>CM065591.1:17676966-17749888 GCA_033119425.1 Bufotes viridis | reverse complement strand
GACTTTATGTTATGCTGCCTTTCCCATGACCCATGCGTTATATGCATTTTGGCCAACACCGATTACTGGTTGTTCACTCTTCTCGACTCCCGCTACAAAAAGAACTTCTCATCTCTCATTCCTGTGGTGAAGAGGACTAGCAAAATGGTGCAATACCAGAAGGTCCAAAAATTTCCAGCTGGCAACACTGGCGGCAGATTACACAATTCCTTGGTCAACCGGGGAGGGGAGACAAGGGAACAACAGCAGTTCCAACAGAGGCAGGAGAACACTCTCCAAGGCCTGGGACATTTTCATGATACCCCGCCGGCACCCTCACCCTGATGCGCGGCCTAGTGTCACAAGGAGGTAAAAATTTTGGTTGACTCTTATAAAAATGAGCAAGGCCTGGATTGCCCCTGACTTCTCTACTCCACCAGAGGAAAGTGGTTGAATATAAAGGCACTTTAAATGTGGCTTTTATGGTGTATTGAATACACTGTATTCCCATGCACCCCTTTCACCCCATAAAAGGGTATATGGGTATCTTCATTTTCTTGTCCTCACTCCTAATGTTTTAGAGGGTCAGCTCAGCAGCAGGCCTTCAACCATCATTTTTTCGATGGTCGGCTCACCAGCAGGCCCTCGCCCATAATTTTTTCCATTGTCAGATCAGCAGCAGGTCCTCGCCGCTAATGTTTTAGAGAGTCAGCTCACCAGCAGACCCTCAACCATAATTTTTTCAATAATCAGCACAGCAGCAGGCCCTCAACCATAATGTTTTAGATGGTCAGCTCAGCAGCAGGCCCTCGCCCCTAATGTTTTAGATAGTCAGCTCAGCAGCAGGCCCTCGCGCCTAATGTTTTAGATGGTCAGCTCAGCAGCAGGCCCTCGCCCCTAATGTTTTAGATGGTCAGCTCAACAAGAGGGCCTCGTCTCTAATGTTTTAGATGTAACATATTACTGTTTCCCAGGGAGGTTTGCACTTTGGATTGCTGCGTTGAGACTCTTAAATGAGGCTCAGCGTGTTTTCTGTAGCTGGTCTCCCCGAGATTAGCTATTGTTTTGTTTGAGTAGTCTCCAATGCATTGCTCCTGATTAGCCAGAATCCTACCCCACACTGATGAGGGGCAACACCCTGAAACAGCTGTCTGTGGATGGATAACTGGCTCTGGTTTTCCCTGTCCCATCCTTAAAGCTTGTAAAAAAGCTGGATCTTGACATAGGGGCCACTTAATATGGTGTGAGATCAGCTATTGTTTTGTTAGAGAAATCTAATTTTAGAGAACTTCACTCATTTCTAATAAAAATATATTGGGTGAGAGTCTGAGATTTTATCATGTCAGAATGAGGACTTAGTCCATATGTAAAGTTTGCATCTATTGTGTTATTTTCTGTGATTTTTCTTATATAAGGACAACGCATTTTTTGTTTTACCAACTGAATATTTCAATAAGATAACTTATATACTGTGTTAGTTTCCAAACTTCTATTACTTTTACATTTGTGAAGGGACAGCTTAAAAAACAGCAATTCTAGCTTTTTGGGGAGTTTGTTTTTATTTTCTGTGGGTGAGTTTGAAACAAAAGTAAGAAACTTGTATTGCTTTTTTTACATTTTACAACATGCAAAATTATTTAAAAATTATTAAAAAATTATTTTGCGCCTTTCAAAGACCTCATAACATTTTTTGTTTTTCTGTCGAGCTACACGAGGACTTGTTTTTGTAGAACTTCCATTACAGCCATTTTCAACTATTATGCATTTTTTTATCACTTTATAGAGCAGGTTTGGATGGTGGAAATAAAAAAAAAACCTGTATCTTGGTATTTTATTCAGATGGTTCACCACGTAGAATCAAAATGTGATCATTTTGTTCTATAGTTCATTAATAATACCATTTCTTTTTTTTATCGTACAAAAATATGGATTTAAAACGAAAAAAAGTATTTATATTTTTTCCAACTTTTTTTTAATAGATCATAAACTTTTATTAATGATTGTCTAATAAATAAGCCTGACACTATTAATAACAACAAATACCCTTATAAAGTTGTAATAGCTAGTTTATTCCACTTAGAATCATTCCTCTTCTAGGTGAAATCAATAAAAAATAATGTCCTTTGCATAATGAAAGTCATACAACCTTTTATATAGGATATAATATGGAGTATTTCATATATGTGAATTATAGATGGAGAGTCATGTGGTTCTATGTATAGATGGGATGCATCTCATCAGGATGTAAAATGCTCATTGTTTGCACTGATTCTCATATGAAAAGCTATCAGAGTATCCCAGGAATCTCTTACAGATGCTAATTAGGAGTGTGAACAATAGGTATTTACACTGCAAATATAATGTGTAGATGAAGGTTTAATTGATTATGAAGGTGGGGCTGGGCGTTTCTTGGGGGAAGAGGAGGATCAGATAGTTATAGCCACCAAAGGGGTATAAAAGACACAAGCATGGCTCAGAAAGCTAGAATTCACCAAGGGAATTTACTTGGATCACTGACTTGCTGAGGAGAAGACACTGAGTGGAGATCAAGTTCTGAGTGTGTGGAGGGTCCATGTCTGGTAAGTGTCACTGAACTGACTGTGAATGGAAGGAATTGTAAAATCTGTGCTGTGTATGAGGAACAGTGGAGCAGATGTATTAACAGGTTTGTTAACTTTTTCAAATGTGTCACAAAATCCTCTGCACACTCTTGTTGTTAACAGTTACAACCCCTTTGGTTTCCTTTTTTTCTACTGCATAATTTTTTTGCTTTATACACATTTATAATATGTAAATCTGGGTTCAAATATAGCTTTTTGTGGCAAAAACATCAGCTCCAGGTGTAATCTGAAAGTCTGTAGGATATGTCAAATGTAGGACACACAAGGTATTTTTATTAATTAGGTGGCATTTTTTTCTTCTTTCTTTTTAAAAACTCAGCATGGTGAAATTTTGTTGCTGTTTTCAGGTATTTTTAAATCTCTTTCACTGTATGGAACCAAAATATGCCAGAAAAGTGCAAGTAAGGCTACTTTCACACTAGCGACAGGACAGATCCGACAGGCTGTTCACCCGACGGAACAGCCTGTCGGATCCGTCATGCTGCTAGTGAACGAGTGCCCCCGGACTACCACTCCGGCGCTATTGACTATAATGGGGCAGGGCGGGGCAGAGTTCCGTCGGCGGCACGGCATCGCACGACGAAAGGCTGCCTGAATAAAACTACGACATATCCGACATTTATTCCGGCAGTCTCTTGCCGTGCACTGCCATCCACTGCCGTGCCTCTGCCGGAACTCCACCACGCCCCCATTATAGTCAATGGGGCGAGAGTGGTCCAGGGGCACACGTTCACTAACGGCAGGACAGATCCGACAGGCTGTTCCTTCGGGTGAACGGTCTGTCGGATCCGTCCTGCCGCTAGTGTGAAACTAGCCTAATAAGGTCTTTTCATATCTAATTGGAATGTTTTCCCATTTCTTCAAATCTATAGAAATCAACAATTTTAAAATAACAATGGATAGTAGGAGGATCCTCAGATCTCTAACGAGATTGTATTAAAGGCTTGTCTGCAGATAGAGATTAATTGCTGGGTTGTGTTTTTGAGGTCTGTAATGCTATTTTGTCCCTCTCCATATTTAGCTATTCTCCATCCCACATCCGTACTTTTGTTCACAGTGAGATGCTCTATTTTGACATGTGTTTCCCCATTCTATTTTCATAGGGATTATTTTTACAGTCTGTGTCTGAATCTGCTCCTCTTGTCTATGTACTCGTTAGTCTTGCTATTTAATTCTGTCTCTGATGTTCTGTCTTGCATTTATGTGTTCCTGCCTAGTATGCTTGGGTTCCAGTCATCATTGCTATGTTTGAGTGCTATTTTTGGTACGTTCGGGTTTTAAAAGTTACTGCCATGTGTGCATTGTTTGGATAGGTCTTCTCTATTTGTCTGGGTACTTAAAGGGGTTGTCCAGGTTCAGAGCTGAACCCGGACATACCCAGAATTTCACCCAGGCAGCCCCTTTAGTGCTGCCCTAGCCTGTAAAGCATTTAAAAGGTTTCACAAATGTTCCTCATATTGTTTGTACAATTTTAAGATGTTTTCTCTGGTAAGAAAATTAGCAACCTTCCTTTAATCATAAATTTTACCTATTTTTTAAATGACTACTGGTGTTTCTAACTTTGATAGATTTTACTTATATAAAAACAGCTGACTTCATGGTATTTAAATATTTTTTAAACCTTTAAAGTTTATATGATTTACTATGAAAAGAAAACATATTATCTTAAAAACTATTGTTTTTGTTCCAGGTGAAGATTGGATGAAATGCTTCCATAGAAGTCTAATTTTATCTTTGTCTTATGACGTAGAAGATAATCAAGCAAAGATTGTCAGTAGTAAAACCAGACATAAACTGGATGAAATGTCTGCAAGTTCTCAATGTGGGAAAATTTTTGAAAATAAATTGTACCTTGATATGCAGAATAAAATTCACAAGGATAAAAGGCCATTTCTATGTTTAGAATGTGAGAAAACTTTTATTGCAAAAGCACATCTCGTTGAACATCAGAGAATTCACACAGGAGAGAAGCTGTTTCCATGCCCAGAATGTGGGAAGAGTTTTAAGCGTAAGAATCATGTTGTGGTACATCTGAAAACTCATACAGGAGAGAAGCCAAATTGCTGTTCAAAATGTGGAAAAAGTTTTGCTCAAAAATCACATCTTGTTCAACATCTCAGAATCCACACAGGAGAGAAGCCATTTTCATGTGCAGAATGTGGGAAGTGTTTTAGTCACAAATCATATCTTAATATACATCTGAGAACTCACACAGGAGAGAAGCCATACTCGTGTCTAGAATGTGGAAAATGTTTTAATCAGAAACCACATCGTGATAAACATCAGAAAACTCACACAGGAGAGAAGCCATATTCATGTCCTGAATGTGGGAAATGTTTTAATCAGAAACCCCATCTTGATACACATCAGAGAACTCACACAGGAGAGAAGCCATATTCATGTCCTGAATGTGAGAAGTGTTTTACTGAGAAATCAAGTCTTATTAAACATCAAAAAATCCACACAGGAGAGAAGCCATTTTCATGCCCTGAATGTGGGAAATGTTTTAATCAGAAACCACATCTTGATAAACATCAGAGAACTCACACAGGGGAGAAGCCATATTCATGTCCTGAATGTGAGAGATGTTTTAATCAGAAATCGCATCTTGATATACATCAGAGATCTCACACAGGAGAGAAGCCATATTCATGCCCTGAATGTGAAAAGTGCTTTACTGAGAAATCAAGTCTTGCTAGACATCAGAAAATTCATGTAGTAGAGAAGCCATTTTCCTGTCCTGAATGTGAAAAATGTTTTAGTTTGAAAACATATCTTAATAAACATATGAGAATTCACACATGAAAAGGCTATATAAATGAGTAGAATGTGGGAGGTGTTTTGATCATAAAACAAATCTTGTAAATCGTGTAAGAATTTTTAAGGGAGAATCAATTTGTGTCTAATATCTAAAACCAAGGTACCAATTGGTACTAAAGTCATCTTTGGATTCCTGCTTTAAAATAGTTTTCAAGTTTAAATATCGAATGCTGAAGTTATTCACCTAAGTCTCACGAGACTAGGCTCCAAAGGTCACTTCACTCTTCTCTAATAATAGCTTATGTTTAAGTTCTTTCACTTAAGATAACTAATAATATATCTTATATACTGTATTAGTTTCCAAACTTCTATTACTTTTACATTTTTGAAGGGACAGATTAAAAAACAGCAAATCTAGCTTTTTAGGGAGTTTGTTTTTATTTTCTGTGGGTCAGTATTAAACAAAAGTAAGAGACTTATATTGCTTTTTTACATTTTTCTACATGCAAAATAATTTCAAAATTATTTTGCGCCTTTCAAAGACCTCATAACATTTTTTGATTTTCTGTTGAGCTACATGAGGACTTGTTTTTGTAGGACTTCCATTACTGCCATTTCGTACTATTATGCATTTTTTTATCACTTTATAGAGCATTTTTGGATGGTGGAAATAAAAAAAAACCTGTATCTTGGTATTTTATTCAGATGGTTCACCACATAGGATCAAAATGTGATCATTTTGTTCTATAGTTCATTAATAGCACCTTTCTTTTTTTTTTTTTTGATCGTACAAAAATATGGTTTTAAAACAAAAAAAAGTATTTATATTTTTCCCAACTTTTTTTTAATAGATCATAAAATTTTATTAACGATTGTCTAATAAATAAGCCTGACACTATTAATAACAACAAAAACCCCTATAAAGTTGTAATAGCTAGTTTATTCCACTTAGAGTCATTCCTCCTAGATTTCACCTCCTAGGTGAAATCAATAAAAAATAATGTCCTTTACATAATGAAAGTCATACAACCTTTTATATAGGATATAATATGGAGTATTTCATAGTAACATAGTAACATAGTATATAAGGCCGAAAAAAGACATTTGTCCATCCAGTTCGACCTGTTTCCTGCAAGTTGATCCAGAGGAAGGCAAAAAACCCCTGTGAGGTAGAGCCAATTTTCCCCACTTAAGGGGAAAAAATTCCTTCCCGACTCCAATCAGGCAGTCAGAATAACTCCCTGGATCAACGACCTATCTTTAGTAGCTATAGCCTGAAATATTATTACGCTCCAGAAATACATCCAGGCCCCTCTTGAATTCCTTTATTGTACTCACCATCACCACCTCCTCAGGCAGAGAGTTCCAAAGTATTACTGCTCTTACCGTGAAGAACCCTTTTCTATGTTTGTGTACAAACCTTCTTTCCTCCAAACGCAGGGGATGTCCCCTCGTCACAGTCACAGTCCTGGGGATAAATAGATGATGGGAGAGATCTTTGTACTGACCCCTGATATATTTATACATAGTTATTAGATCTCCCCTCAGTCGTCTTTTTTCTAGAGTGAATAACCCTAATTTTGATACCCTTTCAGGGTACTGTAGTTGCCCCATTCCAGTTATTACTTTAGTTGCCCTCCTCTGAACCCTCTCTAGCTCTGCTATGTGTGTCTTGTTCACGGGAGCCCAGAACTGTACACAGTACTCCATGTGTGGTCTGACTAGTGATTTATAAAGTGGTAAGACTATATTTTCATCACGGGCATCTATGCCCCTTTTGATGCAACCCATTATCTTATTGGCCTTAGCAGCAGCTGCCTGACACTGGTTTTTACAGCTTAATTTGTAATTTATTAAAATTCCTAGATCCTTTTCCATGTCAGTGTTACTGAGTGTTTTACCATTTAGTATGTACGGGTATATATGCTATCCATATATGTTGAAAAGGAAATGAGGGGCACTCCAAGATACCAAAGGCTTTAGGAGACGTTGGTATATCTCTATGTCCCAGGAGGATGCCCACAATATAAAGACAGTGGTAGGTGATACTTTACCACTCTTCGTCAGAAGCCGGACAGTCCACTCGCCTCTCGTGCCGCTTTACCCAATGCGGCGTTCCATGTGGTATGGAGTAACCACGTGACGTCTCACGTGACTCCTCGGCATTTCGGAGGTATGGTGTAGAGAATTCTCTGTAATCCTGGATCTTGTGCTCCAGCGCATCCAGTCAGGAGGCAATCAATAATAAATCCTATGTATGAGTCTCTTACTCCATAAAGAGGAAATCGATGACAAAGTAGATGAATCCTGTATGCGAGTCCTTGAATTCAAATCAAGACGCGTGTTTCAGGGTATACACCCCTTCCTCAGTGGTGGTAACAGTGAGCACTTGGTACCTTTTTATACCTTTTATAAGGCAAAGTTTGGGCGGGACTGAGCTAATTAGAAAAATTGAAGTCTCGGTGCAGAATCAGGATCTCTTTGTTATATAGACTCTAAATGGAGCACAATCCGACTTGGAAAAAGCGCATTTCGTTTTTCTGGAACCTTGTGTACATTCCATAATAAATAGCTACCATTACTCTGCCTAAACATATAACTTCAAAAATAAGCTGTCAGACAATGATCCAGAGTTTTGGTATAGACACATGATCTCGACTACCATATTATACCAAAAGTAAATATGCAACCAAATGTGGCACAATACACAAAAAACGCATCTGTGTTGTTGATGCTTGTTTGATGCGTTTTCTGTCAAAAACACCCAAATTGCCCATGAGGGGTTCAATTATCTTGCCTCGTTGGTACTAGTCAACCGTCATTAAATACTCAAATCGAGACCTTTAATGGAGACTCCAATAGATGGGGAGGAGAACCAGGCAGGGCGGAGGGATCAGAGTGGTGAACAGATAGACTGTGATTCCATGTCACCACCTGGCTCACCCCCCACAATTCACAGGAACCCAAACAAATAGCTCCAATTCAGCATTGAGGCCCCTTGGAATAGGGGAATCAAACTCAAAAATGCGACTGGACATAGAAGTTATATGGTTCCCACCCCTCCAAGGTCTCTTGACCTGTTCCAATGCAATATATATTAGGGGGAAGGATCACAATTGTTCACTTCTCTAAAATGTTTTGAGAGTGAATGTAGCATGTATTCCTTGTTAATATTAGCCACATGTTCTGCCACCCTCTTTTTAAACATTCTCTTTGTCCTCCCTATGTATTGCTTTCGACAGCTACATTGTAGCAGACAGATCACGTCCGTCGAGTCACAGGTCAGACATTCCTTTATATCTATCCTAAAAGCGTTTAGGGTAGAAGTGGTCATCGTTGTTTTTCTTGGAAAACTTGTGGATCTACAATTCCCACAACAGCCACATCTGTTAAACCCCCCTGATGTCAACCAATTTTGACCTTCTTGTTTGCCCATTCTGTCCAATCTCAATGTAGGTGCCACCTTTGCTTCCAAATTCACTGCTTTTGTGTAGGCGATCTTAGAGTCTTTGGTCAGAGAGGATCCTATAACTTTGTCATCTAGGAGGAGGAGATGTTTTCTAATGATTCTCTCTACCTGTCGATGTTGGGAGTGATAGGGTAGAATTATCCTCATTACTTCCTCCTGTTCAGATGTACATCTAGGGACGCAAAAATCTTCCCTCTTCATACCTCTCAATTTCCCCAAGGCTTTCTCTATGGTCTGTACAGGATATTCTCTATCTAAAAATTGCTGGCTAAAGGTCTTGGCCTCTTCCTCGAATTGTCGCTGAACCGTACAATTACGTTTAAGCTGCCTGAATTGGCTGACCGGTATGTTCAATAGCCATCTAGGCAGATGACAACTCGAGAAACGTATAAAGTTATTTCTAGCTACCTCCTTAACATGTGTGCTACATTTGATCCTACATCCCTCTATTTGAATATTAATATCCAGGAATTCCACTTTCTTGTCAATGATGTTGGGGGTAAACACCAGATTTTTCTGAATGTTGTTAATCTCTGTCAAGAATTCATCCAGGGTTTCTCTGTGTCCTCCCATTGAACAGGATGTCATCTATGTACCGGCGCCATAGCACCAGACCCGACCGTATGGTCTCTGATTCCCACTGTGCCAGAAATAAATTGGCATAACTGGGGGCGAATCTGGTGCCCATGGCAGTACCGGTAAGTTGTACATAGAAGTCCCGCTCATATGAGAAATAATTGTGTGAAAGCTGTTCATTCGTCAGTTGTTTCTTTAGGGCCTCTAGACCCAATGTATGTTCAATGACCGTGTAGACCGAACTCGCATCCAGTGTACCCAACAACCAACCCTCTTTCCACTCCAAATGTTTAATAATATCCGTTGTGTCCTTAATATACGAAGCAGTATTCTTGACCAATGGTTGTAACCACTGGTCAATATACTGGGATAGATTAGAAGAAATAGAATCTATCCCTGAAACTATAAGTCTCCCTGGAGACTTATAGTTTTTATGGACCTTCGGAAGGCAGTAGAATATAGGAATTATTTTCTGAGTCTCAATGATGCATGTCTCAATGATGCATAAACTTAGCTTCATGACTAAGTCATACAACCTATTATATAGGATATAATATGGAGTACTTCATATATGTGAATTATAGATGGAGAGTCATGTGGTTGTATGGATGGATGGGATGCATCTCATCAGGATGTAAAATGCTCATTGTTTACACTGATTCTCATATAAAAAGCTATCAGAGTATCCCAGGAATCTCTTACAGATGCTAATTAGGAGTGTAAACAATAGGTCTTTACACTGCAAATACAATGTTTAAATGAAGGTTTCATTGATTATGAAGGTGGGGCTTGGCAGCTGCCATAATCATCTATTATTTTCAAGAAGAGTGGTAAAATAGAACCAAGTTGCCACAATCGGATACAGACCTCACTATTTATTGTCATATCGTATGCAGTGCCAGATGAGGTGTGCCCAACATAACGATACATTTTATACATTCTATATGCTTTTATAGACAGGGTGAGTCTAATATTGTTGGAGGCACCCATTCTAATAGCCTGTGTTTAGGTGAGCCATCACAAATACTGAATTTTTAAAAATATTTGTTTCGATGCAAATTTATTTGCGCAGAATGGCATAAAAAAATCTATTTCCAGACTGCAAAGAGCCTTGATAGTGGTGTAGAACACTGTTTCTTCTAGTAACACGGATAGGGAGTCTGCTGTGGTAGTAGTGAGTCAGTATGACACGCAGATGACAGGCTGCACACTTCACTGCACACTTCACTTATTTGGACAGTCAAGGGGCCTAAACTGACCAAATAACTCAGTATGAACTCAGCCTTACAGGTCGATGTTAGCGTCAAGAAGAAGCGCACTCCTTTTACACCATCGTCAGCTGATTCCACATAGATGTCTACAGAACCTGTTCTATTAAATGCTTACACAAGTAGAGCCCCCCGACAGCGTGTAGAGGGTGCCAGCAGTGCGTTTGTGTTGACATCACTGATTATTTTGCCCTTACTCTAATTCGTCAGAACAATAACCCACAAAAAACTAATCCTGTCTGTAGAGAATACGCCTTCACTCGGTCAGCATTTTGTCAGTAATCTGTCAGTATTGCTAATGCCAAAAAAACTTGAGTGGATCCAAAACAGAGATGACACGTGAACGGAATATTTGCATGTCTTCTGTGTTTTGTACCCACTCCTGCTTTTGGCTACGAAATCATAAGCTAAATCTGATGGGACCTTACAGCTGCTATACAGATAGGAGCCGTTGAGCGTCTCATTTTTCCTTCCTTCTGACACATCAGAAGAAAGGTCAAATAATGGCCCATACATGAAGGGGGAGGGTTGGATCAGCATGAGAAGTCCACAGAGTGGCCTAATGACAGAGTATGGAGGTGGTGGCAGCAGCATCAGGAGGATGCCACAGAGAGGCACAATGACAGAGTGTGATGGTGACGGCAGCATGAGGAGGCCACAGAGTGGCACAATAACAGAGTGTAGAGGTGGCGGCAGCATCAGGAGATGACAGAGTGGCAAGGTGACATACTGTAGAGATGGCAGCAGCAGCATCAGGAGGCACATTGTGCCACCAAGTGGCACAATGACAGAGTCTGGAGGTGGCGGATGCAGCAGCATCAGGAGGAGGCAACAGAGTGGCACAATAACAGTGTCTGGATGTGGCAGCAGCATAAGTAAGCCACAGAGTGGCACAATGACAGATTGTCACTGAAGCAGATCAAAATTGGGTAGTGCGGTTTACCAAATATCACCGAAGAAAAGAAACACTCCCTAAAACATAACTTTTACTAACTAATCCATACAAAAGTCAAAAAGACTTGATAGCCCATTGTCATTAAAAAGACATAAACAACACAAATAGGGACCAATATCAAAGGTAATGGCAGTACTAGGTGGAGGAAGGCAGGGTCAGAAAGGAGCTGACTAAGGGTACTAGCTAGCCCTCAATGACCCTCAAACCGCTGCTATGCCCAGAGGCATCCCTTGATGGTAGGGATCCTCTGTCCTCGAACCTAGACTGACCTGTCCCTATGAATCCCTCTACTCAAGAGATAGGACTCAGACTGTGGAGAGAATACCTCTACTATTCCCAATTTAACTGTGACTGTGAAATAAATACCTCTACTCGTCCCGACACATTTCCCCTTGGACACCAAGGTTCATCAGGGGATATATAATAATAGGGGTATGCACAATCCAGAAATAACAAGATACCATGAAATAAGCCGAGTACAAATAAAAACTCAGTGATCCACTGCTGATAACAAATGCATAAAAAATACACTTATAGAAGTTATAAATCAACAATTTGCCACCATTAGATTGTAACAGCACATTTTACTGTGTCAATTATGCCATAGATTTGAGGCACATGCCAACGATTAGATGGAAGCTGTAAACAACCAACGGAGTGCCAAATATGCAACAACTGCGTATAAGATATCACTGGGACAAATGCTAGAAAAGCCTGTAAGAAATGATATCACACCAACGATAAGATACAATAAATAAAGAAACAACGTTCTTATCTACAATGTCCTCGTGGGAGCACGTCCAGTCTGGAGGGCTGGGGGAGTGTGAAGAGATGACTTCCAACCTGCAAGTTGAGCGTCCACATATTTAAGGATACATAATTACCTGCACCTGATGACAGTCTGCCGTGTGGGCGCACGATCGAATGCGGCGTGTTGATTGAGTCAGTAGTGTGTGTGGCGCAGTGAATACTGCGTGCTAGCCAATAGAGCATGCGGTGTAAAGCAACCGGCTGCCATTTTGTTGAAGCCCAAAGGCTTATGCCGAGCACGCGCAGTGCGCAAGAGTAGTCGGACACTTATGCTGGCGCCATAATTGATAAGCCCATATGCTTTGGCCGCAACACACAACACATCAATAGATGGATATAATTGACGTTGTATATATTGATGATAGATAAGAATCATAATGCTAATAAAATGAGTGCATAATTATCAGCAGGTTTAATTATAATAGAGGTGTCCTTTTCAAGTTCACACAGAGCACTCATCTCTGTTGAAGAAAGATTCTTACAGTAATACAGTAAAACGAGAAACGAATATATCGATGTGATCATAGTTGCCCGGGGGGGGGGGGGGGGGTAACCTGGTGCTTGTAGGACGTAAGTCAGTAAATGGACCAGACCGTGGAGCACAAGAACCCTCATCTAATAGGTCCAAAAATACTCTAAAGTCGGCATAATCAGTCTCAGATATACCCAATCATTCACACATTCACACTATTAGTATGTGACATGAATTTATACCATTTCGATTTACAGGAAAAAATATGTAAATCCTTAATCCAGGTGAAGGGGTCAAATCTGGTTGTGTGTACAAATGAGAGTCCTCTCTGTAGGCACAATGACAGAGTCTGGAGGTGGCAGCTGAATCAGGAGGCCACAGAGTGGCACAGTGACAGAGTCTGGAGGTGGCGACAGCATCAGGAGGATACCACAGAGTGGCAAGGTGACATAGTGTGGAGATGGCAGCAGCACTAAACACCTGCTCTGATGCCACACTACTGGCCAGGCAGGACAGCTTTAGCAGGGCAAACTTGGCCAGTTGCGGCCACAAATCCAGTTTGGCTGCCCAGTAGTCCAGCGGATCTTCAATGATGGCTTGCAGGATACTGTCCAAGTATGCCACCACCTGCTGGTTCAGGTCCTGCTCCAGGTCTACCTGCTGCTGCTGGTGAGTAGTTTCTTCACTATGAGGTTGAAGAAAGCTGCTCATCAGTGACTGTAGATTCAGGCTGCTGCTGATGGAGCTGGTACTGCTCCTGCCACCCAACCCATCCATGGAAGTGGAAAGTGAGCACAGAGGTCATACTTGTGAGAGGATGGACAATGGTGCAGATAGGCAGCAGCCAACTGACTACATAGGATGTCTGTGTAGTAATTAAATTTGTCCTCCCTCACAGTGGGTGTAAAGGATGTAAAAAGGGCCCCCATTTTGGACCGTTAGCGAGGGTCTAACAAGGTGGAGAGCCAGAAGTAATCCCTCTGCTGAATGGTGACAATTCGGCTGTCACTATGCAAACAAGCGAGTATGCATCGGGCCATTTGTGCAAGTGACTCGGAGGGACTCCCTGACTCCATCTCCACTGCATACTGCCATGGTGTGTCAGTGTCCTCTGTCTCGTCTTCCTCATTGCTCTACCTCTCCTGTCACCTGAGTAGAAAAACCACCCATTTCGCTACACATTGCCTGTGCTTCAATGTCCTCCTCTTCCAGTTCAGCCCCCACAGGGCTCATGTGGCCGTGAGATCTAGGTGCCATGTTTTCTGTCCCCTTACCAGCCATTGTTACCACCATCTGTTCCAGGACATGAAGCAGTGGAATGACGTCATTCATGGCGACTGACTAATAATGTGGCCTCCTCAAAGGGCCTGAGCAAATGGCAGGTGTCACACATGAGCTGCCACTGGCTGACATCTAAGTTACACAGGGGAGTACTTCTATCCACTTGGATCATCAAGAAATCGTTGATGGTCTTGCTCTGTTCGTATAGTTGGTCCAACATATGGAGGGTGGAATTCCAACAAGTGGAAACATCACATATCAGCCTATGTTGGGGGATGCCATTCTGCTGTTACAGCTCAAGGAGGGTGTGTTTTGCGGTGTATGAGTGGCTGAAGTGCATGCAAAGTTTCCTGCCCATTTTAAGGATGTCTTGCAGATGGGTGGAAGACTTCAGGAACTGCTTGACAACCAGATTGAACATGTGTGCCATGCAGGGCGCATGGCTCAGCCTTCCTTGACGCAGCACCGACACCATGTTCTTCCCATTGTCGGTCACCGTGGTTCTTATTTTCAGTTGTTGCGGAGAAAGCCAAGATTCGATTTCTTGATGAATCACACAGAGAAGTTCCTCCCCTGTGTGACCCCGTTCGCCAAGCCAAACCTGGTGTAGAACTGCTTGACACCGCCGTGTCCTGCACATGTTTTATGCTGGAGGGGTACTGTGACTTTTCCCTGCAATGGAGGCTGAGGACATGGTGGAGGATTAGGAGGCCGAGGCAGATATTGTCGCAGGATGAACGGCGTGAGAACATGGAGGCGGAAGCAGCGTCACCTGGATAAGTTGCTGGTGTGGCTGTGCAGGAACCACATTCACCCAGTGGGCCGTAATGGACATGTATTGTCCCTGACCGTAGTTGCAGCTTCACACTTCGGTGCTGCTGTGCACTTTGGCAGACACGGAAAGACTCAAGGACTGCCCCATCTTCTGTTCTATATGTGTGTGCAGGGCTGGTACTGCCTTTTTGGCAAAGAAATGATGGCTTGGGACTCTCCACCTTGGCTCGGCCCAAGCCATCTGGTCTCTGAAAGGTGCAGAGTCCACCACTTGGAAAGGGAGTGACTGCAGCACCAGCAAAGCAACTTGGACAGGAACATATTCAGCTTCTGCAACGTTGGATGCTTGCACGCATACTGTTGTCTCTTGCTTCGGTGACCGATTGCTGACGTCCTTGCTGTATAGGGGAGCTGAGCCCACAGCGTATATTACTTCTCTGGCTGAGGGAAAAGAAATGGACAGAGGCAGGTTGAAGACAGGTGAGGGCTCCTGGGCCATGCCAACGAAGGGTTGTGTCTGACGAACCCACCGACTCTTGGCTGGATGTGTCTGATGTCACTTGGGATGAAGTGGATGACTGAGTTAAACAATCAAGAACCGCTGGATTGCTGGTCAAGACACAACCGCTGGATGACACCGGGAGCTCTGCTGCCGCGCCCCCTTACTTTGCTGCGACCTGTGTCTACGCCAGAAACATTTAGGCCTCTGCCACTCCCCTGTGCAGGGCCTGGCACTTCTATGTCTGGAATACTGTTTACTGAAATAAATAAATAAAAAGGAATTTAAAGCACCACTAAAAACACTGAATATATTTTTGGTTTTCCACTGAAATCCGTCACTAAAGGCTTTACCACATATAACTGCAACGTTGAACACTGAATATATTTTTTTTCCTACCGAAATACATCACTAAAGGTTTTTCAACAAAGAAATGCAGCAATGAATGACAAATGTATTTTTATTTATTTATTTACAATATGGTGTTGCTCACACTATGTACAATGGAAAACGTGGGTGCACCTCCAATTTGGGAACTCCAATCCCAACAGATTTTGTATCAATTATAATAAACAATGAGGGTAAACCACTATAGGGATTGGAACAACTCCTTAGATATGAATATAATAAATATTTTTAAAATGTCAGCAACAACATAAAAATATATCAAAAATTTACCTTGAATAAAATAAGCAACAAGTTTTTTATATTTTCCAAAACTAGTCGCAGGAATCTACGGCTAGTTGTTCCAGCCTATAGATTTCAGCCAGTAGCTGGACAATATTATTCACAGACCAAAGCATTAATAGTTTGACCCCAAAGATATAGTTGGTGATTGCATCATAGAGTTCACTGGTGGTACATTTCATCACATATTTTTCCTTTCCATGCACGTTAATTTGACGTATATGTTTTCAGTTGTTGGAACAATGTAATAATATCCTGTTATTTTACTGTGTCAGTAGCAAAATCCCACTGTATGTTGGTACTAATGTCCCGCTTTAAATTTGCCTTTCAGTGAGACTTCAGATTTGTTTATGCAGTGTTCCACTTTATAGTGTTGCAATCTCCTTGGATGGATTTGATCAGGTCCAGTGTATTATCAAGGTAGTGCACTTACCCCTATTTTAGAAGTCCTTTTTGTTCCCTTTCATTCTCAGCCTTGCTACTAGTTCACAGGCGCACTCCTCTGGATACATGTGTCTGGACCACGTGCCCCTAATTTTTTGTTTTTCACCAGGTTGATGTTCATATCCTGGAGGTTGGGGTGCTTGCCGGGTAGTTTGAAGTTCTAGATGCGTGTTGTGCTGGCAAGTTGGACCAAAGAAACCGCTGTACCTTATTCACTGCAATTCTTTATCCGTTCTTTTATTGTGGTTTCTCCGTGCTTACTGTTGTCGAAATATAGCTTATGGTGACAGAGCGCCAAACATGTTTCGGAGCTGCTGCTCCTTCCTCAGTGGAAATAAGTCACCTTTATAAGCCTTGCTTTTTATATACCTTCTTTCATTCACCTTGATTGGTGCGAGGTTGGAGGGATAAATCCAAAACCTGTGCATGATCTTATACTCATGTGCATGTATTTCTAATCATGATACTATTTAACATTATGTTCATTCATCAGAAACATTTACGTCACTCATGCAGTTAAATTATCTTACTTTGCACACATTTTCCATTTCCTGCGGTGGTGATGCGTTTTCCACGGGTTTCTTCATATACATGCATTTTTTCTGTGTACACTCATTTGTCCTTGCTATGTATCATTTGCATTTATCTGAATATATTTTTAATTCTCATAATATGGTTTCTACTATATTTTTTTCATTATACTTATTCTAAGGGTTTCATTATTCGTAAAAAAAAAATATTCGTCTTCCATATACTAATGAATTATTAGACATCTTGTAATAAATGAAAAGAAGAAATAATAGAGAAACAACTAATATATCTTGATAGAGTAGTAGAAATCCTGAAATAAGAGTGTTGGATATATTTTGATTTATAGAAATGGTAGATAGCAATGAAAAAAAGAGTCCTGGTAGAAAAAAACGCATGTGTATGAAAAAATGCATCAAAAACACGTCCAAAACGCACCATTACCGCAGGTAGCAGACATTAGCATAAATTTAAATTTTTTTTTACGAATAATGAAACCCTTAGAATAAGTATAATGAAGAAAATGTAGTAGAAAACATATTATGAGAATTAAAAATATATTCAGATAAACGCAAATGATACACAGCAAGGACAAATGAGTGTACACAGAAAAAATGCATGTAGACGAAGAAACGCGTGGAAAACGCATCGCCACCACAGGAAATGGAAAATGTGTGTAAAGTAAGATAATTTAACTGCATGAGTGATGTAAATATTTCTGATGAATGAACGTAATGATAAATAGTATCATGATATTAGAAATACATGCATATGAGTATAAGATCCATGAACAGGTTTTGGATTTATCCCTCCAACCTAATCAAGGTGAATGAAAGAAGGTGTATAAAAAGCTAGGCTTATAGAGGTGACTTATATCCACTGAGGAAGGAGCAGCAGCTCCGACAAAATTTTTGGCGCTTTGTCACGATAAGAAACCACAATAGAAGGATGAAAAAAGCATTGCAGTGGAAAAAGTACAGTGGTTTCTTTGGTTCAACTTGCCAGCACAACGCGCAACTAGAACTTCAAACTACCCGGCCAGCACCGCAACCTCCAGGATATGAACAGCAACCTGGTGAAAAACGAAAACTAGGGGCACGTGGTCCGGACACGTGTATCCAGAGGAGTGCGCCAGGGAACTAGTAGCAGTGCTGAGAACGAACGCGGAACAAAAAGGACTTCTAAAATAGGGGTAAGTGCACTACCTTGATAATACACTGGACCTGATCAAATCCATCCAAGGAGATTGCAACACTATAAAGTGGAACACTGCATAAACAAATCCGAAGTCTCACTGAAAGGCAAATTTAAAGCGGGACATTAGTACCGACATACAGTGGGATTTTGCTACTGACACAGTGAAATAACGGGATATTATTACATTTTTGCAACAACTGAAAACATATACGTCAAATTAGCGTGCATGGAAAGGAAAAATATGTGATGAAATGTACCACCAGTGAACCATATGATGCAATCGCCAACTATATCTTTGTTGTCAAACTCTTAATGCTTTGGTCTGTGAATAATATTGTCCAGCTACTGGCTGAAATTGATAGGCTGGAACAACTAGCCATAGATTCCCGCGACTAGTTTTAGAAAATATAAAAAACTTGTTGCTTATTTTATTCAAGGTGAATTTTAGATATATTTTTATGTTGTTTCTGACATTTTAAATACATTTGTTATATTCATATCTAAGGAGTTGCTCCAATCAATCCAGATAGTGGTGTTCCCTCCATTGTTTATTATAATTTTTATTTTTCTACTGATATATGGCAATAAAGGCTTTTGAACAGATAACTGCAGCGCTGGACGCAGAATAATGTTTCCCTGCACTTGTAAATCGCTTATTTTTCACAATGAGGTTTTTCCTATCACTCTCCCTAGCACCTTCTGACGTCTCTCCCTGCACTAGGATGCTGTGAAATGATTCCTCCATATCCTTTCCCTACACCTTGAATAATGTTTCCCTACACTTGTAAATCGATTTTTTTTTCACAAACAGGTTTTTCCAATCACTCTCCCTAGCATCTTCTGATGTCTTTGCCTGCACTCAGAACGCTGGAAAATGTCTATTTATAGGGCTGTAACATAACAGTACTGGCTACTGTGGCATAATGTCAACCCCCCTTCCCAGAGTTCCTTGCCCCATGTCCTCAGACATGTAGAAGTACTAGCAGCCATTTTAGGAAAAAATGCAATTAGCAACCAAGAAGTGCAAGGAAATTATTATTTGGTGTTAATCAAGTTTTTCCTGAAATTCGGATAGAATTCCACTTCGTCAGCTTCGATTCGCTCATCTCTAATCATAAGTATACAAGAATAACACATTAGTCAATTGTATTCCTACAGAATTCATCCATCCTTATTTTTCACAGATATTTTTTGCCTATGTGCAAAATAAGAAAATTGTGTTTTTATTGGTGTTAACAATTGCTTGGTTTTTCAATGTCATACTGTTGTTGCTGACGAGGAAGGTAGATATGTCATAATAGTACGCTCTATCAATATTGCATTGTATACTACAGCAAACTTATATGTTCCTAACAACCATCAACTAAGGTTTATCAAACGCTTCATAGATGTAGTCTCTGAAATTAAAAATGGTTCACACTACTAATTGGTCGATATTTGAATATCCCCCGGATCCTAAGATGAATAAGAACTCTCTTCCTCACCAACCTATAAAAACAACCTTACAAGATCTTTTATTCCAAGAAGGGTTATATGATGTGTGGAGATCCTACATGTTGACGAGAAAGACTTCACATTTTTCTCTAACACACATAAGTCCTTATCCCGAATTGATTTGTTTGTCATTTTGTAATGGTGCGTTTTGGACGTGTTTTTGGTTTCTACAAAAATTTCTCTCAGTGAATATCTTTATTATGACTTGGTCTGACCATGCCACAGTCCATCTCTCTTTTCAAGAGCAATTGAATACTGCTTGGTCATCCCCCTGGAGCGCTGAACCAGCGCTGAACCCAGACATATCCTCTTCTTCACCCAAGCAGCCCCTCTGATATAAACATCAGAGCATTTCATGCACCGATGCTCTTCCTTGCCCTGTGCTGAAACATTCAAGGCAAGGGATTTTTTTTTTAGATCCGGTGACATACCGGGCTCTTCACGGTTAAGCGCAGCCTAGGGCAGCTCTAAAGACTGCCAACATGGCCGCCTAGCAGTGCAAAAATAATTTTCTTTTACAGCAATCTAACTTACTCTCAACTGCCTCAGATACCTTAATTGAAATTTTCACGTTTAACGATAATAACATGACTTCAGGCACCACTTTGTGGAACTCTCATAAAGCCTATATAAGGGGTCACTTCCCTTAGGAGGGAAAAAAAAGAATAGAACATAGCAAATTAAAAAAAAGAATAGAACAGCACAAATAGATACCCTGCTGTCTTTAATTAAACAGTTTGAAGATGAGTATAAAAATACCTTAAGCCAGCCTATACTCTACAGATTGAGTCAAAATGGAAATGTCTAAAAGAGAGATTATATTTGTCTCTTTTGCCTCCATCTCCAGCACGTCTACTCACATAGGATACATAACCGGAAGATGGTCTAAAGTTATTATCCAAAAGTGTCCAAAACATAGGATGAGACGAGGCTCTTTATAGACTTGGTGGACTCGGTTCACTCCTCTCGTACAGCTCCTCTGCCTCTGTCACTGGATGCAGAGTAAGTGTTCGACATGGTCCACTGGGAATATACACGAATGAGCAGTGGTAACAATGTTTTGAACGTTTGACTTTCAGGCTCCATAACTCACCAATCCACTACAGCTTCGATTGTGAGACTACCGTCATTTTATAGACAGTCATCTTGGCCATGTCATACATAAATTGAACTTGCAACTATTTAGCATATTATTTGTTATGCAGATTCTTGTCATGTAACAGCATTGTTAATGTTTTGCTCCTAAAATTCTAAATTTTAGTTTGTATTATGTTGTTAGTATTTTGTAAATCTACCTTTAACTTTCAACACTTTAAATCCTTCTTGGCATGCTCTCGATTAGATTCAAGCATGTCTTGCCCAAAATCTGTTTCCAGATCTCTTCTACATATATGTTCCCAATGTTGTTGCATACTGGTCGACTCACTTGCATATGAATACAGCTTTTTCTTCAACTCTACCCACAAGGGTTCAATTGGTTTGAGGTCTGAAGACTGTGGGGGCCAATCCAGCACTTCTACTTCATTGTCATTGAACCATTTCTTTACCAATCTCGAAATATGCTTCTGATCGTTGTCCTGCTGGAACACTATGTCATCCTTTTCATCCCCATAGTATGTGAGTGTACAAAGTAACTCATCTTGCAGGATACTCACATATAGCTCAGCACTGAGACCACCATTGATCCTGTTCAAGTTTCCAACGTCTTTGGCTGTGAAACAACCCCATATCATCAGACTTCTTCCATTGAACTTGATAGTTTCTTCAATTTTTCGACCTGCTAGCCCCCTTTTCCCTTGTTTCTTTCAGATCCATTTGCACCTATCAGAGCCCAGTCTATTGACTTTTGTCTCATCGCTCCAAATCATCAGTTTCCAATCTTCTACTGCCCACTGTTCGTACTTTTTTGTAAACTCGAGCCTACGCTTCTGCTGGGAATATGAAAGTTGAGGTTTCTTCATCTTTTTTTAAGCCACCATTCTGGACTTGTGTAATGCACATTGCATGGTGCATGCATGGAGGTCTGTGATCTCACTATTATGAAGCATACAAGCCACCTCCACGGCCATGTTTGATTCTCCAAAACTGATAAGCCCCTTTCACATGGGCGAGTTTTCTGCGCGGGTGCAATGCGTGATGTGAACGCATAGCAGCCGCACTGAATCCGGACCCATTCATTTCAATGGGTCTGTGTACATGAGCGTTTTTTTTCACGCATAACTTGTGTGTTGCATGAAAGTCGCAGCATGTTCTATAGTCTGTGTTTTTCACGCAGCCCTAGCCCCATAAAAGTGAATGGGGCTGCGTGAAAAACGGATTGCATCCGCAAGCAAGTGCGGGTGCGTTGCGTTTTTCACTGATGGTTGCTAGGAGATGTTGTTTGTAAACCTTCAGTTTTTTATCACGCAGGTGAAAAACGCATCAAAACGCATTGAACCCGCGCTGAAAAATCGCAGGCAAAACCAAATGGCTTTGCCTGTGAAATTGCACAGTTTTCACTGAACGCATCCGGACACGCTCATGTGAAAGAGGCCATAGATCTTGTGACAAGCCAACTTGTTGACTCCTAAATTTTGCCTGGACTTCCACCTCTTGGCTTTGGAATGGATGGACTTCATTTCATATTCTTCCAACTGTCATCGCACTGATATGATGCAGTTTGGTAATTTTCTTGGCTGAGATACCACTATCGATGAGCTGGATGATGCTGTTTCTCTTTTCTTGGGAAATCTTCTTAATGGCTGCTCCTGGAGTCGAACCAGTGACTTTTCACTTGGGAATCAACCTTATAACACACTGAGCTATAAGAGAATGTGAGAACAGGTTGTACCACCACCAGGAGCAAAACAGTAACAATGAAGTTACATGACAAGAATCTGCATAACTAATCACATGCTTTATAGTTGCAAGTTCAACTTTTGCATGAGAAAGCCTAGATGATTGTCTGTAAAATTAAGGTACTCTCATGTTTGAAGCTGTAGTGGATCATGAGATATGGAGCCTGAAATTCAAAAGTTTAAAACATTGTTACCCTTTTGCTCATCAGTGTACTAATATAGGCGTATTTCTGGATAGTAAATGACCCCCAAAATGTAATTAAATTATTTTTGTCTCATCTGTGTTTTGGACCCAATCCTGCTTTTGGCTTACAAATTCTGATCAAATACTTTTTTTTTAACTCAATTTTAATCCGTTTTGGCAAGCTATGTCTGAAATCATTTTTTTTTTGCAGGACTTCAACGGCTTTGTTCAGAAGGTCAGTATTTGGTCAGTGTTTTGCATCAGTAATTGTAAGACAAAAACATGAGAGGGTTCAAAACAGAGATAAAATGTCATGGAATTACTTGCATCTCATCTGTGTTTTGGATCCACTACTTCTTTTGGCTTACAATTTTTTTTAATCAAATACTGACCATGTGAAGGAGGCTGTATATATGCTCAAAATACAGGATCCTTTTTTTTATGTTCGTCTGACGGTTTAGAAGTAAAAATAAACTATGATGTACACACGGACAAACAGGGAAAGTAGTGGCCTCATAACAGAGTGGGTATGGGGACGAAGAGCAGCGGCAGTAACAGGGACAATAGTGGCCACATTACAGAGTGGGAAGGGGGTCAACAGCAGTCGCATACAGTTCAAGATGGTGGCAGATCACAGTAGTTGCAGAACCCAACAACAGCAGTGTAATAGTAAGGCCCAGTGGAATGCATATCCTTTTTAAAAAAATATATAGTATGTACATATTCATAGGCCATGAAGCCCATTTGTAGGAATGGTAGTAGAGGCAGCAGGTGGGTGGCATTAGGCAGGCTGGAGCATCAAAATGGTGGCAGAAGCACGTGGCCAGAAGTAACAAGCCATTTTGCAGAATATTCAGTTGTGCCAGCACACTACAGTATGATCATTAGTGGCATAATTATCTATTCTGTTGTATCAGGCACCAGTGTCTGGAAATCCTGGTTGATCCATGTCTGACCAACCAACTGATCAGCAAGCTCTGTAGTAGTTCATTTTTGCATCCCTCTTAGAAAGTCTAAAAAATTCCCCAGTTTTTGACGAGTAGAGAGGGCCTAACAATGTGGATAGCCAGTAGTCATCCCTCTGCTGAACCCTGACAATGCGGCTGTCATTAAGCATACAAGTAAGCATACAAGAAAGAATGCATCTGGCCATTTTCACAAGGGACTTGAAGGACCTCCCTGCCTCCATCTCCATTGCGCACTGCCATGGTTTGTCAGGGTCATCTGCATCATATTCGTTATCGCCCCCTAACTACTCATGCTCCTGCTCCTCTCCTGCTGCTTGGGCAGATACACCACCTAGTTGTGTATAGAATTCCTGGGCGTTTATGTCCGCCTTCTAGTCCTCATTCTCCTCAGGGCTCAGGTGACCATGAAATGTGGGCGCCATGTTTTCTGTCCCCTCATCAATCAGATTTGTTAGCATCCCCTCCAGGACTAGTAGTTGGAAAATGACATAATTCATCCCATAGTTCTGCTGACTGGCAAATAAAGTGGCCTCCTCAAAGGGCCTTAGCAAAACTGCACGTGTCACACATGAGCTGCCACTGCCTAATGTGAAAAGACCTGGGAGTAGACCTGTCCATCTGCTGCATTAAGAAATCGTAGACCGCCTTGCTCTGCTTGTACAAGCGGTCTATCATGTGGAGGGTGGAGTTCCAATGGGTGGAAGAGTCACATATCAGGTGATTTTGGGGAAGAGCATTTTGTCTTTGCAGGTCAAGGAAGGCATGTTTTCACAGTAAGAGTGGATGAAGTGCATGCATAATTTCCTGGAAATTTTTAACATCTCTTGCAGTTCAGTGGAAAACTTGAGGAGCCGGGTGACAACAAGGTCGAAGACGTGTGCCATGTAGGGCACATGGGTCAGGACCTCCCTGACGCAGCATAGACAAAATATTCTTCCTGTTATCAGTAACCTTGGTTCCTATCTCTAGTTGGCGGGTAGACAGCAAGTGTTCAATTTCTTTATTGATTATGCTGAGCAGTTCCTCCCAGTCTTAATTGTCCAAGGCTGACCAGGTGCAGAATCACTTGACAACACCTAGCTTTGCATTGGCCTTGTGTACTTCCGCTTCTGGATCGTTGGATAAGTGCACACATACTAATGTCTTTTTGTAATCGCCTCAGTGAACAATTGCTGTTGAAACAAGTGGCAAAGAGTTGGAACAGGAGGAGCATCAGGAGCTATAAACGATGGTGAAGGTGATGGGAAAGAATGACAGCTGCCTTCAGCTGATGTTGCTGAGCCTTGACTGCTAGAAAGGGGGTAAGACTGGTGGGAGATTCAGCAGTTGCTGCATCAGGCTGTAACACTAAATGAGTGCTACGGTTTTCCTACGCCACTTTATGGTGAAGCCTCCCACGTTTGGCTGCAATCTACCACTGCAAACACCCTGTTTTCTCACTAGCAGCATTCCATCCTGTTGTCTCACAGGCATGCTGCTACCCTCTCTCCCTGATGATAAAGATGCCCCCTCTTCACCTGGCTCCCAAGTGCAATCAGCTACATCATCATTTACATGTTTGCTCGTTACTTTTGTCACCCTCACCTGTCTCTTGCGCACATCCCTGACCTCTTGTAACATGTGCTCCCACCTGACTGTCATCATCAGTAGTTGCACTCCTAGAGGACCTATCCTCCAAGTCTATTCTGGCCTGTAAGTGCTGACTGTCCTCAAAAAGCTGATCCTCACTGAAAAGCGGAGTAAAGCCGGCAGCATACCTTACTTGGCTAGCAGAAGGAGCACCAAAAGCAAGAAGCAGGTTCAGGACAGGTTCCGATTCCTGGCTGTGTATCTATTGTCACTTGAGATGATGTTGAATAGCGAGTCAACCATTCCAGTACAGCTGGATTGTTGGTCAAAACACGACCGCTGGATGAGAGTGAAAGCTCTGGCCTGTTGGTAAGGCTGCTGCTACCATCAACTGTTCTTCTGCTGCTACTTATTCCGGCTATAGCAACAGTTTTGCCCGTTTCTTTTGTGGGTCTAGGCAACTGTCTGTTTGCCATAGTGTACAGTACCTGAATCAGTAAGGTAATTATGTAATTAATTATGTAATTAAGTATGAATAGTGCAGCAGGTGAACAAGGTAAATGTGCCTATTTACTAGACCGCCCATTGATACCTAGTCTGATGCAAAGTAAGTCTATGTATAGCAGCACAGATTAGGTATGAATGGTGCAACAGGCGAACTAGATAAACATGCCTATGTATTAAACCACTTGTTGACATCGAGTCTGACACACAGTAAGTGTAGGCTTGGCTATCTGCAATACCTCCCACTGTCTCACCTGTCATATCCCTAGCACCTCCTGCCTTGCTGCCCGCTGCTGTCTCTGCCAGATGGGGCAGGTGCTCGTCTGCCAGACACATCCTCCGACCATGCAGTCTACATGCTCCATCCCATAGGGGCGCACTCCCACAGCTTCCTGCCATTTATGCTTCCAGGGGCGCATGCTGTCACCTGCATCGACTAGTGGACCTGTATGACCCTGAGCCTTTCTGATCCTCTGTACCACACTACTATCTGATACTAGCTTCTGACCTCTAGCTTGTCTCTGACCACGCTTCAGCTTCAGCCTCTGATAATCATCATCATTATTATCATCTGCTGCCTTTACTCCAGTCTTCCCTGCAATACCACTTCTCACCACCGTGTCTTCTATTGGACTCAGTTCACACTGTAACCGCAACTTGAGCTATTTTGAGCATTATCTGTTCTCTGATTCCGTGAGTTAGCTGTCAACCATATTAGCTAATCCTGTAGTTAGTGGTTCAGTTTCTTTCTTGCTGCATTTTGTCTTGTCTCCTGTGAGAGTGCTCAAAAACATTCTAGGTATTAGTGTCTACCATCCCTTGGTTGAGGCAGAGAATCCACATCATATCTGGTTTGACAGTGAGTCCCACCCACTAGTCATAACAGTAAGTCTATGTATAACAGAACAGATTAAAAATATCAGTGATGAAGTCGAGCTTATCCATAAGTGGTTTACTTTATTAAATAACAAATGTGCAAATAAAATCCATACTCTCCATGAAGCGTCTACGCGTTTCGGACCTCCATAGCTGGGTCCTTAATGATGAAAGAACAGAGTAAGTATGAATGGCGCACTAGGTGAACTAGATAAACGCGCCTATATATTGCCTGTTGACACTGAGTCTGATGCAAACCTACAAAGAACCTCTACTAACCCTATATAAATTATAGCATGCACTATGTATTCAAAAAGTAAGTATGTATTAAGGCTAATAACAGATAGGTGAAATAGAAGGTGGGTCAGATATAAAAACTTCACCGTACCTCTGCAGAAGAAGAAGCAAACCAAATGGAAAATCCAGACCAATATAAACATGAGCACCCAATAATGAGTAATGAGCACCCAAATCCATACATCGTTTGAGGCCACAGGTACATAAATGTAATAAATATTATGAGAGCTACACAAAAGATTTCGTGCACAGTGGCACTATGTGACCTAAATGTTGCAAGCAAAGAAAGCAAGTGCCACAAAAGAAATATAAAAAGCTAGGCCAAAAGACCACAAATTAGCTGGTTAGCTTATCTGGGGGTGCCCATGAATGATAAGTAAGTGTATGTATAAAAAAAAGTAGATAGTGCCTAAGAGAAGAAAACCAGCACCTTATAAATAAAGCAATGGTACTAATAAAAGTACCTACCCCCAGCTAACCACACAGGTGTCAGCACATAACATCAATTCATAAACAAACATAAATTGCCACATGTCTAAACAGGATGGGGCCCCTCTAGGCACAATCAAAAACATCCCACAGTGCCCAATAGAAAGTGCAAGTAGAAACTAGTCACAAAAGATAAGAGGAGCAGGGGTAAAATAAAAAATATTTACCCATATTAGCAACGCTTTGGCAGAGAACACAACCCTCGACGTGTGTTTCGCCACCAATCCAGATTTGTGAGGAGGCAATAAATGCAGTGTCGGGTATTATAAAACGGTACCATGAAGTGGGCACCAGTGGCCAATTAAGGAAGTGAGTCTGTCATGATGCGAGACGACATATTACTATGCTCAGGCCTCCCTACGGCCATGTGATTCTGGAGGCGGTCCGCAGTAGGTAGCACACACCCCGCCACAGCGCACGTCATCACACTAGGATACGCCGTACCTCAGGCATAGTAACAGGCCAAACAGGTCACGCTGTGTTCTGCTTGGTCTGTTACCATGGCTGTGGCACGTCCTAATGTGATGAAGCTTGACACACGCTGCGGTGGCGTGAGTCCTCCCGTTATGCATGGCTAGACCCGTACTTAATTTATTGTGCTATAGTCTGAGGTTCTTATTGGTATTTTAACTAGATAAATGCACCTATATATTAGATCACCTGTTGACATCCAATAGACTGTAAGTTTATGTATAACAGAACAGATTAGGTATAAATGGAGCCACAGGTGAACTGGATAAACTCGCCTATATATTACACCGCCTGTTGACACTTAGTCTGACACACAGTAAAGCCTCATTCAGGGGCGTACATAGAAATCACTGGACCCCATAGCAAAAATCTGGGCCCCATGTCCCATTTATAGCACATCCCGATATCCTCTTCACCTGGCTCCCAAGTGCAATCAGCTACATCATCATTTACATGTTTGCTCGTCACTTTTGTCACCCTCACCTGTCTCTTGCCCACATCCCTGACCTCTTGTAACATGTGCTCCCACCTGACTGTCATCATCAGTAGTTTCACTCCTAGAGGACCTATCCTCCAAGTCTATTCTGGCCTGTAAGTGCTGACTATCCTCAAAAAGCTGATCCTCGCTGAAAAGCGGAGTAAAGCCGGCAGCATACCTTACTCGACTAGCAGAAGGAGCACCAAAAGCAAGATGCAGGTTCAGGACAGGTTCCGATTCCTGGCTGTGTAATATCTATTGTCACTTGAGATGATGTTGAAGAGCGAGTCAACCATTCCAGTACAGCTGGATTGTTGGTCAAAACACGACCCCTGGATGAGAGTGAAAGCTCTGGCCTGTTGCTAAGGCTGCTGCTACCATCAACTGTTCTTCTGCTGCTACTTATTCCGGCTATAGCAACAGTTTTGCCTGTTTCTTTTGTGGGTCTAGGCAACTGTCTGTTTGCCATAGTGTACAGTACCTGAATCAGTAAGGTAATTATGTAATTAATTATGTAATTAAGTATGAATAGTGCAGCAGGTGAACAAGGTAAATGTGCCTATTTACTAGACCGCTCATTGATACCTAGTCTGATGCAAAGTAAGTCTATGTATAGCAGCACAGATTAAGTATGAATGGTGCAACAGGCGAACTAGATAAACATGCCTATGTATTAAACCACTTGTTGACATTGAGTCTGACACACAGTAAGTGTAGGCTTGGGCTTTCTGCAATACCTCCCACTGTCTCACCTGTCATATCCCCAGCACCTCCTGCCTTGCTGCCCGCTGCTGTCTCTGCCAGATGGGGCAGGTGCTCATCTGCCAGACACATCCTCCGACCACGCAGTCTCCATGCTCCATCTCTTTCTGGCGTCCCATAGGGGCGCACTCCCACAGCTTCCTGCCATTTATGCTTCCAGGGACGCATGCTGCCACCTGCATCGACTAGTGGACCTGTATGACCCTGAGCCTTTCTGATCCTCTGTGCCCCACTACTATCTGATACTAGCTTCTGACCTCTAGCTTGTCTCTGACCACGCTTCAGCTTCAGCCTCTGATAATCATCATCATTATTATCATCTGCTGCCTTTACTCCAGTCTTCCCTGCAATACCACTTCTCACCACCGTGTCTTCTATTGGACTCAGTTCACACTGTAACCGCAACTTGAGCTATTTTGAGCATTATCTGTTCTCTGATTCCGTGAGTTAGCTGTCAACCATATTAGCTAATCCTGTAGTTAGTGGTTCAGTTTCTTTCTTGCTGCATTTTGTCTTGTCTCCTGTGAGAGTGCTCAAAAACATTCTAGGTATTAGTGTCTACCATCCCTTGGTTGAGGCAGAGAATCCACATCATATCTGGTTTGACAGTGAGTCCCACCCACTAGTCATAACAGTAAGTCTATGTATAACAGAACAGATTAAAAATATCAGTGATGAAGTCGAGCTTATCCATAAGTGGTTTACTTTATTAAATAACAAATGTGCAAATAAAATCCATACTCTCCATGAAGCGTCTATGCGTTTCGGACCTCCATAGCTGGGTCCTTATTCATGAATAGGGATGAGCGGCAGGTGCCATATTCGATTTCGACGAAATTCGCGAATAATCGAAAGAATATTCGTTTCATATTCGTCGAAATCGAATATTCCTCATTATTCCAGTTATCGCGATTAATATGCGATTTAAATAATCGCGTATTGCGATTTTAACTTAAGGCTACTTTCCTATTGGTTTCATATCTAGAATTATAGCGAAGATGACGAATATGACGAATGTATTCGTCATATTCCTCAAAACGAAGATAACGAAGTATTCTACATCTTCGTTTTAGCAACCTATTCGTCAACTTCGCTAATTCTAGCAATCAAATAGGAAGGTTGACTATAGAGACAGCTGTGTTTAATTCGCTATGCGATTATATAATTTTTTTTTTTAATAAATAGAATCATTATAATAAATTATATCAAGTAATATAATTATTCTATTAAAAAAAAAAAAAATCGCATAGCGAATTAAACACAGTTGTCTCTATAGTCAACCTTCCTATTTGATTGCTAGAATTAGAGAAGTTGACGAATAGGTTGCTAAAACGAAGATGTAGAATACTTCGTTATCTTTGTTTTGAGGAATATGACGAATACATTCGTCATATTCGCTATTCGCTAATTCTACCAAGCCAACCATAAACTTCCGTGCTCATGGAGAGTCCCCATCACCATGGGAACGTCTCCATATACTAAAATGTACTGTCGGATTTGAGGAATTACGTTGAAATCACAATGCGATTAATTCAAGTTATATTATTCGCATTGCGATTTCAACTTAGAGCTGGGTTTATAATGGGTCAGCTTGCTAGAATGAACGAAGTTAACGAATATGGAATATAGCAGCAGTGCTAAGTTGAATTCGCAATGCGATTAATTTAACTTGAAGTAATCGCATTGCGATTTCAACTTAGCACTGCTGCTATATTCCATATTCGTTAATTCTAGCCTATGTAAGATAGCAGTGCTAAGTTGTAATCGCAATGCGATTAATATAACTTGAATTAATCGCATTGCGATTTTAACGTAATTCCTCAAATCCGACAGTACATTTTAGTATATGGGGACGCTCCATGGGACCATGAGCACGGAAGTCAGCAGAAGCGGCAACGAGCACTGACTAGAGCAGCCAGGAAGCCAGGAATCCTCAGGACAGGTAAGAACTACTTTTGGGAAGTGGGAAAGAAAAAAATATAACAAAAAAAACCCCAAAAAAACGAATATTTGAAATAGCGAATTTATAGCGCTATATTCGAAATATTCGTGAATTAGCGAAGTGCCGATATTCGCTAAAAAAATTCGCTATTCGAATATTCGCGCTCAACACTATTCATGAAAGAACAGAGTAAGTATGAATGGCGCACTAGGTGAACTAGATAAACGCGCCTATATATTGCCTGTTGACACTGAGTCTGATGCAAACCTACAAAGAACCGCTACTAACCCTATATAAATTATAGCATGCACTATGTATTCAAAAAAGTAAGTATGTATTAAGGCTAATAACAGATAGGTGAAATAGAAGGTGGGTCAGATATAAAAACTTCACCGTACCAAACCAAATGGAAAATCCAGACCAATATAAACATGAGCACCCAATAATGAGTAATGAGCACCCAAATCCATTCATCGTTTGAGGCCACAGGTACATAAATGTAATAAATATTATGAGAGCTACACAAAAGATTTCGTGCACAGTGGCACTATGTGACCTAAATGTTGCAAGCAAAGAAAGCAAGTGCCACAAAAGAAATATAAAAAGCTAGGCCAAAAGACCACAAATTAGCTGGTTAGCTTATCTGGGGGTGCCCATGAATGATAAGTAAGTGTATGCATAAAAAAAAGTAGATAGTGCCTAAGAGAAGAAAACCAGCACCTTATAAATAAAGCAATGGTACTGATAAAAGTACCTACCCCCAGCTAACCACACAGGTGTCAGCACATAACATCAATTCATAAACAAACATATAGTGCCACATGTCTAAACCCATAGCACAGGATAGGGCCCCTCTAGGCACAATCAAAAACATCCCACAGTGCCCAGTAGAAAGTGCAAGTAGCAACTAGTCACAAAAGATAAGAGGAGCAGGGGTAAAATAAAAAATATTTACCCATATTAGCAACGCTTTGGCAGAGAACACAACCCTCGACGTGTGTTTCGCCACCAATCCAGATTTGTGAGGAGGCAATAAATGCAGTGTCGGGTATTATAAAACGGTACCATGAAGTGGGCACCAGTGGCCAATTAAGGAAGTGAGTCTGTCATGATGCGAGACGACATATTACTATGCTCCGCCTCCCCACGGCCATGTGATTCTGGAGGCGGTCCGCAGTCAGAAGCACACACCGCCACAGCACACGTCATCACACTAGGATACGCCGTACCTCAGGCATAGTAACAGGCCAAACAGGTCACGCTGTGCTCTGCTTGGTCTGTTACCATGGCTGTGGCACGTCCTAATGTGATGAAGCATGACACACGCTGCGGTGGCGTGAGTCCTCCCGTTATGCATGGCTAGACCCGTACTTAATTTATTGTGCTATAGTCTGAGGTTCTTATTGGTATTTTAACTAGATAAATGCACCTATATATTAGATCACCTGTTGACATCCAATAGACTGTAAGTTTATGTATAACAGAACAGATTAGGTATAAATGGAGCCACAGGTGAACTGGATAAACTCGCCTATATATTACACCACCTGTTGACACTTAGTCTGACACACAGTAAAGCCTCATTCAGGGGCGTACATAGAAATCACTGGACCCCATAGCAAAAATCTGGGCCCCATGCCCCATTTATAGCACATCCCAATATCCATTCCGGGCCTCTTCCATTACTCCATGAATTGTGCTTGCTGCTGAGTGTTATATTGTATGTTATTATTGCCAGAATGGGATTCTAAAACAGCCCTGGCACATAAAAGAGGTACGATAGATGCAGTGTGTACAGGTATATAGTATATACAGCAGTGTATTGACAAGATAAAGTTGCAGTGCTCACCTAAATGTCAGCAAACCTTGAAGCTGGATTGCCTATCTTCTTTTTTGGCAGTGTATTGACAGGTACAAGGTATAAATTACAGCTTGTACCCCACATATCAGTACACTGCTGTATATACTATATATCTGTACACACTGCATCTATTATACTTCATACCTCACATATTAGTACACTGCTGTATTTACTATATACCTGTACACACTGCATATAAGTATATGGGGTTGCTCTCTCCAGCAGGGTGGCAATGACAGAGTCTTTTACAGACAACAGGTTTACAGTCCAAAAGGTGCTTTATTTTTGTAACACTCACGGCAACTACATGACAACCCAGTTATCTCTCAGGGTAGGGTGAGGTTCCATCACCATAAACCATTGGCTTACATATAGGGGTCGCAGGGTTCGCAGTTGCGATCGGGCCAGGCACTCCAGGAGGCCCAGCCACCTGTGCACCCCGCCAGGCGGCAGGCCACCCTAAAGCCGGTTAAAATGTTAAAAACGGCCACTGGCAGGGGCCCTGCTGAACTCACATGTAATGGAGCGCTCTGATGGGGCCCGGCATGAAGTACAGTGGCAATTTCGGGCCCCATCAGAGCGCTCCATTACATGTATAATATGAAGGCTGCATCGGGGGGGGGGGGATTGATCGGCATAAATACTTTGAAGGGGCACATAATCTGGCATAACCACTCTGTGGGGGCACATATTTAGGCATATCTACTTTGAGGGGGGAACATAACTGGGGATAAATTCTGTTAGGGGCACATAATCTGGAATTACTACTGTGAGGGGACACATAATCTGGCATAACTACTGTGAATGGACACATAATCTGGCATTACTACTTTGAGGGGGGCTCATATCTGGGCATTACTACTGTGAGAGGGACACATAATCTGTTTTACTACTGTTAGGGGGCACATATTTGGCATTACTACTGTAAGGGGACACATATCTGGGCATAACTACTGTGAGGGGGCACATATCTGGGCATAACTACTGTGAGGGGGCACATATCTGGGCATAACTACTGTGAAAGGGCACATATTTGGGCATAACTACTGTGAGGGGGCATATATTTGTCATAACTACTGTGAGGGGGCACATAATCTGGTTTACTACTGTGAGGGGCACCTATTCTGGTCATTACTTCTGTGAGGGGGCACATATATAGGCATAACTACTGTGAGGGGACACATATTTGGCATAACTACTGAGAGGGGGCACATATCTGGGCATAACTACTGTGGCAGGAACAAAGGTGGGCATTAGTACTGTGAGGGGCCCAAGGTGGGCATTAGTACTGTGTGGTAGCACTTTGCGGAAATGTCCTAGATTACCCTGCTATACATTGGCATGGCTCAGTCTTACAGGCCAGCACAGCGCCCCCTGCTGGTGATTTCACAGGGGAAGTCACCATCCCTTCCTTATGTGATTATTCTTTTTCTCACCACACGGACTTTCTTCTGGATCCAGTGGACATCACACCGACACCAGCGACACCCTGGATGAGGTAGAACCAGATTTTATTAGAACTGGGTGAGTGTAGCCATTGGGCTTAGAGCTCTTTAACACGAGCGGATCCCGTACAGTTAATCCGCTGCGTGAAAGAAATCCAAGTCCCGTTCCGCGGACAGCAGAGACACAAAGCAGTTACATGATTGATAATGCTCCGTGCCTCTCTGTGATCTTTTTACTACAAAATCACAGTGAGATAAAGTTGTCACTGTGATTTTGTAGTAAAAAGATCACAGTCAATCATGTTACTGCTCCGAGACTCTGCTGTCCGGAATGGGGCTTGGCACTCATTCACGCAGAGGATTAGCTGCACGGAAAGAGCCCTTAGTAGCCCAAAGTTTAAAGTTTAACTGTCATATAATTTATTTATTTTTTTGCTAAAGTGTAGGGCACGTGATAGGTAAAATACTTTATTTAGCCGAAACGTTTAATTTTAGTAGTAAACTGAGGCTGAAATGGCCCTTAGCAGAGCTCTCAAAAATGGGGGGTGGCAAACGGTAGGGGGCCCCATGGATCAGTTTCGCACCGGGGCCCCATGGATTGTGTGTACACCACTGCCATAAGCATAAATCAAAATCGAAAATAAACTCCTCCCTGGCTAGGCTCTAACTAATACAACTTAGTATCTGGTTCACCTATTGAGAACAGGTCACACAGAACATCAGGCTTTTCTTAGTCAGCCAGTCTCCTAAACTTGTCTCCAGGCATTACTCCCCCAGACTGACAGCCTGGGATATGCTTTATTTTCCCCTAACGATCCCAGGTGACTACACTTGGGGAACCCTCAGGCTAGGGGAAAAACCTACCCTGGAATGGGGTGGACTGGGGAGGTCCCACTTCCAAACCTACCTTCCAACAAAATCCAGCCCATGAACTTAACAAAACTGTCTCAGCACCCTACACATTGCTGAGACCATTTTAACTTTCTAGATTTTATTTACCTCACCCAGTTGAGGAACCCGGATGGGAGGATATACACCCCTTCCAGGACTTTTCCATACACTTTATATATATATACACACAGTATAATAGATGCAGTGTGTGAAGAAATATGTGGTCAGTTATACATTACGGTCACTATGTGTGAGGTACATGAGGTAGTGGTCATTATAACTGTCTGCAGTATTATACATAAGTGAGCAATGAGTAAAAACAGAGCATGGAGGGAGGGGCACATCAAGAGAAAAGGGGAGGACCACCTATTACCACTCAATTACAGTCTCAATGCAGAGCTCATTGTTTATTTCTAATCCTACATCACAGGTCCTGGCAGATGCAATTTTCAAACCTGGGAACTACATAATTCTTGGTACAGTCCCTTTGCTAGATCGTGCAGGACCTGTGATGCTGAAGATGATGTCATCACAGGTCCTGGCATATCAACTGTTCTAACCTGGCAGCTACACTATTCTCTGTTCACTTCCCTTGCTAGATGTACACGACCTGTGATGACATCAACAAAGGTCTTTTAGCTTTCTCCTCTGATGATAGGAATTCCTTACTGAAGCTGGTTCGGAGTAAGTATTGAAGGTAATTAGTGGGCGGAGCCTATCCTCCACTGCGGGCCCCCTTTCCCCACCAGCCTTATACCAGCTGCATGGTCTGCCTCTATAGGAGGTATGTCACTGGCCTCATTCACACGTCAGTGTTTTGATCAGTGATTTCTATCAGTGATTATGATTGTGTAAGGTATAAGGGAAAGAATTGCACATGTTTTGTGTTTTTTTAATAATACCTTTATTTCAACAATATGCATAAAATAGTATACAAAACCATTGCATTATCATGCATTATCATTTTATATTTTATATCCCTTTAATACCACCCAAGGGAGAAAGGAAGAAAAAAAAAATATATATATATATATACTTAAAATACATGATTATCCCTAAAGTTCTTCCTTTTACTCCATAATGCAAGTCATCCGTACATACTAAATGGTAAAACACTGGGTAACACTGACATGGAAAAGGATCTAGGAATTTTAATAAACAGCAAACTAAGCTGCAAAAACCAGTGTCAGGCAGCTGCCGTCAAGGCCAATAAGATAATGGGTTGCATCAAAAGGGGCATAGACGCCCGTGATGAGAACATAGTCCTACCATTTTACAAATCGCTAGTCAGACCACACATGGAGGACTGTGTACAGTTCTGGGCTCCTGTGAACAAGGCAGACATAGCAGAGCTGGAGAGGGTTCAGAGGAGGGCAACTAAAGTAATAACTGGAATGAGGGATCTACAGTACCCTGAAAGGTTATCGAAATTAGGGTTATTTACTTTAGAAAAAGAACGACTGAGGGGAGATCTAATAACTATGTATAAATATATCAGGGGTCAGTACAGAGACCTCTCCCATCATCTATTTATCGCCAGGACTGTGACTGTGACGAGGGGACATCCTCTGCGTCTGGAGGCAAGAAGGTTTGTACAAAAACATAGAAGAGGATTCTTTATGGAACGAGCAGTGAGACTATGGAACTCTCTGCCTGAGGAGGTGGTGATGGTGAGGTCACTAAAAAGAGTCCAAGAGGGGGCTGGATGTATTTCTGGAGTGTAATAATATTACAGGTTATAGCTACTAGAGAGGGGTCGTTGATCCAGGGAGTTATTCTGATTGCCTGATTGGAGTCGGGAAGGAATTTTTTACTCCCCTTAAGTGGGGAAAATTGGCTTCTGCATCACAGGTTTTTTTTCTTTGCCTTCCTCTGGATCAAATAGCAGGATGACAGGCCGAACTGGATGGACAAATGTCTTTTTTCGGCCTTATGTACTATGTTACTATGTTACTAATCCGTCATATATATGAATTTTATTTACCTTACTAAAGCCTGATTTCTCTATTGAACAATGTAGGTTCATCAAGTTTATCCACTCTTTGAGAGTGGGCACATCAGTAAACTGAGTAACCCTATGTGATGGATTCCTCAAGTAAATATTCACTCGCCAGAGCCGATTCCATTGTTCCTCCATTAAAGGACCTATATCCTTTTCCCATGCAATCTTGCTATTACACCTCACATCCTTATTTATAATTTTTCTCTTTTTTTTTATATAAAATAGAAACCATCTATAATTACCCCTCCACCTTTAAATAAAATTCATCATCTCATGAGAACCTAGTATCATACTGTACCTCCTTTCTTTATGACTCCTTTAACAATTTCAGCTATGTAGCTGAATATATCTAAAGAAGCTTTGCCTTTTATCCCCTAAGTCCCTTAATAACTCTTCCCTAGACTTCAATTCCCCATCCTTAATATATTGTGATATATACCAAAGTCCTTTTGCTGTCCAGTACTTAGCATCACTAATAAAAATGGTTACCCCCAGTGTCCTATTATACCAAAAGGGAGTCAATCGTGTAATTCCCTCCAAACCTGAAAATTGTTTAGCCTTAACCCAAGTTTCCACTAAGGGCTTCACCATTGGAATTCTATATAAACTCTTCTAATTCAACTGTCCCGACTGGAGTAATATAAACATGTTTGGCAGTGCTCCATCACTATTATGCACCTGATATCGTAAAATATCAACCTGCTCCCACTTCATAACCAATGCAATGTTGGCTACTAAATAATAAAGTTGCATATCTGGAACTTCCAAGCCTCCTTGGTCATAAGACCTTGTAAACCAAATAAAATTTTTACTCTTACCTGCCCAGAGTAAATCATTAAACAGCTTCTCTATTACTTAAAAGACAGTATTCCCCAAATAAACAGGGCAATTCCTGATAATATATAATAATTGAGGTAACAGAACCATTTTAATAAGATCTATCTTATCTGCTTTATTTATAGGGAGTTTATTCCATATCGTAATCCTCTCTTTCATCTTACAAATCAGTTGCTCCACATTCAACTCTACAAATCTGGCCAGATCCTTAGTTATTTCTAACCCCAAGTATTTAAAACTTTCCCAAGGGCCCAGTATCTTTAACTTCCTATCCGATAGCACAATCTCGTCGCTTAATGGAAGCAAGGTTGATTTGTCCCAGTTAATTAATATACCCGAATGCATACCAAATTCGGCCATCATTGACATAACATTCTTCAAGTCCCTGTTAGTATCACCCGAAAAAATGAGTAGATCATCTGCATAAAGTGATATTTTGTCCTCTCTTCCCCTCACTTCAAAGCCCTGAAAAATAGAGTCCTGTCCAATCTTAATAGCCAACAGCTCCACAGCTAGGGCAAAGAGTAAAGGAAGGAGAGGAGAGCCCTGTCTCACACCCCTTTCAATATTAAAACTTTCAGATAGTGAACCATTGACCGATTTTCTTTCTCTCGGGTCACCATAAATGATCTTCAACCAATCAGGGCCTATACCAAATTGCATATTGACGAAGATTCTGAAAAGATTTAAAGTTGTATATCTACCTGGTATAAATCCATTTTGATCTACACGAACTAAGTTCGCAATTACTCCTTCAATCTCTTCGCCAAGACTCTAGCCAAGATCTTACATTCATTATTTATTAAAGATATTGGATGATAGAAACCCAGGACCAAACTGTCCTTACCCTCCTTTATAATTAAAATAATTGTTGCTTCTCCCATCATAATCGTCGGGTGTTTTGAATGTATGAAATCCTCCATAAACCTATTCGCGCAAAACTCTCTTTCCCTCCTATATAATTCAATAGGCAAACCATCCAGGCCTGCTGCCTTACCAAGTGGAGCGTCACCTATTGCTGATAGCACCTCATTTAAAGAGATAGGACGGTCTAATTCTGCCCTCTGGTTGTCACTAAGTTTTGGGAATTCAATTTCCCTCAGGAATCCTAACAGTTTATTATAATCTATTTGAGTCTGTGGAGAGTACAGGTTTTTATAATAATCTCTAAAAACACCAAGTATCTTATCTGGTTCATTATATACTATCCCTTCTTCTCCTCTGATTGCTGCAATATTTACCACTGATTCCATCTTCCTAATCATCTTAGATAAAAATTTACAACAAAGGGCCATGGCCTATATCCTAGGGCATGCCCACCAGAGTACGAGTAAGTTGCCTGTATTGTGTCAAAGGCACCTGCACCAGAGGCCTCTCAAAGCTGTTATACATCAGTGTGTATGAATCCATAACCATAGATAAAAATACATAAAAAAGCAGGTAAAACCCAAAATGGTAGAGATTGGAGGGGCGAAAAGGTAGGCAAAGTTAAAAAAAATTACATGTATACTGTGGGGAGTCGCTCTGGTAGACAGCGGTGCGGGTGCAGTTTAGAGGCAAAACAAGGAGTCCAGATTGTGCATCAAACAGTGTTTTATTCACACTTGCACACCAGAAATGAAAACAGTCTCTTGGTGACAGTTCACACACAACAGAAATCATGTGGCAAAACCAAAAACAGGCCAACACAGGGTCCAGTCACCTTGGGTGGTTTAAGTGCGGTTCACACCTAGCAGTCGGTTCAGCCGCAGGCGATTCCTCCTTCAGTTTGCAGGGAAACACCACCTTGCTGAGCTCCGTCCTCCAGCACAGAGAACTCCCCCCAGCCTTGTTAGCAGGCTCCAGGATAATCACACCCAGACACAGCTGATGGCTGTGTTTTATACCCAGCCCAAAACTCGGACTGGACCGTGGGGAGCAGCCACCCACCCTACTCTTTAGCTGCTCCCAGTAAGAGCCGGCCCGGATCAACTTTGCAGCCATGCTATTTAAAAGAGTCAAACAGCACTAGCTGCTGCAGACAAAAACCCGGCTCTCACCTCACCGAGGCCAGCAACCTCGGTGACACGTACCTGCCATCGCATATGACCCCTTGCACCTTACCACATACCCCCTTTGTTCAACCCTGAGGGGTGAACACACGTGAGGCAGTGGACGCGGGACAGGGCATCTGCGTTGCCCTGCAAGCGGCCTGCCCTGTGTTCCACGGAAAACTTGAAATTTTGAAGAGATAGGAACCACCTGGTGACCCGAGCATTCCTCTCCTTGGCCTGACTCATCCATTTGAGGGGGAATGGTCGGTCACCAGACGGAACCTCCTCCTAACAGGTAGTAGCGGAGAGATTCGAGTGCCCACTTGATAGCCAGGCACTCCCTCTCCACTATACTATATCTGGATTCGGCGGGACTGAGCTTACGGCTCAGGAAGACAACGGGATGTTCTTCCCCGTTGACCTCCTGCGACAGTACCGCACCGAGGCCTACCTCCGAGGCGTCGGTCTGTACGACAAACTCCTTGTTGAAGTCGGGTGTCACCAAAACCGGGGACCCACACAGGGCCGACTTCAACGCGGAGAAAGCCTCCTCCGCCTTCTCACCCCAGCTAACCCTCCCAGACTTTCGCCCCTTCAACAGGTCTGTCAATGGCGCTGCTATTGTGGCAAAGTGGGGCACAAACCTCATGTAGTAACCTACAATCCCCAGGAACGACTTTACCTGCCTGGTGGTGACCGGTCGGGGCCAGTTACGAATGGCCTCTACCTTAGTTACCTGAGGTTTGATGACTCCCGCCCAATTACATATCCCAGATATTTTGTCTCCTCTAACCCTATGGAGCACTTCTTTGGGTTAGCGGTCAGTCCGGCTTTCCTCAGGGCATCCACTACCGCCTGCACCTTGGGTAAATGGCTTTCCCAGTCGGTGCTGTGGATGACTACATCATCTAAGTAGGCCGAGGCGTACCGGCGATGTGGTCGCAGCACTATGTCCATTAACCTTTGGAAAGTGGCGGGGGCGCCATGCAGGCCAAAGGGTAACACCTTGTAGTGATACAGGCCCTGCGGGTAACAAATGCGGTTTTTCCTTAGCCGACTCCGTTAGGGTACCTGCCAGTACCCTTTAGTGAGGTCCAGCACAGAAAAATAACGGGCTTGTCCTAAACTTTCAACCAGCTCGTCTACTCGGGGCATGGGATACGCGTCAAACTTGGATACTTCATTTAACTTGCGAAAGTCGTTGCAGAACCACAGCGTCCCATCCGGCTTAGGTATTAGGACTATGGGACTGGCCCACTCACTTTTCGACTCCTCAATGACCTCGAGCTTCAACATTAACTGTACTTCCTCCGCGATGGCCCGTCGCCGAGCCTCGGGTACCGGTATGGTTTTAACCGGATCTTGGCCTGAGGCTCAGTGACGATGTCATGTTGGATGAGAGACGTGCGGCCAGGGAGGTCCGAGAACACATCCGTGTTCCGACTGATGAACTCCCTGACTTCCTGAACTTGTTTGGAAGACAGGCTGTCTGCAATTTTACCGTGGTTACTGCTTCACAGGCCTCGAACTGTGGGGCTGGACCCTTTTCACCTAGAAGCCCTGGCCGGGGGCTGTGGTCGTCGGCCGTGTCCCTATCTTTCCACGGCTTTAGTAAATTCACATGGTACACCTGCTCCGGCTTGCGCCGCCCTGGCTGGTGTACTTTGTAATTTACTTCCCTACTCTCGATCACCTCATAGGGGCCCTGCCACCTAGCTAGGAACTTGCTGTCAAGGGTGGGTACCAGAACCAACACCCGATCTCCCGGCTTGAAGCCCCGTACCCGAGCCTGACGATTGTACACCCTACTCTGGGCTTGTTGCGCTGCCTCCATATGCTCCCCGGACCAGCGGCAACACCTTTCCATCCGTTCCTGCATCTGGGTGACATACTCAATGACACTTTTGTGGGGGACAGGCTGTTGTTCCCACGCTTCCTTGGCGATATCCAACAGGCCCCGAGGGTGTCTGCCATAAAGCAGTTCGAAGGGCGAGAACCCAGTAGAGGCCTGGGGCACCTCTCGCACTGCGAACATGAGATAGGGCAGAAGCAGGTCCCAGTCCTTCCCATCTCTAGACACCACCCTCTTTAACATATTTTTTAAAGTTTGGTTAAACCTCTCGACAAGACCGTCCGTTTGTGGATGGTAAGCGGACGTCCATAATTGCTTTATACGCAATAATTTACACAGTTCCCTCATTACTTTGGACATAAAGGGGTCCCTTGGTCTGTCAGAACCTCTTTTGGCAGGCCCACACGGGAAAACATTTCCATTAACTCTTTGGCAATGAGTTTAGCTGAGGTATGTCGCAGAGGCACCGCCTCCGGATACCGAGTGGCATAGTCGAGAACTACCAGAATGTGTTGGTGGCCCCTGGCAGATTTTGGTACAGGCCCAATTAGATCCATAGCGATTCGCTCAAACGGGACCTCAATAATTGGAAGCGGTACCAGAGGACTACGGAAATGTGGCTGGGGGCTAGTTATCTGACAGGTGGGACAGGACTTACAATAATTCTCTACCTCCTTGAACACACTGGGCCAATAAAACCGCTGCAGTATGCGGTCCTGGGTTTTCTGCCACCCCAGGTGTCCCCAAGAACATGTTGGTGGGCAAGCTCCATGACAAGCCTGCGATACGCTGTGGGCACCACCAACTGTTCAACAGGCTCACCTCGGTTTGGTTCACCCGATACAACATATCCTGAAGGACAATGAATCGCGGAAACATTAATTCAGCCCCAGGTTTCTGGGGTTTACCATCAATTATTATGACACTTTCCCAGGCTCTGGTTAGGGTTTGGTCCCGGTGTTGTGCGGTCCCAAAATTTTCCCCGGAGACATTGAGGTCTGCCAACTCAGGTCCCGGTGGCAAGTCCTCCGTGTCTCCCACCATTACACTGTCTCCCCTCTATCACAGAAGTGGTGGTCACCCCTACCGCAGGCCCTTCGGACTCGGGCTCCCAGGGCTCTGGCCTCCCACAGGAACCAGGCCACTCTGCTAGGGTTACCCCTGTCTCAGGGCTATTAGTCACTTTCACCTCAGGCCATAGTGACGGAAAACCAGGAAGTCTCTCCCAATTATTAGTTCATACGGTAGCTTGGCGGAGATCGCCACTTCACAAGTCCATGTGCCGGCCGCCGTGGACAGAGACATTACAGCCGTGGGATAGTCCTTTAAGTCTCCGTGTATGCACACAACCCCAAATTTCCGGCCCGTATACTGGGAGGGCTGTACCAGGGCAGCACTTACCAGGGTTACTAGGCTCCCTGAGTCCAGCAGCGCCACTGCAAGATTATCACCGACTTGCACCTGGCACAGATGACGATTGTCTAGGGTCTCGGGGGTGCCGGTCGCACACAGTCTCCGGGCATACATGGAAGCCCGGTACCCATAATTGGTCTCCATGGGTTCTCCCCACTGTGGACAGTCGGTCCTCACATGGCCAGGCTCGTGACACCGCCAGCAGACTATCGGGGCCGGGTCTACAGGGGTACACCCGAGCAGGTTTCGGGTACCAGTCGTCGGGACTGGATGGGAGACCTCCAGGGTTTGACCGGCCCCTCCCAACAACACCCCCTTTCAAGGTTTTTGTGGCCTCATAGCGCTCGACCAGGTCGACCATGTCCAAGGCATTAGTGGGTGACACCTGGCCGATCCAGTGCTGCAGGGAGTACGGCAAGGCCCTCCAGAAGATGTCAGCCAGCAGACGGTCCAGCATAGCAGCCGGACTTAGAACCTCAGGCTGCAGCCACTTTGCAACCTGTGCAGCAACTCATAATACTGCGGCCTGGCGGGTTCAGCCGTATTAAAGTTCCACTGATGGACCCGCTGAGCCCGGACTAACACGTTCACCCCAGTCTTGCCAGGATCTCACCTTTCACGGTCGGGTAGTCAGCTGCTTGGTCATCTGGGAGGTCAAAAAATACCTGCTGGGGTCCAGACGCCAGGAACGGAGCGACGACCTCTGCCCACTGTTCTCGGGTAATTTCTCCCTCACGGCCACCTTCTCGAACACCGCCAGATAGGTCTCCACATCATCCGAGGGGGTCATCTTAGGGATCGCGGCACGGACAGCTTTCCGGGCATCGTGGGCGCGGTGGGACGCTCCTGCCGCTTGCAACGCCATCACGTGCTGTAGCAGTAGCTGGTTGGTCTCCCGCTGCTGCACGTTAGCCTCTATGAGGGCTTTCACAGCCGCCTCCATTTTGTCGAGGATCACAGGCTGCAACTTTGCCGGCTTAATATAGGACATTCACTTCTGCTCAGCAAAAACAAAGTTCGGCGTTCACGCCAGCCTCACTGCGCATGCCCGCATCCGACACCAAATGTGGGGAGTCGCTCTGGTAGACAGCGGTGCGGGTGCAGTTTAGAGGCAAAACAAGGAGTCCAGATTGTGCATCAAACAGTGTTTTATTCACACTTGCACACCAGAAATGAAAACAGTCTCTTGGTGACAGTTCACACACAACAGAAATCATGTGGCAAAACCAAAAACAGGCCAACACAGGGTCCAGTCACCTTGGGTGGTTTAAGTGCGGTTCACACCTAGCAGTCGGTTCAGCCGCAGGCGATTCCTCCTTCAGTTTGCAGGGAAACACCACCTTGCTGAGCTCCGTCCTCCAGCACAGAGAACTCCCCCAGCCTTGTTAGCAGGCTCCAGGATAATCACACCCAGACACAGCTGATGGCTGTGTTTTATACCCAGCCCAAAACTCGGACTGGACCGTGGGGAGCAGCCACCCACCCTACTCTTTAGCTGCTCCCAGTAAGAGCCGGCCCGGATCGGCTTTGCAGCCATGCTATTTAAAAGAGTCAAACAGCACTAGCTGCTGCAGACAAAAACCCGGCTCTCACCTCACCGAGGCCAGCAACCTCGGTGACACGTACCTGCCATCGCATATGACCCCTTGCACCTTACCACAATACATACTTATAAATCTAAAATTCATTAGTGGACTTCATAAGTAGAGTTGAGCGAACACCTGGAAGTTCAGGTTCGTCGGGTTCGGCCGAACTTCGTCGCAAAGTTCGAGTTCGGGATCCGAACTTGACCCCAAACCCGAACCCCATTGAATTCAATGGGGACCCGAACTTTGGGGCACTAAAATGGTTCTAAAAGAGTCATGGAAAGGGCTAGAGGGCTGCAAAAGGCAGCAAAATGTGAGTAAGAGCATGACAAGTGCACTGCAAACAAATGTGGATAGGGAAATGACTTAAAATAAAATAAATAAAAATTTAAAATAATAATCTTCTTGAACTAGGAGGAGGAGGTCCATATGGAGTAGGAGGTTGGGGAGGCGGTGGACGTGGTGGTGGAGGAGGTAGCCAACACTTTTTATTTTTATTTCTTTATTTAATTTGGGTAGACCATAAAACATTATGGAATATATAAAATAAAACAAAGAGAAAGTGCACTGGAGTATAACAATGGCTGTGTGAGGTCAGTATACATATCTATTCTGCACAAGTTACGGACAAATCCTGTGGGATCCATACCTGGTTCATTATAATGAACGTGAGCTTGTCCATGTTGGCTGTGGACAGGCAGCTGCGCTTGTCTGTGATAACGCCCCCTGCCGTGCTAAATACACGTTCAGACAATACACTGGCTACAGGGCAGGCCAGCACCTCCAAGGCGTAAAGGCAAGCTCAGGCCATGTGCCCAATTTGGAGACCCAGAAGTTGAATGGGGCAGACCCATCAGTCAGTACGTGTAGGAGTGTGCACACATACTGTTCCACGATATTGCTGAAATGCTACCTCCTGCTAAGACATTGCTGGTGGTGCTGGTTGTTGTGGCGTGGTGACAGTGCTTTTCCACTTTTCGGCCATGCTAACCCTGCCTTCTGAGGTGCTGGCGGTGCCCCAGCTGTGTTGGTGACCTATTCCTCCTCTGCCTTGAGCTTTTACCGAGCCCCCGCTGTCAGATGGAAATGCCATCAGCAACGTGTCAACCAATGTGCGCTTGTAGTCGCGTATCTTCAGATCACGCTCCAGTGAGGGAATTAAGAATGGCACGTTGTCCTTGTAACGAGGATCCAGCAGGGTGGCCATCCAGTAATCAGCACAAGTTAGAATGTGGGCAACTCGGCGGTCGTTGCGCAGGCACTTCAGCATGAAGTGGCTCATGTGTGCCAGGCTGCGCAGAGGCAATGACAAGCTGTCCTCCGTGGGAGGTGTATCGTCTGTGTCTTTGGTATCCCCCCAGCCATGCTGCAGTGATGGCCCTGAGCTGCTTTGGGTGCCACCCTGCTGTGAACATGGTTCCTCCTCCCCCTTCCCCCTCCTCCTCATCCTCCAGAACTGTGCCCTGTACGGACAATTGTGTAACTGGCCTATGTTGGTGCAGGAACCCACCCTCTGAGCCACTTGTGAATGACTGGCCTGATGACCATGGAAATGATCCCTCTTCCTCCTCCTCTTCCTCCTGTGCCACATCCTCTTCCATCATCGCCCGAAGCGTTTTTTCAAAGAGACATAGAAGTGAGATAGTAACGCTGAGAACGGCGTCATCGGCACTGGCCATGTTGGGAGAGTAGTCGAAACAGCGCAACAAGGCACACAGGTCTTGCATGGAGGCCCACTCAGTGGCGGTAAAGTGGTGCTGTTCCGCAGAGAGACCCCGAACAGATGAGTTTTAAAACTGCCTGCTGTCGTTTCCCCTGGCTGTGCTGAAGTTGGTGGTGAAGGTGTTATGCTGACCAGATGAGGAAGTGTTAGAGGAGGAAGAGGAGTAGGAGGTAACAGGAGGCAAAGAGAAATGCCCTGCAATCCTCGGTGGCGGAAGGATATGCACCAAACAGCTATCCGCCTCAGGCCAAGCCGCCACTGCATTTACCCAGAGTGCTGTTAGGGAGATATAATGTCCCTGCCCGTGCTTACTGGTCCACGTATCAGTAGTTATGTGGACCTTGCCACAGATGGCGTTGCGCAGTGCACGTCTTATTTTGTCCCCCACTTGTTTGTGCAGGTAAGGGATGGCTCCACTGGAAAAGTAGTGGCGGCTGAGAACGACATACTGTGTGATAGCCAACCCCATAAGGTTTTTAAAACTCTCCATCTCCACCAGACGGAATGACAGCATTTCAGAGACCAGGAATTTTGAAATGCTGGCATTCAGGGCCATGGATTGCGGGTGGGTATTGGGTTATTTCCTCTTTTGCTCCATTGTTTGGAAGATAGACAGCTGATCGCTGCCATGGGACATTGTGGTGCTGCATGTTGAAGGTGACGGACGTGGTGGCATTGCTGATACATCCTCTGTTTGCGGGGTGGCCGATGTTACTGTCACTCCAGAGGGGGAGGAAGAGGCCGAGACTGCAGCAGAAGAGGAAGCAGAAGGAGCCTGAGACCTTTCCTGGTTTTGGAGGTGTTTACTCCACTGCAACTCGTGCTTTGCACTTAGATGCCTAGTCATGCAGGTTGTGCTCAGGTTTAGAAGGTTTATGCCTTGCTTCAGGCTCTGATTGCACAGCGTGCAAACCACTGGTGTCTTGTCGTCTGCACATTGTCTGAAGAAATGCCACGCCAGGGAACTCCTTGGAGCTGGCTTTGTTGTGCTCGGTCCCTGGGTGCAGTGGGCAGCAGCAGGCGTACTGTCTAGGGGACGGCCGCTCTGCTTTTGCACCCTGCTCCCTCTTTTGCTGTGCTGGTGGCTCTGTGCGACCACTGCCTCTGCCTCCGAACGATCAGCTCACTTGCATGACCTTGATTCCATGTAGCGTCTAGGACCTCATCGTCCTCCTCATCATCTTCAACCTAGTCTTCATCCCTGCCCTCCTTGTCAGTTTGTACACTGCAGGAAGCTGCAGCAGTTGGCACCTGTGTTTCGTCATCATCAGAGACAGGCTGCGGTCGTCTGCTTGGCTGATTTGCAAGGGGGTGAGGTGCTAGATAGATGCCCATGTCTGCAGATGCCATCTCTTATCTTTCAGCAGTGGACCGGGTGGGAGACACTGTGAAGGTACTGGAGACACTGTCAGCTACCCAATCTACTAGCGACTGTACTTGTTCTGGCCTCACCATTCGTAGAGCGGCATTTGGGCCTACTAAATAACGAGGAAGGCTCTCTCGTCTACGAGCATCTGAGGAAGGTGTCTCATTTGGGAGTGTAGCTTGCACAGATCAACCACGTCCTCTCCCTGCAGCAGGAGCTCCACCAATACCAGCAGCGCCACGACCAAGGCCCCATCCCTAATTTGACGCTCTCCTCATTTTTTTCGGTCACCCACGAAGTAACAGAAGTTTTTACTAAATTTAGTTCCCTGTAAGCAATACAGAGCAGGGTTTTTTCACTGGCAAAACTGGGTTAATGCCACCTAAGAATGGAACAGACGATTTTTAGAAATGTATGTCCCTGTCACCTATGCAGAGCAGGGGTTGGTATATGGAAAAAATGGTAAAATGTCACCCAAGAATGTAACAGAGGATTTTTAGAAATATAGGTCCCTTTCTCCTATGTAGAGCAGGAGTTTGTATACGGCAAAACTGGCAAAATGTCACCCAACAATGTAACAGAGGATTTTTAGAAATATAGGTTCCTGTTACCAATGCAGAGCAGGGGTTTTTATATGGCAAAACTGGGTTAATGTCAGCCACCAATGCAACAGAGCATTTTTAGAAATATAGGTCACTGTCACCTGTGCAGAGAAGGGGTTTGTAAATTGCAAAAATGGGTTAATCTCACCCACCAATCTAACAGAAGATTTGTAGAAATATAGGTCCCTGTCACCTATGCAGTGCAGGAGTTTGTACACGGCAAAACTAGTAAAATGTCACCCAAGAATGAAACAGAGGATTTTTAGAAATATAGGTCCCTGTCACCTATGCAGTGCAGGGTTTTGTATACAGCAAAAATGGGTTAATGTCATCCACTAATGTAACAGATGATTTTTAGAAATGTAGGTCTCTGTCACCTATGCAGAGCAGAGGTTTGTATATGGCAAAAATTGGTTAATGTCACCCATTAATGTTACAGATGATTTTTAGAAATGTAGGTCTCTGTCACCTATGCAGAGCAGGGGTTTGTACATGGCAAAACTGATAAAATATCACCCAAGAAGGTAACAGAGGATTTTTATAAATATAGGTCCCTCTCACCTATGCAGAGCAGGGGTTTGTATATGGCAAAAATGGGTTAATGTCACCCACCAATGTAACAGAGAATTTTTAGAAATATAGGTCCCTGTCACCTATGCAGAGCAGGGGTTTGTATATGGCAAAAATGGGTTAATGTCATCCACCAATGTAACAGAGGATTTTTAGAAATATAGGTCCCTGTCACCTATGCAGAGCAAGGGTTTGCATATGGCAAAAATAGGTTAATCATCCACCAATGTAACAGAGGATTTTTAGAAATATAGGTCCCTGTCACCTATGCAGTGCAGGAGTTTGTACACGGCAAAAATGGGTTAATGTCACCCGACAATGGAAAAGACGAATTTTTGAAAATTATTACCCTGTCTGATATCTGCACATATGCAGTGCAGGTGCACTCAAAAAATAGGTATATGTTGCCCACTGAGCTAAAAGGAGTAAATTATTGTCCCTGGCACATATGCAGGTGTAAGTGCATTACACTTGCACAAAATTTCCACTGACACCCACCTAACTAACAGACGGATAAAACTTATTTTTCTGTGTCACTGGGCTCATGTGTAAAAAAATGTAGCAGAGCTTATACAAAAATAATCGCTGTAGTTTGCATATTTAACACCAAGTATACCAGACCAAAATTCTTTCCTAATCTCTCCCTCACAGCAGCAGCATCATATCCCTCCACTAGTAAGAGCAAAGTGACGTGCAGCACTACATGACTCCAGCTTATATAGAGGCTGGGTCACATGCTGCACTTGGCCAATCACAGTCATGCCATTAGTAGGCAATGCTGTGATGGCTTCTAAGGGCACACTAAACGCTTGTTGATTGGTTGCCCTGCAGCCTTTCAACAAGCTCCATTAAATCGCCGAACACCGAACTCGAACCCAAACTTTTATGAAAATGTTTGGGTCTGGGTACCAAAGACCCTAAAGTCCACAGTAAACAAGAGACAAGTGATACGTGCAGAGCAAGATCAACAGAAAGTGCACAGTGCAAGGTGAGAGGTGAGAAAAAAGAAACGTGTCAGCGAGGAATTTTTGATGGTTTTGTGTAGATAATAGTTACAGTATAAATATATATAAGAATAATATAAGATGGTATGAGTACATAAACCTACAAAAAAACACCCTTCATATAACAAAGCTTCATATAAATACAGGGAACCTTTTGAAAAAGAAGAAAAAAAGACAAAAAGAGTGGGTAGACCCGAAAAAACCGGGGGGGAAAAAAAAACAACTTGCTAAAAGGCAAACAAAATGGTGTATGGTGCAAAAATGTTTATCAAAATAGGTCCTATGGAGTGGATAGTTCGTAGTTCATGGCCTGCGGCTTTTAGATAAGATAGCTGATGTCACTGGAATCTGATGAAAAAGTGAGTTTAAAAGTGAGATCATGTATAACCAAAAGTTTAGATGTTTAAAGTGAAATCTTAAAAGCGGTATACCAGAAAAATTGTGGGACAATACAAAAAAAAACTGTTAAAACTGAAGGGTGTGCTCCACCCCTCCCGTATCACATGCACACAAAATATATGCCATTTATGTTCAAAAGAAGGGTATCGCAATGGGCGCGAATGTGGTACCGCCCTATATAAATGCTTTTATGGCCAATTTTGAGGAAGATTGGATCTATTCAATCTTCTTGACGTTTTATGTCTGAAACGCGTAAACTAATACCGCTTTCTTGAAGTACGTGTATCGTCTGGATTTTATACGAGTGTCTAATAAGGAGGATTTTGGTTTTCTACAAAATATCTGCAGTGCCGGACCATCTTTTACACTGTGTCTACCATTCCAAGGACTTGCTTGTGGTGCCGTGCTGCTAGTAGGTGAGCTGGATACCTTACTGTTCACTTGTTCATCAAATTAACCAACTTGGATTCCAAATCTTGGAACATGTTCCAATAGCAAGACGGGGTGGGAGGCGGGGAGGATGGGGGTTAATAGGATTACACACTTAACATGAAGCGTATAGAATTTTTGAGCTCAATACCCTTTCACCCCGGGGGACTAAATAGGGATTTACATTTCTGTATTACATAAAATGTCATACATAGAACTAGGCATAGGGTTAATATTTCCTTGCTTCATTTCTTTACAGACCAAATAAAGTGTTTCATAGACAGATAATATCTCCCTATTTTCCTATTAACCTTAAATATGCCACTATAGCGATTGGTCATCTGCAACCTACTAACCCACCCATCTTCCCTTTTACAAAATATTATTTATATACTGGTCTAAATGCCTTTATAGTGCTATTAAATTACAATCTTTATTTTTATTTTCATTCTAATTTTATTTTATTCTTTACTTTTAATTCATGTCTAGTAATTCATAGTACCCAACCTTTCACTGTGTACAACTTCATTTTCCCCAAAATTTACATATGGACAGTTCATGGAATGTGAAACTTCCCTATTTCATGCACTTTACATCACAGTCTACACACATTCTGCAATGGTTCGCTGTGTTTCTGGCACCTGCACACACAGTCCTGATCCCTTCAAATGGGCATCTGTCAGTACCTTGGCAAAACCTCAGCTCCTAATATGCATGTGTGGGCTGGACGTAACATTAGAAGCCTCCGCCCGACACTGCCAGTACTGTAATAGTATATGCGCATGCACAGGCCGGAAGTGATGTCAGACGCCATCCACCCGGCACGTTAAAAAGCGTAGCACATTCTTTAGCACTTACACACCATCCTCCATACAAATCCTGGCAGCCGACAGTATGGTAAGCTCCCACTGACCACCAATATACTTCTCTTGATGGATTTTGTTGTACCCTATTGTGACAGAGTGTCAGGAGAAGTGGTGGACGGGGTCTATGTGTGTCCAATATTCCTCACTTCTGTCATTTAAAAAGCAACCAGGGAAATGTTCAGCGGTCTATGCAGACGTCTCTGCAATTCGGGTTAGTATAAAAACCTGGTTTTAGGGCCTGTGTTGCTGGAGTGGGGAGAGAAGGGTGGGCCCCCACTCCATCCGGACAGTCCGGGTTTTGGGCTGTCAGGTAATCACTCCTCAGGAGTGCTAGTCTGATATAAGGCTGAGAATACAGACACAGCTTGCTCCACCTGGGAACAGGTTACATGCTTAGAGCCTGAGAGAGCACTCCTAGAGGCACTTGTGCAGTTAGGTTTCCTGCTGTATAGTTAGAGCCGGACAGGCTTAGAATTTTGGTTTGTTATATATTTCTTTTTGTGGTCTGTACCTCACCTATCAATAAAACTGACTGAGGCCAGTTAAACGACTTCCCTGCTGTTTGGACTGCAATGTCTATGGTGTGCCTGCTGAACGGTGCCTGTGTACCCAGGAGATGACCCCTGCTAACTAATCCCTTACACCTATACATAATCTGTTTCATCTGGTGTATATGTGGCTCAGTTTAATGTATGCCTCATTTTGCCTGAAATGTCCTGACATGCTTTGTATGATCCGGTGTGCTTTCTGACATTCCATTGCATTCCATTGTATTCCTTCCTTATAGCCCTTGCCATGAAACTACAGTGCAGTAAATATATCTAAGCCACATTAGACTGAGTTGTTTGTTTGCATATAAGGGTACTACTACAACCACCTGAAGGACTATTACTATAGATGATAGTGAATTCTATTGGATTCAAGAAATGTTTAATGCATTTTTAATGGATGTTTAATGTATGTTTAATGTATGTCAATTGTACTTCTATGACATTTCCAGTACTCTTCGCCATCATGGCTGCAATTTAATGTATGATGAACTTCTGGGAAGACTATCCACCTATATAAAATGATATATTTCCTTTTTTCAATGTCTTTTTATATAAGTTTTATGTAAACTTTGTGTTACAATATGCCACTATTTATTTATTTTTTCTGTATATACTATAGGCTGTGAACAAGGTCTAGGATAGACCAAAACATTGGCCAATGGCTCCTTGTTAATTTTTGGATGGAATAAAATACTCTCACTACTGCATACAATTGAGTGCTGTGGTTTACTTCGTTTAAATGTAATGTATCTCATCAGGATGTAAAATGCTCATTGTTTACACTGATTCTCACATGAAAAGGTCTCGGAGTTTCCCAGGAATCTCTTACAGATGCTAAATAGGAGTGTGAACAATAGGTCTCTATCCCGCAAATACAATGTGTAAATGAAGGACCATCTCAGGAGGCCTGAAAATGCCAAACTGTTTGATGAGAAGGTGAGCACCATTATTTTTCCATTGTATATGGTAATGAGGTAAGCCAGATATGATGATGATAGGTTTCACTGATTATGTAGGTGGGACTGGGCGTCTCCATGGGGGGGAAGAGGAGGAACAAATAGCTATAGCCACCAAAGGGGTATAAAAGATCCAAGCATGGTTTAGAAAGCTAGAATTCACCAAGGGAACTTACTTGGATCACTGATTTGCTGAGGAGAAGACACTGAGTGGAGAACAAGTCCTGAGTGTGTGTAGGGTCCATATCTGGTAAGTGTCACTGAATTGACTGTAAGTGGAAGGAATTATAAAATATTATAAACTTTACTGTGTATGAACAAAAGTATTAATAGGTTTGTGCCTAGAATGTGGCTGATAATGTGACAGGTTTGTTGAAGCACGTGAAGTTCATCTCATTTAGCAACATGAGCGCCAAAAAGAATTATTTTGTGCCTTGCTCCAGTTACTGCTTTTTTTGTCCTGTTCTTGTTTAATTAATTCTTGTCTCCATTTATAATAATTCTAGTTGCAGATATTTGCTGCACATTATTCCAGCTCCAGCCTGCTATAAACATAGCCATGTCTATCTTAATTTTGAAGCCACAAGATGTTGGTAAACATTTTCAAATGTGTCACAAAATCCTGTGCAGACTTTTCTTGTGAAATGGATTGAGTAAAGGGGCCAATTGTTAATCTAGAAATTTCAGGAGATTCTTGAATTTTTGAATGAGGCTTTCCATAACTACTACAAACAAGGGGGGGGGGGCAGGAGTCAGCCCTGTTAAGTGCAATTGAAAGATAGTTCTTAAACCTTTACACTTTATGTGATTTACAATGAAAAGAAAACATCTCATGTTTTTTTTTTCTAGGTGAAGACTGGATGAGAGGTTTCCATAGATGTCTAATTTTACCTTTTTTTAAGAAGTAGACGATAATCAAGCACAGAGTGTGATTAATAGTACTGAACATAGACTGAGTGAAATGTCTGAAAATAAATGGTATCTTTATATGCAGGATAAAAGACCATTATCATGTTCAGAGTGTGAGAAAACTTTTAATACGAAAGCACATCTTGTTGAACATCTGAAAATTCACACAGGAGAGAATACTTTTCCAAGTCTAGAATGTGAGAAGACTTTTAAACATAAGAAACATAAGAATCATATGATAAATCTGAGGACTCAGTCAGGAAAAAAGACAAATTGCTGTTCAAAATGTGGAAAAACTTTAGCTGAAAAATCATATCTTGTTAAACATCTCAGAATTCACATAGGAGAAAAGCCATTTTCATGTCCTGAATGTGGGAAGTGTTTTGCTGATAAAGCAAATCTTTTGAAACACAAGAGAACTCACACAGGAGAGAAACCATATTCATGTCCTAAATGTGGGAAGTGTTTTAATCAGAAATCACATCTTGTTAAACATCAGAGAAGTCACAAAGGGGAGAAGCCACATCCATGTCCTAAATATGGGAAATGTTTTAATCAGAAATCATCTCTTGATATACATCTGAGAACTCACACAGGAGAGAAGCCAAATTGCTGTTCAAAATGTGGAAAAACGTTTGCTCAAAAATCACAACTTCTTCAACATCTCAAAATCCACATAGGAGAGAAACCATTATCATGTGCAGAATGTGGGAAATGTTTTCGTCAGAAATCATATCTTGTTATACATCTGAGAACTCACACAGGAGAGAAGCCATATTCATGTCCTGAATGTTGGAAATGTTTTTATCAGAAACCGCATCTTAATAATACATCAGAGAACTCACACAGGAGAGAAGCCATATTCATGTCCTGAATGTGGGAAACGATTTAATCAGAAATCAAATCTTGATGGACATCAAAGAATTCACACAGGAGAGAAGCCATATAAATGTCCTGAATGTGAGAAGTGTTTTACTGAGAAATCAAAACTTGATATACATTTGAGAACTCACACAGGAGAGAAGCCATATTCATGTCCTGAATGCGAGAGGTGTTTTACTGTGAAATCAAGTCTTATTAAACATCAAAAAACTCACACAGGAGAGAAGCCATTTTCATGTCCTGAATGTGAAAAATGTTTTTCTCTGAAATTGCATCTACATGGACATCTGAAAACTCACACAGGAGAGAAGCCATATTCATGTCCTGAATGTGGGAAACGATTTAATCAGAAATCAACTCTTATTAAACATAAAAAAACTCACACAGGAGAGAAGCCATTTTCATGTCCTGAATGTGAGAAATGTTTTAATCAGAAATCAAAACTTGATATACATCTGAGAACTCACACAGGAGAGAAGCCATATTCATGTCCTGAATGCGAGAGGTGTTTTACTGTGAAATCAAGTCTTATTAAACATCAAAAAACTCATACAGGAGAAAGGCCATTTTCATGTCCTGAATGTGAAAAATGTTTTTCTCTGAAATCGCATCTTCATGGACATCTGAGAACTCACACAGGAGAGAAGCCATATTCATGTCCTGAATGTGAGAAGTGTTTTACTAAGAAATCAAGTCTTACTAAACATCAAAAAACTCACACAGGAGAGAAGCCATTTTCATGTCCTGAATGTGAGAAATGTTTTAATCAGAAACCACATCTTGATTTACATCTGAGAATTCACACAGGAGAGAAGCCATATTAATGTCCTGAATGCGAGAGGTGTTTTACTGTGAAATCAAGTCTTATTAAACATCAAAAAACTCACACAGGAGAAAGGCCATTTTCATGTCCCAAATGTGAGAAATGTTTTAACCAGAAATCCGTTCTTGTGAAACATCAGAGAATTCACACAGGAGAGAGGACATATCGATGAACAGAATGCGGGAAATGTTTTAATTGTAAAACAAATCTTGTGAATCATTTAAGAATTCAAAAGAGAGAATGAATATGTGTTTAACGTCTAAAAAAATTAGCCAAATATCAAATGGCACAGGAGAGAATTTACCTAGGTGGCAATCCATTGAAATGTTTGGATAGTAGGAGGATATGGTAGGTGTGTACCTTCATCTACATCTGTGTCATTAAGAGTATCCTGACAAGCAACATTACAGCCTGGCTTGCAAGAAACAGGACAGGCGTGCACATCATAGGATGGCGCAATCTGAAAATAATTCACACTGATCTTCGTAATTTGCAGCTCATTTATAATGAAAGAGGCTTGACCATGGCCATAAAGGTAGTGAAAGACCACAGACACCGAAATAATGGTCTATTTTGTCGTCTGCGGTCTGGGAAACGTTACGGTATTTGAAAGCTAACACCAAGAGAATTAGGAAGGGTTTTTTCATGCAGACCATTTGAATGCTGAATCACAACATCATAAATGGACAGATAAATAAATGAATGTGTGCCCTATAAATAAACAATCATGAGACATTTTGGTGTACGATCACTGTTTTTAATGTAAACTCATTCTTTTTTTTATTGTAATGGAATGTCGTCTAACCCCTTCCTGACATATGACGCACTATTATGTCATGGAAGTCACTGCGTTCCCGCATTTTTATGTAATAGTACATCATGGCGGTCGGCCTGGCACCGGAGCAGTGTGCTCCCTCCAATCACTGCAGGGGCCCGGCAGTCCCTGATAGCCAGGCCCCTGCTGTATCTGCCTGCATCTCTGTTTACAGCGATGGCAGCGGATTAACCCCTTCTATGCTGTGGTCAGGGCTGACCTCAACATAGAAGAGGTTTGCTGTAGGTGAGGAGTCCATCGGGTCGCTGCACTGCTGTGGCGGAGACCCGATGGGTGAGAAGGCAGCCTTATGCTTTGCAGAGGCTGCTCAATGCCTTGCACAGCATTGGGACTTGCCTTCTACGGGTGTCTAGGAGATCCATCCTCAGGCCCGGTGTCCTAGACAACTTGTTAGTGTATTACTCTGTGTAATCCACAAACAGGCACTGCATTACAATACAGATGTATTGTAATGCATTGCAAAGGGGATCAGACCCTCAAAATTAAAGTCAGAAATAAAGTTAAAAAAAGTGTTTTTAATAAAAGAAAATAAAGTTTCAACTAAAAAAGGAAAAAAACAAACCCCTTCCCCTTATTTTATCATAAAAAAAAGAAGAAAAAAAACACACATATTGGGTATCACCATGTCCAAAACGACCAATAAACACCATAAAAAATTTAATAAAAAAGGTGTAAACAAAAAGCAATTTTTGTCACCTTATATCACAAAAAGTGCAACACGAAGCGATCAAAATGGTGAATGTTCCACTAAATTGTACCAAAAAAAAGTAATCTCATCCTGCAAAAAATTAGCCCCTACATAAGAAAATCACTCAAAAAATAAAAACTATAGCTCTCAGAACACGCAGAGACTAAAACATCATTTTTTTTGTTTCAAATATGCTATTATTGTGTTAAAGTGAAATAAATAAAAAAATATACATATATTAGGTATCGTCGCATCCGTAACAACCTGCTCTATAAAAATAACACATAATCTACCCTGTCAGATTATATAAACGTAATATAAAGCAATTAAAACTGATATGTACCCCAAAAATAGCAAAAAAAAAACGGGCACCTTATCCCCTAGTTTCCAAAATGGGGTCACTTTTTGGGTGTTTCTACTGTAAGGGTGCATCAGGGGAGCTTCAAATGGGAAATGTTGTCTAAAAATCAGTTCAGCAAAATCTGCCTTCCATAAACCCTATTGCGCTCCTTTTCTTCTGCGCCCTGCCGTGTGCCCTTTCATCAGTTTACGACCACATGTAGGGTGTTTCTGTAAACCGCAGAATCAGGGTAATAAATATTGAGTTTTGTTTGGCTGTTAACCCTCAGTGTGTTAAAAGAAAAAATGGATTGAAATGGAAAATCAGCCCAAAAAGTGAAATTTTGAAACGTAATCTCCATTTTCCTTTAATTCTTGTGGAACACCTAAAGGGTTAACAAAGTTTATAAAATCAGTTTTAACCCCTTAAGGAGTTAGGACGTACTGGTCCGTCATGGTTTCCGAGTCCTTAAGGGTTAACAAAGTTTGTAAAATCAGTTTTAAGTAACTTGAGGGGTGTAATTTCTACAATGGGATCTTTTATGGGGGGTTTCCACTATGTAACCTCCACAAAGTGACTTCAGACATGAATTGGTCCTTAAAAAGTGGCTTTTGGAAATTTTCTTAAAAATTGCTTCTAAAAATTTATGCCTTCTAATGTCCTAACAAAATAAAATGACATTTACAAAATGATGTCAACATAAAGTAGACATATGGGGAATGTTAAGTTATAAATATAGAATGAGGTGTCACTTTCTGTTTTAAAATCAAAGAAATAGAAATTTTTAAAACAGCAACATTTTCCAAATTTTAGTGAACCCGATCTGTAAAGTTAGGGTTCGTACAAGACTTTAGGGTTTTTGGTATCCTGGACCCGAACCTGAACATTTCCATAAAAGTTCGGGTTCGAGATCGGTGTTCGGCCATTTAATAAAGCTTGTTGAAAGGCTGCAGGGCAGCCCACGAAGAAGCCATCACAGCCATGCCTACTAATGGCATGGCTATGATTGGCCAGTGCAGCATGTGACCAAGTCTCTATTTAAGCTGGAGTCACATAGCGCTGCACGTTACAACAGCTCTTACTAGTGTAGGGATAGGATGCTGCTGCTGTGAGGAAGAGATTAGGAAATAATCTGATATCAGAGCTTGTTGTTAAGTCTGCAATCTACAGCAATTTGTATTTTTTGTGGGTGCAATGCAAACATTTTTGTACCCTTCCCTGAGCCCAGTAACAAAGAAAAATAAGTTTTAGGGCCCTTTCACACTGGCGTTTTTGTTTTCCGGCATAGAGATCCGTCGTCGGGTCTCTATGCCGGAAAAATCCTGATCAGGATCATCCCCATGCACTCTGAATGGAGAGAAATCCGTTCAGGATGCATCAGGATGTCTTCAGTTCAGGACCGGAACGTTTTTTGGACGCAGCAAATACCGCAGCATGCTGCGCTTTTTGTTCCGTCCAAAATCCGAACACTTAGCCGCAGGTCGGATCCGGAATTAATGCCCATTGAAAGGCATTAATCCGATCCGGCCTTAAGCTAAACGTCGTTTCGGCGCATTGCCGGATCCGACATTTAGCTTTTTCTGACTGGTTACCATGGCAGCCAGGACGCTAAAGTCCTGGTTACCATGGTAAAATGTAGCGGGGAGCGGGGGAGCGGCATACTTACATTCCGTGCGGCTCCCGGGACGCTCCAGGATGACGTCAGGGCGCCCCAGTGCATAGATCACGTGATCGCATGGATCATGTGATCCATGCGCATGGGGCGCTCCTGATCAGTCTTCTAATGCTTCAGGCGACTTGCGTTCTGACGGATCCGGCGGGACGGAAGTGCCTGCCGGATCCTCAGAACGCAAGTGTGAAAGGACCCTTAATCCGTCTGTTAGTTAGGTGGGCGTCAGCGGTCATTTTGTGTAAGTCCAGTGCCCTTGCACCTGCATATGTGCCAGGGACAATAATTTTAAAAAAGTACGTTTGCGGCCTGCACTGTATTTCTGAGAGTGTAATATAACCAGTAAATAGAACTGTGACATTGATGGTGAAAAAAATCACTTATCTGAGGGTGAAATTTAATCAGTCAATCCAGCTCTTAGATTGTGGGTGGTGTGGTAAGGTGCAAGGTGTCATATGCGATGGCAGGTACGTGTCACCGAGGTTGCTGGCCTCGGTGAGGTGAGAGCCGGGTTTTTGTCTGCAGCAGCTAGTGCTGTTTGACTCTGTTAGATAGCATGGCTGCAAAGCCGATCCGGGCCGGCTCTTACTGGGAGCAGCTAAAGAGTAGGGTGGGTGGCTGCTCCCCACGGTCCAGTCCATGTTTTGGGCTGGGTATAAAACACAGCCATCAGCTGTGTCTGAGGTGTGATTATCCTGGAGCCTGCTAACAGGGCTGAGGAGTTCTCTGTGCTGGAGGACGGAGCTCAGCAAGGTGGTGTTTCCCTGCAACCTGAAGGAGGAATCGCCTGCGGCTGAGCCAACTGCTAGGTGTGAACCCGCACCTAAACCACCCAAGGTGACCGGACCCTGTGTTGGCCTGTTTTTGGTTTTGCCACATGATTTCTGTTGTGTGTGAACTGTCACCAAGAGACTGTTTTCATTTCTGGTGTGCAAGTGTGAATAAAACACTGTTTGATGCACAATCTGGACTCCTTGTTTTGCCTCTAAACTGCACCCGCACCGCTGTCTACCAGAGCGACTCCCCACATTTGGTGTCGGATGCGGGCATGCGCAGTGAGGCTGGCGTGAACGCCGAACTTTGTTTTTGCTGGGCAAAAGTGAATGTCCTATATTAAGCCGGCAAAGTTGCAGCCTGTGATCCCCGACAAAATGGAGGCGGCTGTGAAAGCCCTCATAGAGGCTAACGTGCAGCAGCGGGAGACCAACCAGCTACTGCTACAGCACGTGATGGCGTTGCAAGCGGCAGGAGCGTCCCACCGCGTCCATGATGCCCGGAAAGCTGTCCGTACCGCGATCCCTAAGATGACCCCCTCGGATGATGTTGAGACCTATCTGGCGGTGTTCGAGAAGGTGGCCGTGAGGGAGAAATTACCCCGAGAACAGTGGGCAGAGGTCGTCGCTCCGTTCCTGGCGTCTGGACCCCAGCAAGTATTTTTGACCTCCCAGGTGACCAAGCAGCTGACTACCCGACTGTGAAAGGTGAGATCCTGGCAAGACTGGGGTGAATGTTTTGGTCCGGGCCCAGCGGGTGCATCAGTGGGAGTTTAACCCGGCTGAACCCGCCCGGCCACAATACTATGACTTGCTACAACGGTTGCAAAAATGGCTGCAGCCAGACATACTGACTCCCACTGCTATGCTCGACCGTCTGTTAGCCGATGTCTTCTGGAGGGCTTTGCCTTACCCTCTCCAGCACTGGATCGGCCAGGTATCGCCCACCAATGCCCTGGAGATGGTCGACCTGGTGGAGCGGCACGAGGCCACCAGAAACCTGCAGGGGAGTCTTGCTGGGAAGGGGTCAGTTAAACCCCGGAGGCCTCTGCCCCAGTTCCGACGTCCGCGACAGAGCGGCCTGCACGGAATATACCCCTGCGAGTCCGCCTCCCGTGGTATGCTGGAGGTGTCAGGAGCCAGGCCACATCAGGGCCGACTGTCCGCATCGGGATGAGCCGATGGAGGTGAACTACGGGGTCGCCACTCCTTGTATGCACGGAAGCTGTGCGCAACTGGCACCCGTGAGGTGCAAGACCATAACCACCTGTGTCAGGTAGAGGTGGGAGATTCGCTGGCGGTGGCTCTGCTGGACTCCGGGAGTTTAGTCTCCCTGGTAAGGGCTGCCCTTGTACGGCCTGCGGAGTATACTGGCCGTAAAGTCGGGGTCCTGTGCATCCACGGAGACCTGAAAGACTACCCCACTGCACTAGTGACTTTGTCCACAGCGGCTGGTAGGTGGACCCACGAGGTGGCTGTCGCTACTAAACTCCCACACGAACTAATACTTGGGAGGGACTTCCCGGTTTTCCGGCGCTGTGGCCGGCAATAAAGGTATCTGAGGGACCCGAGACAGGGGTGACCCTAGTAGAGTGGCCTGATACCGCTGGAAGGCCAGAACCCTGGGAGCCCGAGTCTGAAGGGCCGGCGGTAGGGGTGACCACTGCTCCAGCGGTAGAGGGGGAAACAACCCCACTGAGTGTAATGGTGGGAGACACGGAGGACTTGCCACCGGGACCTGAGTTGGCAGACCTCAATGTCTCCGGGAAAATTTTGGGACCGCACAACACCGGGACCAAACCCTAACCAGGGCCTGGGAGAATGTGCTGAAATTGATGGTAAACCCCAGAAACCAGGGGCTGAATTAATGTTCCCACGATTTATTGTTCTACAGGATATGTTGTATCGGGTGAACCAAGTCCGAGGTGAACCTGTTGAACAGTTGGTGGTGCCCACAGCGTATCGCAAGCTTGTCATGGAGCTTGCCCACCAACATGTTCTTGGGGGACACCTGGGGTGGCAGAAAACCCAGGACCGCATACTGCAGCGGTTTTATTGGCCCAGTGTGTTCAAGGAGGTAGAAAATTATTGTAAGTCCTGTCCAACCTGTCAGATAACTAGCCCCCAGCCTCATTTCCGTAGTCCTCTGGTACCTCTGCCAATTATTGAAGTACCGCTTGAGCGAATCGCTATGGATTTAATTGGGCCTGTACCAAAGTTCTGCCAGGGGCCACCAACACATTCTGGTAGTTCTCGACTATGCCACTGGTATCCGGAGGCGGTGCCTCTGCGACATACCTCAGCTAGGCTCATTGCCAAAGAGTTAATGGAGATGTTTTCCGTGTGGGCCTGCCAAAAGAGGTTCTGACAGACCAAGGGACCCCTTTTATGTCCAAAGTAATGAAGGAACTGTGTAAATTGTTGCGTATAAAGCAGTTACGGACGTCCGCTTACCATCCGCAAACAGACGGTCTTGTTGGAGAGGTTTAACCAAACTCTAAAAATATGTTAAAAAGGGTGGTGTCTAGAGATGGGAAGGACTGGGACCTGCTTCTGCCCTATCTCATGTTCGCAGTGCGAGAGGTACCCCAGGCCTCTACTGGGTTCTCGCCTTCGAACTGCTTTATGGCAGACACCCTCGGGGCCTGTTGGATATCGCCAAGGAAGCATGGGAACAACAGCCTGTCCCCCACAAAAGTGTCATTGAGTATGTCACCCAGATGCAGGAACGGATAGAAAGGGTGTTGCCGCTGGTCCGGGAGCATATGGAGGCAGCGCAACAAGCCCAGAGTAGGGTGTATAATCGTCAGGCTCGGGTACGGGGCTTCCATCCGGGAGATCGGGTTTTGGTTCTGGTACCCACCCTTGACAGCAAGTTCCTAGCTAGGTGGCAGGGCCCCTATGAGGTGATCGAGAAGGTAGGGGAAGTAAATTACAAAGTACACCAGCCAGGCGGCGCAAGCCGGAGCAGGTGTACCACGTGAATTTACTTAAGCCGTGGAAAGATAGGGACACAGCCGACGACCACAGCCCCCGGCCAGGGCTTCTAGGTGAAAAGGGTCCAGCCCCACAGTTCGAGGCCTGTGAAGCAGTAACCACGGTAAAAATTGCAGACAGCCTGTCTTCCAAACAAGTTCAGGAAGTCAGGGAGTTCATCAGTCGGAACACGGATGTGTTCTCGGACCTCCCTGGCCGCACGTCTCTCATCCAACATGACATCGCTCACTGAGCCTCAGGCCAAGATCCGGTTAAAACCATACCGGGTACCCGAGGCTCGGCGACGGGCCATCGCGGAGGAAGTACAGTTAATGTTGAAGCTCGATGTCATTGAGGAGTCGAAAAGTGAGTGGGCCAGTCCCATAGTCCTAATACCCAAGCCGGATGGGACGCTGCGGTTCTGCAACGACTTTCGCAAGTTAAATGAAGTATCCAAGTTTGACGCGTATCCCATGCCCCGAGTAGACGAGCTGGTTGAAAGTTTAGGACAAGCCCGTTATTTTTCTGTGCTGGACCTCACTAAAGGGTACTGGCAGGTACCCTTAACGGAGTCGGCTAAGGAAAAACCGCATTTGTTACCCCGCAGGGCCTGTATCACTACAAGGTGTTACCCTTTGGCCTGCATGGCGCCCCGCCACTTTCCAAAGGTTAATGGACATAGTGCTGCGACCACATCGTCGGTACGCCTCGGCCTACTTAGATGATGTAGTCATCCACAGCACCGACTGGGAAAGCCATTTACCCAAGGTGCAGGCGGTAGTGGATGCCCTGAGGAAAGCCGGACTGACCGCTAACCCAAAGAAGTGCTCCATAGGGTTAGAGGAGACAAAATATCTGGGATATGTAATTGGGCGGGAGTCATCAAACCTCAGGTAACTAAGGTAGAGGCCATTCGTAACTGGCCCCGACCGGTCACCACCAGGCAGGTAAAGTCGTTCCTGGGGATTGTAGGTTACTACATGAGGTTTGTGCCCCACTTTGCCACAATAGCAGCGCCATTGACAGACCTGTTGAAGGGGCGAAAGTCTGGGAGGGTTAGCTGGAGTGAGAAGGCGGAGGAGGCTTTCTCCGCGTTGAAGTCGGCCCTGTGTGGGTCCCCGGTTTTGGTGACACCCGACTTCAACAAGGAGTTTGTCGTACAGACCGACGCCTCGGAGGTAGGCCTCGGTGCGGTACTGTCGCAGGAGGTCAACGGGGAAGAACATCCCGTTGTCTTCCTGAGCCGTAAGCTCAGTCCCGCCGAGTCCAGATATAGTATAGTGGAGAGGGAGTGCCTGGCTATCAAGTGGGCACTCGAATCTCTCCGCTACTACCTGTTAGGGAGGAGGTTCTGTCTGGTGACCGACCATTCCCCTCAAATGGATGAGTCAGGCCAAGGAGAGGAATGCTCGGGTCACCAGGTGGTTCCTATCTCTTCAAAATTTCAAGTTCTCAGTGGAACACAGGGCAGGCCGCTTGCAGGGCAACGCAGATGCCCTGTCCCGCGTCCACTGCCTCACGTGTGTTCACCCCTCAGGGCTGAACAAAGGGGGGTATGTGGTAAGGTGCAAGGTGTCATATGCGATGGCAGGTACGTGTCACCGAGGTTGCTGGCCTCGGTGAGGTGAGAGCCGGGTTTTTGTCTGCAGCAGCTAGTGCTGTTTGACTCTGTTAAATAGCATGGCTGCAAAGCCGATCCGGGCCGGCTCTTACTGGGAGCAGCTAAAGAGTAGGGTGGGTGGCTGCTCCCCACGGTCCAGTCCATGTTTTGGGCTGGGTATAAAACACAGCCATCAGCTGTGTCTGAGGTGTGATTATCCTGGAGCCTGCTAACAGGGCTGAGGAGTTCTCTGTGCTGGAGGACGGAGCTCAGCAAGGTGGTGTTTCCCTGCAACCTGAAGGAGGAATCGCCTGCGGCTGAGCCAACTGCTAGGTGTGAACCCGCACCTAAACCACCCAAGGTGACCGGACCCTGTGTTGGCCTGTTTTTGGTTTTGCCACATGATTTCTGTTGTGTGTGAACTGTCACCAAGAGACTGTTTTCATTTCTGGTGTGCAAGTGTGAATAAAACACTGTTTGATGCACAATCTGGACTACTTGTTTTGCCTCTAAACTGCACCCGCACCACTGTCTACCAGAGCGACTCCCCACAGTGGACATTTCCACGGTTCTCAGACCAGTCATTCACAAGTGGCTTGGAGGGTATATTCCTGCTGCACTGCATACCTGACAGGGAAACATATTCTGTAAATCCGGCGGCGTTTAGATTATTGGGTGATCTGTACCCCTTTTTTTTTCACACTACCCCTGCACTGCATACCTGACTGGGAAATATATTCTGTAAATTCTGCGGCGTTTAGATTGTTGGGTGATCTATACCTCTTTTTTCTTTCAAACTACCCCTACACTGCATACCTGACTGGAAAATATATTCTGTAAATTTGGCAGCTCTTAGATTGTTGGGTGATCTCTACCCCTTACAAGCGCACCCTGGTAGATGCGCTGCTGATGGCATGCCTACCTGACACCAGGGGCCTCAGTGGAAGCACAAGGCGAAGGCAGAGGAGGAGGAGGAAGAAGTCGCCAATGCAGCTGGGGCACCGCCAGCACCTCAGAAGGCAGGGTTAGCATGGCTGAAATGTGAAAAAGCTTTGACAGCACACCACAGGAACCAGCACCACCAGCTGATATGGAACATCTTAGCAGGAGGCAGCATTTCAGCAACATGGTGGAACAGAATGTGTGCACATGCCTACACATACTTACTGATGGGTCTGCCCCATTCAACTTCTGGGTCTCCAAATTAGGCACATGGCCTGAGCTTATCCTTTACCCCTTGGAGGTGCTGGCCTGCAGCCAGTGTATTGTCTGAACGTGTATTTAGCACAGCAGGGGGCGTTATCACAGACAAGCTCAGCCGCCTGTCCACAGCCAATGTGGACAAGCTCACGTTCATTAAAATGAACCAGGCATGGATACCACAGGACTTGTCTGTACCTTGTGCAGAATAGACAAAGGCTGCCTCACCCAGCCTTTGTTATACTCCAGCACACTTACTCTATGTTTTCTTTTCTATATTTACCAATGTTTTGAGGTCTACCCCCCCCCAAAAAAAAAGTTAAAAATAAAAAACAGTGTTGTTGGCAACTACCTCCACCACTGCTTCCACATACACCGCCACGTCCACCGCCTCCTCAACCTCCTACTCCATATGAACCTCCTCCTCCTAGTGCAGGTTATTATTTTTAATCTTTATGTATTTTATGTTATTTTAACCCCTTAAGGACACGGCCCTATTTCACCTTAAAGACCAGGCCATTTTTTCAAAATCTGACCATTGTCACTTTATGTGGTGATAACTTTAAAACGCTTTTTCTTATCCAGGCCATTCTGAGATTGTTTTTTCGTCACATATTGTACTTCATGACAGTGGTAAAATGAAGTCGAAAAATGTCATTTTTATTTATAAAAAAATACCAAATTTACCAAAAATTTTGAAAAATTTGCAATTTTCCAAGTTTCAATTACTCTACTTCTATAATACATAGTAATACTGCCAAAAAAAGTTATTGATTTACATTCCCCATATGTCTACTTCATGTATCGATCATTTTTAGAATGCCATTTTATTTTTTGGGGACGTTACAAGGCTTAGAAGTTTAGAAGCAAATCTTGAAATTTTTCAGAAATTTTCAAAAACCCACTTTTTAGGGACCAGTTAAGGTCTGAAGTCACTTTGTGAGGCTTACATAATAGAAACCACCCAAAAATTACCCCATTCTAGAAACTACACCCCTCAAGGTATTCAAAACTGATTTTACAAACGTCATTAACCCTTTAGGTTTTCCACAAGAGTTCAATTTTTTGAAAAATTTTCCGTTTGAATCCATATTTTCCAGTAACAAAGCAAGGGTTAACAGCCAAACAAAACTCAATTTTTATTGCCCCGATTCTGTAGTTTTCAGAAACACCCTATATGTGGTCGTAAACTGCTGTATGGCCAAACTGCAGGGCGCAGAAGGAAAGGAGCGCCATATGGTTTTTGGAAGGCAGATTTTGCTGGACTGGATTTTTGACACCATGTCCCATTTGAAGCGCCCCGATGCACCCCTAGAGTAGAAACTCCATAAAAGTGACTCCATCTAAGAAACTACACCCCTCAAGGTATTCAAAACCAGTTTTACAAACTTTGTTAACCCTTTAGGTGTTCCACAAGAGTTATTGGCAAATGGAGATGAAATTTCGAATTTCTATTTTTGTTACCTTGTCTCAAAAAAGTGTAATATAGAGCAACCAAAAATCATGTTTACCCTAGAATAGTACCAACAAAACTGACACCTTATCCCGTAGTTTCCAAAATGGGGTCACTTTTTTGGAGTTTGTACTGTAGGGGTGCATCAGGGGGCTTCAAATGGGACATAGTGTCAAAAACCAGTCCAGCAAAATCTGCCTTCCAAAACCATATGGCGTTCCCTTCCTTCTGTGCCCTGCCGTTTGGCCATACAGTAGTTTACGACCACATATGGGGTGTTTATGCAAACAAGAGAATCAGGGCAATAAATATTGAGTTTTGTTTGGCTGTTAACCCTTGCTTTGTTACTGGAAAAATGGATTAAAATGGAAAATTTTCAAAAAAAATAGCTGTTTTGGTACTGTTTTTATTTTTTGTTATTTACATAGTTGAACTGACAGGTTAGATTGTGTGCTATTTCTATAGAGCAGTTTGTTACGGACGCGACAATACCAAATATGACTACTTTTTGGGGTTTTTTGTTTCAGTTTTACATAATAAAGCATTTTTGAAAATATTTTTTTTTTAGTATCTCCACATTCTGAAAGCCATAGTTTTATTTTATTTTTTTGGGCGACTGTCTTATGTAGGGGCTAATTTTTTGCGGGATGAGATGGCGGTTTGATTGGCACTATCTTGGGGTGCATATGACATTTTGGTCGCTTGTTATTACACTTTTTGTGATGTAAGGTGACAAAAATGGCTTTTGACACCGTATTTTATTTTATTTTTTGCTGTGTTCAGCTGAGGGATTAGGTCATGTGTTATTTTTATAGATCAGGTTGTGACGGACGCGGCGATACGTAATATGTATACTTATTATTTATTTATATAAGTTTTACACAATAATATCATTTTTTAAAACAAAAAAAATCATGTTTTAGTGTCTCCAGTTTGAGAGCCATATATATATTTTTTTTTGGGCGATTGTCTTATGTAGGGGCTCATTTTTTAAAGGGATGAGATGGCGGTTCGAATGGTACTATCTAGGGGTGCATATGACATTTTGGTCGCTTGCTATTACACTTTTTGTGATGTAAGGTGACAAAAATGGCTTTTGACACCGTATTTTTTATTTTATTTTTTGCTGTGTTCAGCTGAGGGATTAGGTCATGTGTTATTTTTATAGATCAGGTTGTGACGGACGCGGCGATACGTAATATGTATACTTATTATTTATTTATATAAGTTTTACACAATAATATCATTTTTTAAAACAAAAAAAATCATGTTTTATTGTCTCCATAGTTTGAGAGCCATATATATATATTTTTTTGGGCGATTGTCCTATGTAGGGGCTCATTTTTTGCGGGATGAGATGGCGGTTCGAATGGTACTATCCTGGGGTGCATATGACTTTTTGATCGCTTACTATTACACTTTTTGTGATGTAAGGTGACAAAAAAAATGGCTTGTTTGACAACGTTTTTATTTTTTATGTTTACGGCGTTCATCTGAGGGGTTAGGTCATGTTATATTTTTATAGAGCAGGTCCTTACGGACGCTGCGATACATAATATGTATACTTTTTTTATTTATTTTGGTTTTACACAATAATATCCTTTTTGAATGAAATAAAAACATGTTTTAGTATCTCCATAGTCTGAGAGCCATATATTTTTCAGTTTTTAGGCAATTGTCTCAGGTTGGGTATCATTTTTGCGGGATGAGGTGACGGTTAGATTGGCACTATTTGGGGGGTCATATGACTTTTTGATCGCTTGCTATTACACTTTTTGTGATGTAAGGTGGCAAAAAAATGGCTTTTTGACAAAGTTTTTATAATTTTTTTTTTACAGTGTTTACTTGAGGGGTTAGGTCATGTGATATTTTTATAGAGCAGATTCTTACGGACGTGGAGATACCCAATATGTCTACTTTTAAATTTTTTTTTTACATTTAACACTAAAAAGCATTTTTGAATTTTTGATTTTTGAGAGGCATAGTTTTTTTATTTTTTGGCCAATTGTTTTAGGTAGGGGCTCGTTTTTTGCGGGATGAGATGGCGGTTTGATTGGTGCTATTTTGGGAGGCAAACACCTTTTTGATCGCTTTGTATTACACTTTTAGTGATGTAAGGTGCCAAAAAATGGCTTATTTACACCATTTTTTGGGGGTTTTTTTTATGGCGTTCACCTGAGGAGTTTAGTCATGTTATATTTTTATAGAGCAGGTTTTTACGGACGCGGCGATACATAATATGTGTAGTGTATTTAATTTTTTTTTAATTTTTATTCAGTGATATGTGTTTTTTTCATTTTTACTTTTTTTCACTTTTTTACTTTTTTTTTTACCCAGACCCACTTGGTTCTGAAAGATCCAGTGGATCTGGTGTCTGTATAATACAGTACAGTACACTATATAGTGCACTGTCCTGTATTTTGTACTTTGTAAAAAACTGAATAGACCTTTATTTTGTACTTTAGAAAGTCTGAATAGACCTTTAGCTGGTCTATTCAGACTTTCAGCACCATGGAGAGCAGGACGCTTCTGAAAGCATCCTGTCTCCATGGCAACCATCACCCGCTGCCATAACTGAGCAGGGGGTGATGGGGAGGGAGTGGAGCTGCAGGGGGGGTTAAAAATGAATACTCAGGGGCAATTAACTCTCTGATCCCCGCGGTCCCCCCTGGGCATTGTAACAAGGTACCTGCTGAATGATTTCAGCAGGTACCTTGTTCCGATCACTGCCAGCTGAGCAGCAGTGATCGGAACAACTCATGACGTACCGGTACGTCATGTGTCCTTAAGGACTCGGGAAACATGCCGTACCGGTACGTCATGTGTCCTAAAGGGGTTAAGTCATTTCCATACCCACATTTGTTTGCATGGCAATCGTCCAGCTCTTACCACCATTTTGCTTCCTTTTGCAGCCCTTTAGCCCTTTCCATTACTTTTTCAGAGCCATTTTAGAGCCCCAAAGTACGGGTCCCCATTGACTTCAATGGGGTTTGGGTTCGGGCTCAAGTTCGGGTCCCAAACTCGAACTTTGCGATGAAGTTCGGCTGAACCTTGCGAACCTGGACTTCCAGGTGTTCGCTCAACTCTAATTATGTATTGCACTGTGCGTGACAAATAAACTTGAAACTTGAGTCAAATGCACCTATATCTTAGACCGCCTATTGAGACTGATTATGACACACAGTACAGTAAGTCTATGAATAACAGAACAGATTAAGTATGAATGGTGAAGCAGGTGAACAAGATACTTAGGGTGATTACACTCAGTCTGTATTGTCCCTGCAGTCTCCCTTTTCTCTCTTTCTCTCTTTATCTCTTTCTAAAACACTGTCCCTAGCACTTGCCGCGTCTGTCCCTATGATCTGACCACAGTAAAATGGTGGAGACCGCACGGGATTAGGCTTTTATAGGGCTCTGACATTACAGGGTATGGCTATCTGAGGATTGTCTGGCATGGCATTATGGTTTATCTTGCATTACTGAGCTTCTTACTTTCACTTGCTAATGCATAGCCAACATTTTAGGAAAATAACGATTCATTACCACGAAGTGCAAGGAAATTCGGATTTGTTGCGAATTAAATTTGTCCTAAACTTCGGATTGAATCCCACTTTATATGCTTTGATTCACTCAACACTAATTGCAAGGCACCATCAAAGCCATCACAACGCAAAGACAAGAGAGAGATTAATTGTTCCCTTCTGTAGACTGTAAATAGTGATGGCCTTGTGGTTTGCCCGGCTTTCATTTTGCGACGAACTTTGTGCGATCGCGATTCACTGAAAATGTGAACATATGACAATGTCTGCCAGCGCAATGCAAAAGAAGATGGCGCCGGCAGACATTGCTCATGACACATTGATCAGGTGGGACAGGACAGCCAATTGAGATGTTTCAGCACATGGACACACCCCCACCCTATAACAGAACCCGATCTGGCAGCCATTTTACATTCTGTGTTTTGCCAGTGTAGGAAGAGGTTGCTTTGTGGAGCAGGGACAGGCTGTTAGGGACACCAAAGGCCAGCTAATAGGGCCACAAAAGTCCTTTTAAGGACTTGTATAGGGTGTGCTATCGATAGGTGTGATATACTGAGTAGAGTTAAGCGAACACCTGAACCGAACACCTGAACTTCATCGCAATGTTCGAGTTCGGGACCCGGACTTCACCCCGAACCCAAAGCCCATTGAAGTCAATAGGGATAGGAACTTTTGGGCCCTTAAATAGCTCAAAAAATGTCAAGGAAAGGGCTAAAGGGCTGCAAAAGGCAGCAAAATGTGCTTAAGAGAATGGCAAGTGCTCGGCAAACAAATGTGGAGAGGGAAATAAAATAAAATAAATAAAAATAACAATATTGAACTAGGAGGAGCAGGTGGATATGCAGTAGGAGGTTGAAGAGGCGGTGACCGTGGCGGTGTAGGTGGAAGGGGTGTGGAGGTGGAGGAGGTAGCCAACACTGTTTTATTTTTATTTTTTTATTGGGGTAGCTCCCAAAATATTGTGACATATAAAAAAATAAAACAAAGAATAACTGCACTTGAATACAAGAATGGAAGGTTGAGGCCGGTTTAAATGTCTATTCTGCACAAGGTACAAGCAAGTCCTGTGGGATCCCTGCCTGGTTCATTTTAATGAACGTGAGCTTGTCCACATTGGCTGTGGACAGGCGGCTGAGCTTGTCTGTGATAACGCCCCCTGCTGTGCTAAAAACACGTTCAGACAATACACTGGCTGCAGGCCAGCACCTCCAAGGGGTAAAGGATAAGCTCAGGCCATGTGCCCAATTTGGAAGCTTTTGTCAAAGCTTTTCACATTTCAGCCATGCTAACCCTGCCTTCTGAGGTGCTGGCGGTGCACTTGAATACAAGAATGGATGGTTGAGGCCGGTTTAAATGTCTATTCTGCACAAGGTACAAACAAGTCCCGTGGGATCCATGCCTGGTTCATTTTAATGAACGTGAGCTTGTCCACATTAGCATTGTACAGATGGCTGCGCTTGTCTGTGGTAACGCCCCCTGCCATGCTAAATAGACGTTCACACAATACACTGGCTTCAGGGCAGGCCAGCACCTCCAAGGCATAAAGGACAATATCAAGCCATGTGCCCAATTTGGCGACCCAGAAGTTGAATGGGGCAGAACCATCAGTCAGTATGTGTAGGCGTTTGCATGCATACTGCTCCATACTGCTCCACCAT
>CM065591.1:17558813-17676466 GCA_033119425.1 Bufotes viridis | reverse complement strand
GTACATAGATTCCCACACGGGGAAATATAATTCCTTTTAGAGGAGTGAAAACGTGAGGCCTAGTTTTTCTGGTCTAACAAACACCAGATTGATTAAATTGGCCTTTTTTTCACCAAAATTACAACACTTGACGATATAATGCCTTTTTGCGGTATTAATTACAAGAGGACTGCTGGTATTTTAGAACACCGGAATTGTTAAAATGCTAGTTTTGCTAGATAAATTTCCCACACTGGGAGAAATATTGCCTAAGCCTTTTTACAGTATTAATTACAACAGGAGTGCTTCTTCTGGTCTAACACCAGAATAATTTTATTATTACGGTGAAAGCTTTTTCTAATTTATATTTCTGGCACATAAAAAAAAAATATATTTCTGGCTGACAGTATTGGACAAAGTAGTGGCACTGGCTAGCCTAGCTGGAACAGCACATTCATGGGATTTGCTATCCAAGTGGGTTACTTTCAGTTTCACCACTGATATATTAAATATCTTTGCAGTTAGTATGGGTGACACAAGCACAGCCAAACCCCTGATGTAGTATATCTATGAAAAAATCGACTATTACATTAGATTAATGGACGTTGTGGCAGCTTTTGCTGTAGCACCACCAGTCCCAAAATGGCTGCCGCCTATCAGCCCAGTAACATGTGCCAGAAAACAGTCTGCCCAGCCAGAAAAAAAATTGACTTTGACTGAGCAGCTGAATCGCTGTTGTTCTGATTCACAGGTGTAGATTTTTAACTTCTTTGGAGCTTTGGTTTACACTCTGTGGCAGCAAGTGCTGGCGCACCACAAGTCCCAAAATGGCCACCGCCGGTCAGCCCAGTTACATGTGCCAGTAAAAATCGCTCTGGCCAGTCTCAACAAAATAGTGACTTTCAGTGAACAGCTCAGCTGAGTTGTTCTGATGCACAGGTGTAGAAAGGTAGATCATTCAATCACTTCTTTATCCCTGCCTATCTCGCCCTCACAGAAGCTGCATCCTCTCCCTACACTAGTCAGAGCAGTGTGACGTGTGGCGCTACGTGACTCCAGCTTAAATAGAGGCTGGGTCACATGCTGCACTTGGCCAATCACAGCCATGCCATTAGTAGGCATGGCTGTGATGGGCTCTTAGGGCAAGAAGTAAAACACTAGCTGATTGGCTGCTGTGCAGCCCTTCAGAAAGCGGGAAGTAATCGACGAACACCGGACCCGAACCCGAACTTTTTTGAAAATGTCCGGGTTCGGGTCTGTGTCACGGACACCCCAAAATTCGGTACGGACCCGAACGATTTTCGAACTGTTCACTCAACACTACTTTCCACAGCTCCTTGCAGTATGGGGTTTGTCCTCCGAACAGATGAGTTTCAAAATTGCCTGCTGTTTTTTTCCCCCTGGCTGGGCTGAAGTTGGTGGTGAAGGTGTTACGCTGACCAGATGAGGAGGTGTTAGAGGAGGAAGAGGAGTAGGAGGCAACAAGAGGCAAAGAGAAATGCCCTGCAATCCTCGGTGCCCCAGCTGCCACTGAATTTACCCAGTGTGCAGTTAGGGAGATACAATGTCCCTGCCCGTGCTTACTGGTCCATATATCGTTAGTTATGTTGATCTTGCCACAGATGGCGTTGCACAGGGCACACCTGATTTTGTCCCCCACTTGATTGTGCAGGTAAGGGACGGCTCACCTGGAAAAGTGGTGGCGGCTGGGAACGACGTACTGTGGGACAGCCAAGGCCATAAGGTTTTTAAAACTCTCCATCTCCACCAGACGGAATGACAGCATTTCAAAGGCCAGGAATTTTGAAATGCTGGCATTCAGGGCCAGGGGTCGCGGGTGGGTAGGGGGGTACTTCCTCTTTCGCTCAATTGTTTGGAAGATGGACAGCTGAACCCTTCCATGGGACATTGTTGTGCTGCTTGTTGAAGGTGACGGATGTGGTTGCATGGCTGACACATCCTTTTTTTGTGAGGTGGCCGGTGCCACTGTCACTCCAGGGGTGGAGGGAGAGGCCGAGACTGCAGCAGAAGAGGGAGCAGGAGGAGCCTGAGCCCTTCTTGGTTTTGGAGGTGTTTACTCCACTGCAGCTCATGCTTTGCACTTAGATGCCTGGTCATGCAGGTTGTGCTCAGGTTTAGAATGTTTATGCCTCGCTTCAGGCTCTGATTGCAAAGCGTGCTGACCACTCGTGCTTTGTCGCCTGCACATTGTCTGAAGAACTGCCATGCCAGGGAACTCCTTGGAGCTGGCTTTGTTGTGCTCGGTCCCAGGGTGCAGTGGGCAGTAGCAGGCGTACTGTCTAGGGAACGGCCGCTTTGCTTTTGCACCGTGCTCCCTCTTTGCGACCACCGCCTCTCCCTCCGAACTGCACAGGTCACTCTCATGACCTTTATTCCATGTGGGGTCTATGACCTCATCGTCCTCCACATGATCTTCCACCCAGTCCTCACCCCTGCTCTCCTTGTCGGTTTGCACACTGCAGAAAGCCGCAGCAGTTGGCACCTCTGTTTTTTCATCGTCAGAGACAGGCTGCGTGGTCTTCCCATGTCCTCAACCTCAAACATAAGTGGTTGGGCATCGGTGCACTCAATCTCTTCCACTTCTGGGGCAGGGCTAGGTGGATGGCCCTGGAAATCCCTTCCAGCAGAGTCATCAAAAAGCATAAAAGACTGCTGCATGACTCGGGACTCAGACTGCTTGGCTGATTTGCAAGGGGGTGAGGTGCTAGATAGATGCCCATGGCCCACAGGTGCCAACTCTGACCTTTCAGCAGCGGACCGGGTGGGAGACAATGTGAAGGTACTGGAGGCACTGTCAGCCGCCCAATCTATTAGCGACTGTACTTGTTCTGGCCTCACCATTCGTAGAGCAGCATTCGGGCCTACTAAATAACGCTTAAGGCTCTGTTGTCTACGCGCACCTGAGGAAGGTGTTTCATTTGGGTGTGTAGCTGGCACAGATCGACCACGTCCTCTCCCTGCAACAGGAGCTCCACCAACACCAGCAGCACCACGACCTGGGCCAAGGCCCTTATTTGACTCTCTCCTCATTTTTTGCGGTCACCCACCAAAGTAACAGACATTTTTACTAAATTGACATCCCTGTCACCTATGCCGAGCAGAGGTTTGTATATGGCAAAAGTGGGTTAATGTCATCCAAGAATGTAACAGACAATTATTAGAAATTTACCTCCCTGTCGCCTGTGCAGAGCAGGGATTTTTATATGGCAAAACTGGCAAAATGTCCCCCACCAATATAACAGATGATTTTTAGAAATTGACCTCCCTGTCACCTATGCAGAGCAGGGGTTTGTATACGGCAAAACTGGTAAAATGTCACCCAAGAATGTAACAGAGGATTTTTAGATATATAGGTCCCTGTTACCTATGCAGAGCAGGGGTTTGGATACAGCAAAAATGGGTTAATATCACCCAATAATGTAACAGACGGTTTATACAAATTTACCTCCCTGTCACCTATGCAGAGCAGGGGTTTGTATACGGCAAAAATGGTAAAATGTCACCCACCAATGGAACAGACAATTTTTACAAATTTACGTCCCTGTCACCTATCTAGCACAAAAATTTTTTTTTTTTTATAGCACCAATGTAAATGCAGTATATTACAGTCGTATTGGACTGTCAGTAATGCAGCGTAGCACACAAATTTGCTATCTAGCCCCCCAAAAATATGCTTTTTTATAGCAGCAATGTAACTGCAGTATGTAACATTTTAATTGGACTGTCAGATATGCAGCATAGCCCGTAAATTTACTATCTTGTGTGCTTTTTTATATCAGCAAGGTAACTGCAGTATTTAGCGGTTTTATTGGACTGTCAGATATGCAGTACCTGTTGCAGACAGATAAAAAATCGATTTAGGTCACAAAAAAATGTGACATACTAATGTAATTGAATAATTTTCACTGCCAGGTATGCACTGCAGGCCGCATGCATACTTGACCTGCCAAAAAAGGGAATTTGTCCTCCACTGAGCTACCAGAACAGAATTAAAGTAATGTCCCTGGCACACATGCAGTTGCAAGGGCACTGCACTTGCAAAAATGGCCGTCGACGCCCACTGAATTAGCAGATGGATTAAAAGTTATTTTTCAGTGTTACTGGGCTCAGGGCTGGGTACAAAAATGTAGCGTAGCACCCTCAATAATCACTGTAGTTTGAAGATTGAACACCACCAAGTTCAACAGAATTCTTCCCTAATCTCTCCCTCACAGCAGCAGCATCCTATCCCTAAACTGAGAAGAGCAGATTGATGTGACTCCAGCTTATATAGAGGCTGGGTCACATGCTGCTCTTGGCCAATCACAGCCATGCCATTAGTAGGCATGGCTGTGATGACTTCTAAGGGCAGACTAGTGAAACGCTTGTTGATTGGCTGCACTGCAAAATGTTGATGTGTGCACTGAAGTAGCCTAAAATGGAGAATCAAGGATGGTCGGTAATATGTCTCACTGAGACTGCATGCCTCAGTTAGATAATTCCCAGGAATCAGTAAGCAAGTGACATTAGGTTACTGGGAGGTTATCATTAAAGTGTATTTTGGGTCAGGGTTTTCGGAGTTACCAGAGACAATAGGTGGGACAGGTCACTCCCGTACTACATCCAGGGTTTTCATAAAGGTGTGGTTAAAAAGACTGGGGAGATAAAATATGGACAGGCGATCTGAATGCTAAACAAACTGCGAGGGGAACATTATCTCTGAAATACCGTAAAGAGTTACTAATGTTTTGTTACCCTACTTGGACTGAATTCAAAGTGTGTGACTTAATGTTATCCAATATGTGTGGGTGTGTGTGTGTGAACAGAGTTAAAACACCAACAGCACATAGTTACCCTCCTGGCACGAGGTGGTCACAAACTCCTCCTAGTCCTCATCCTTAGAAGCTGGGGGGGGTGAAACAGGGTGGTGTGATGGTCCGCCCTCTTCCGCCTCCATCGCTTCACCCTCCACTGGTGGGGTAGGGACATTCTGCTGCCCAGAGGGTCCGGCCAGCTCCTCCTCCTCCTCTGACGTAGAGACGTCCAACACCTCCTTTCTGGAAGGCCTGTGGCGGACTGAGGGAACGGGAACACCTATAAACACAAATTTTAAATGTTTAAAAAAAAAACTCTTAAAGCATAAATGTACTTATGCATTGCATCACTAGTATCTTTCACCCACACTCAGTAAGCATTGTACCTGGACATATTTTGTCATGGATCTCTCGTATACGATAGGAATGCCCACGCTTTAGGTCCGACCATTTTCAAAATTTATAAAAACATCTAAAAAAGCATAAATGTACATATGCATTACATAACTTTTGTACCTTGCACCAACAATCACTAAGCATTGTACCTGGACATATTTTGTCTCTTATATGATTGGAATGCATCCGCTTCTGGTCCGACCACTTCTTGAAGATGGACATCCTTTTGTGCTTGCCTTCATGGTCCCTCCATAACTCATATCCGATCCTCCAGACTATTTGCCTCTTGTTAGCATGGAAACGGGTCTGATCATAACCGTGCTCCAACATGCGCTGCAGTATAAAAAAGCAAGCATATAATCCCAAATATTTAAAATACAAAGATTAGGCTACTTTCACATTAGCTGCAGGGGAGTATGTCAGGTTATTCCAGGAAGGTGAAAAGCCTGTCGCATCCGTCCTGCCGCTAGTTCACATGTGCCCCCGGACTGACGCTTCGTCCCCATTGACTATAATGGGGGCGGAGTTCCAGCGGCAGCAAGGCAGCGCACGGCGAGAGGCAGCTGAACTGAAATAACAGCATGTCGTACTTTTAGTCAGGGGAAATTCTCGCCATGCGCTGCCTTGCTGCTGCCGTGTCTTCAATTCACAACCACCAAAATAAAATGTTAGTGTTTGAAAGTGAAATATTATATTTAAGGTTACCGTTATAACATCTGATTGTATTGAAATTGTATGCATGTGGGGTATGAGCAACTGGATATTGGCCATCTGAGGAGAGGTGTACCTGTCTTGTAAAGTGACGGTACGGTATGGGGTGTAAAGCTTGTTTGCCTCCACGTGGTGCACCCTGGTAACGCTAAGTGAACCGGCAAATACTGAATGTCAAACATTACTTCTCCTGAGCAACAGGACACAAATTAGAACCTATAGACTGTGTGTATGTGTTGGGGGGGGGGGGGTTGGCTGGTGGTATATAGTGGGGGGTATATTGTGTGAGGCAGGAAAATGGATGTGCAATGTGCATATGATATATATTTGTCTGCTACCCATACATTATGTCGGTAACATGTATGTATCGTTAGCAGACGAATATATATCATATGCCAGTGACATAGTGCTGTGGGGGCTCATTTTTTGCGTTGTAATCTGATATTTTTATTGATACCATTCTGGGGTGTGTATTTAATTTTTTCTGAGGAAATGAAGCATCCAAAAATGGCAAATCAGTCATTTGGACGCTTTTTTCAATCTTTCTGTTTACTATGTGGGGAATATTTTTTATATTTTTATAGTTTGGGCGTTTTCGCACATTCGACACCCATGATGTGTATTTTTGTTATTTATTTATTTATTTATTTATTTATTTATTTATTTTCATTTTGGCATTTTGAACTTTTATGTTTTTTTATTTATTTATTTTTTACTTTTTATTTTTACACTTTCCTATAGGGGAACTATAACAATCAATCATCTGATTGTTATTCTCATACATTCCAATGCAATATTTGAGAAAATGGCATATTTCCTATGGAGCCTTTTACAGGTTAGGCTCCATAGAAAATACTATACAGCAGCCTGGGTTTGATTCATAGAGACCCAGGCTGCTGCAGGCACGCTCCGGCTCCTCCAATGGCCACACGGGGGAGCCAGAGACCAAACCGAAATTGAAACTTTTGGTTTATGCGCGCTTAGATGCCGTGGTCAGGATTGAAGAAGAAGCTTACATGAAACGCACGTAGAGGGGTGCGCCATTTCTGCACATTTTCATAGTAATTTATAGAGTATGTTCCTAGTCCATGCGGTAACTGAGATCAGCATTTAAACTGAACACCACCTGTCTGTAGGAAGCTTTTCGTGCATATGCATTGGGAAATTGTCATGTTTACAACAGCTAGTGGTTTACTCATTGGACTTTCAGGGATAGGTCAGAAACGTGATAGTATTTAATATGAAGGGCAGATTAATTATGGTGCTTTGAATTTTGTTTTCCCCACTTATGGTATTTATTGGATTTTATAAGGAAAATTAATAAAAATAGCTGATGTTTTAGGGGATTTTTTGTACTTTATTATTGTTGATAGTAACTAACTAATGTACCTAACACCCTACACTGGAACCTATCATCTACACTAACTAACTTACACTATCTAACACTAACTCTCTGTATTATATATTACTGAGCTAACTAACCTAGCACCCTACACTGGAACCTAATCAGCTAACCTATTCCCCAACTAACCTACAATATCTACCACTAACTATAATAATAAGTATTAGAAAACAGCAATATTCGGCACAGCACAATTAGAACACTCCTCTCTCTCTCGCTACTGCGTGAAATAGCACTAGGAGGTAGTTTAGGTAGGGCACACACCTATATTTGGGTCACATGTACCAAGCACAATTAAATGGGTATAAAAATCAACACAATTTGTGCAATGTGCAAAATATCATGTAAACATACTCAGGGATATAGGTTGTTGTAGAATGGGACACAAATAAATACTACAGCTATATGGCCATCAGTCCATAATATGGTGGAAAAGAAGGTTGTCCGATTATGTGTTCATGTATTTTCCGCTATTAATATTGAATCGATGTAAAGTTCATCATTCCCCTCAAAAAAGCTCCAAAATGAATATATTGATCAGGATCCAAGTCCAAATATAGTGAGTCAAATGTAGAGTGCAGCAGACAACTATATTGCCTACAATGTAGACCAGTGGTAGAAAGTTTGAGCGGCGTCCCACTCTGTAGATTACAGCGGCGTCCCGCTGTTTAGAAGGCGATCTCTATTCCGCCCACAATCTGAGCAACAGACAGTCTTACCGTAGTTTGATGAATGGTACTTGTATCTCCCACCTTCAGATTAGATAGTACAGGTATCGGGAGTCTGCCCCAGTACAGTGTGTCCACGCCGGCGTCCTAAACCACGAGGACCGATGATGTCATGTCGGTATCTTTCCTGTGTCAGAAGCCGTAATTCGCGCGGTGTATTAGTAAAGTGGTTGGAATGGCAGGTACCACGATGGATTACTTCGAATTACTTCGAATCTCAGATGGGCATATTCAGGACCGTCGATCCTGCATATGGGGGTCAGTTTACCAGACGCGTTTCGGGGTATACTTGTTTCGCCCCTTCCTCAGTGGTTTACATGATATTTTGCACATTGCACAAATTGTGTTGATTTTTATACCCATTTAATTGTGCTTGGTACATGTGACCCAAATATAGGTGTGTGCCCTACCTAAACTACCTCCAACTTTATTTTCTATCGATTGGGCATTTTCGATTGGTATAGGAGCACCACTCCACGGCTCTTAACTCCCTGGTGCGACATTTTTTTCCTTTTATATGAAATAGCACTAAATGGCTGCTGGGAATTTTCGTATATAGCAAGGGGTAGACAACTTTCCCTTTAGTCTATTGGGATGTTGCTAAGCTGTGACAGAGATATTACAGCCTTCTGATTGGCCCACAAGCTAGAAGCAGGGAGGGATCATGTGCACTGTGGAAAAACAAATGAATATTTGAATTTGCGAATATGCATCGCTATATTTTAAACATTCGCAAAAAAAGTCGTAATTCGAATATTCGCGATCAACACTAGTGATGACACGGGGCATAGTTCCTGAGCCCATAGCATCCTGGAGCTGTAATAGTACATCTTAGAGTACCATCTACCTTCTTATAGCGATGGACTGTAAGCACCATGAACGGGAAAGGGTTAATATCAGTAGAAACATCTATAATGAAAAATGATCCTAAATTATTATGTTCCTTCAGCTGATCACTTGTTATGAAGCATCATATATTTTGTAGACTGAAGACTGTGAAATGGACTCAAAGGTGTAGTGACTCCTAAAGGAATAAGCAAAGCAGAAATCCAAGCAGATGGCCAGAAGAAGTCTACATTCTCATTACCGAAGTCTGAACCATCATGGAGATGGTCACAAGTGAATTGCCGAGCAGATAGTGTGAACCTTGTAGTGATTGTGTCAAACAGAAAAATTATTTAGGAATCAGATGTAATACGAAATGTGTAATTTGTCAGATGCAACAAACAGTATCTCACAGAATTCCTTCACTAGGGAAAAATTTAACCTTTAACCCCTTAAGGACCTCCGCCATACATGTATAGCTGAAGTCCGGTCTTTAAACTTGGCACCCCTCTCACACGCACAGCGGGTGCCATAGCCTCGAGGTCTCTGCTATTTTAAATAGCAGAGATCCGCGGCACATGTATGCAATTTAGCCATAAGACTGATCGCATACATTTTACCCTTCAGAGGCCATGGCGACGGCATCTGATCAGTGCAGGAGCGCTAGTCGGGTGCTTCCAGTCTGGTAACAGTGCTCCCTGGCTGAGATTGGGGGAACGCTGAAATGCACTGAAGACTCAAGCAAGCTTCGGTGCCTATTTCATGAATATACTAATACAGGCCACTAGGTGGCAGCATTATATTGTTATGTTCCAAATGAAGTGTTCAATGAATGATTTTTAGGCATCAATAAACACTATTGGCAATTGAATGATTGCTAGTTATTGTCACCCAAGGTGACAAAAAAAAGTGAAAACAAGTTTTTACAAATATAAAAAAACATAAAAAAAGCTCAAATCAACCCCTTTCCTTAAAATAAAAATACTTAACCAATAAAAAAATAAACATCATGGGCATCACCGCGTGCGAAAATGCCCATAATATTAAAATATAACAATATTAAGGGCATACAGCAAATGGCGTAATGGGAAAAAAAATAAAAAACTGCCAATTTGCCATTTTTTGTCATTTCAACTACCCAATAATTTCTTTATAAAAAGTGACCACAAAGTCGCACACACTTCAGATTGGTATCAATGACGAGAACAGACCGTCCAGCAAAAAAAATGAGCCCTCAAACAGCCCTGTGCACATAACTACAAAACAGTTATAGGGGTCAGAATTTGGTTTTAAAAAAATAATATTAAAACACAAGAAAAATTATATAAGTGTGGTATCGTTGGAACTATACTGACCTAGAGAATGAACATAACAGGTAAATTTTACCGCATAGTGTACAGTGTAATAAAAGAAAATTAAAACCTTTATCAGAATTGCATTTTTTTCCCAATTCTACCCCATTTGGAATTTGTTTCCGCTTCCCACTACATGGTATGCAACCTTAAATGGAGCTTTTAGAAAGTACAACTTGTCCCACAACAAATAAGCCCTCATAAGGCTATGCTAATGGAAAAATAAAAAAGTTAGGACTATGGGAAGGCGGGGAGTGAAAAACGAAAATGCAAAAAGGAAAATCCAAAGGTCCTTAAAGGGTTATTAATGATAACTAAAAATACCCCACAAAAGTGATGTGGCTATGGGGTAAGAGGCCCTAATGCTATAGAAAAAGGAAAACAGGGGCAGTGGTTAGGGTGCGTTGTCTTCCCCTTTCTATAGCATCAGGGCCTCTTACCCAATAGCCAGATCAATTTTAATTCACCATTTGTGGGGTATTTTAAGTTATTATTATTACAGGTTATGTTTTACACTGGTGAAGGTGTTCTGTGACATATTTTTGGATTTAATGATTCCAGTGACTGACTGAGATTTCTATTGTGTCTCTATAAGTCAGACCTGTGACTGATGGAACAAACAGAAAATATACAAATGAAACTTCTTGGAACAGTAATATTTATCCAAGGTTGTGCGATCGAGTCTGTGTCAGTAATTTATATTGTTTCCGAAAAATGTAGACATGACACCCTTAAAAAAATACTCATATAAAGTTGTCATACAGGGTTTATTCTTCTTAGGCCTCTTTCACATGACCGCATGGTTTTGCAGTCCATTTTTAACGGATCCGTTTTTGGTTTCAGTGGTGTTTTCATTTCTGTTCCGGTTCCGTTCCGTTTCTGTATGGTTTCTGTTTGTGATCCGTTTTTTGCAGATAGCAAACGGAAACGGTAATGTTTTAACACTAAGTACATAAAAAAATTGGGCTGGGGATAAAATTTTCAATAGATGGTTCCGCAAAAATGGAACGGATATGGATGACATACGGATGAATTCAGTATCCGTTCCATTTTTACAGCCCCATTGACTTGAATGGAGCCACGGAACATGATTTGCGGGCAATAATAGGACATGTTCTATCTTTAAACGGAACGGAAATGCGGAAACGGAATGCATACTGAGTACATTCCGTTTTTTTGTGGACCCATTGAAATGAATAGTTCCATATACTGACCGTATATGGAACGCAAAAAACGGCCTATATACGGAACGCAAAATTTTTTGCGTGCATAAGCCCTTAGATTCATTCCTCCTCTAATTGGAATCTGTAAGAAATAAGGACCTTTGCACAATGAAACTCTTATAATCTGTTCTACTGTATATAATATATAGTAATTTCATATGTGAATTATAGATGGACAGTCATGTGGTTGTAGGTCTGGATGGAATGTGTCTCATCAGGATGTAAAATGCTCATTGTTTACACTGATTCTCACATGAAAAGGTCTCGGAGTTTCCCAGGAATCTCTTACAGATGCTAAATAGGAGTGTGAACAATAGGTCTCTGCCCTGCAAATACAATGTGTAAATGAAGGACCATCTCAGGAGGCCAGAAAATGCTAAACTGGTTGATGAGGAGAAGGCACCATTATTCTTCCATTGTATATGGTAATGAGGGAAGCCAGATCTGATGCTGAAAGGTTTCATTGATTATGAAGGTGGGACTGGGCGTCTCCTGGGGGAAGAGGAGGAGCAGATAACTATAGCCACCAAAGGGGTATAAAAGACACAAGCATGGCTCAGAAAGCTGGAATTTACCAAGGGAAATTTACTTGGATCACTGACCTGCTGAGCAGAAGACATTGACTGAAGATCAAGTCCTGAGTGTGTGGAGGGTCCATGTCTGGTAAGTGTCACTGAACTGAATGTAAGTGGAAGGAATCATAAAATATTATAATCTGTGCTGTGTATGAGGAACAGTGGGGCAGAATTATTAACAGGTTTGTGTCAAAAATAAAGGGTGCCTCATTTACCAACATGAGCGCCAAAAAGAACACTGTGAGTGTGAGTCATGAAGACAGAAATTGTACTGCTTTTTGTCCTGTTCTTGTTTTAGCCAATTCTTGTCTCCATTTATTAAATTCTAGTTGCAGATATTTGGTGCTCATTATTCCAGCTCCAGTCTGCTTTAAATCTGAAATATCAACATGTTGATTGACATTTTCAAATTGAAACAAAATCCTCTGCAAACTTGTCTTGATAGCAGTTACTTATAACCACTTTAGTTTCATTTATTTTTCCTGCACATGTTTCTTTGCTATAAACACATTTACAATTTGTAAGGATAGGTTCACGTGTATTTTTTTTGTGTGTCTCTGAAGCTTAGATTTTTTTGTCTTTTTAACATCAGCTCGAGATGTTATCTAATGTTCCATGGAAAATATAAAAAGTAGGACAAGTTGTTTTTTTTGCCTTTGGCGGTTTTATTAATTCAGTGGTGTTCTTTTTTATTGCATGCTTCTTTTTAAAAGCACAGAGTGTTGAAGTTCTGTTATTTTTTAAGGCATTTTTGCACCGTTTTCATTGTATTGGAAAAAATGCCTGAGAAAAAAGCATAATGCACAAAGTGATTTAGCACTAAAGAATGCCAGAAATGCACATGCAGTAAGGTCTTTTAAGGTCTGTTTTCCTATTTCTTCGAATCTGTAGAAATCAACCATTTTTAAATACAGCTGTTGGATATTTCAAGGATCCTTAGATCTTCAAAGACTTGGTATTAAAGGGGTTTTCCTGGTTCAAAGTTGAACCCGGACATAACCCCTTCTTCACCCAGACAGTCCCTCTGAGTGGAACATTTAAAACATTTCATGCTCCAATGCCCTCCCTTGTCCTGTTCTTCACAGCGCGTATCAAGGTCTGTTTTTTTCAACTTTTACACTGCTAGGTGGAGGCTTCCACCTAGCAGTGATCCCGTGACATCATCAGCACTAATGGGTGGTCTTTAGTGCTACCCTAGCCTTATTTACTGCCAAAACTGATCCTGGTCTGTTGAAACCAAGCTATCGATGTATTAAACAAATAGCAGTTTATCTGAATGTCTGCAGTGTAAACTACATTTCTACATATCTGTACTACTACCATTTCCCTCATCATACTTCTGTTTTCTCTGGTGCTTATGAGGGGCATACATACACTGGCCAGATAGCAAGAATCTAAATTGAGCCCCCATGCCCCATTTGTAGCCCCTCTCGCTACCCATTCCTGGTCGGTACGTACAGCAGTGTACTGATATGTGAGGTATGTGGTATAAATTATTGCTCATACCTCACATATCAGAACACTGCTATACAGTGGGGAAAATAAGTATCTGATTTTTCAAGTTTTCCCACCTACAAAGAATGAAGAGGTCTGTAATTTTTATCATAGGTACACTTCATCTTTGATGGACAGAATCTAAAAATGTAATCCAGAAAATAACATTGTACAATTTTTAAATAATTAATTTGCATTTTATTAGATTAAATACGTATTTAAGCAGGAATTCTGGCTCTCACAGACCTGTTAGTTTTTCTTTAAAAATCCCTCCTACTCTGCACTCATTATCTGTATTAATTGCACCTGTTTGAACTTGTTACCTGTATAAAAGACACCTGTCCACACACTCAATCAATCACACTCCCACCATGGCCAAGACCAAAGATCTGTCTAAGGACACCAGGGACAAAATTGCAAACATACACAAGGCTGGGATGAGCTATAGGACAATAAGCAAGCAGCTTGGTGAGAAGGCAACAACTGTTGACCCAATTATTCTGTTTCTAAAAATGGTGAAGCTCACCAAATGTCACAAAAGTTTAACAAATGTTGCATGTAGGCATCACTTACAACTTTTTATGTCACAAAACAGGAGTAAAAGATTTGATAAATGTCTCTCATACTGTTTGTACAATATGAAGATTTTTTAAAACAACTTTAATACATAGAAGATAAAAACTCCCGTTCATATGCACTTGGAGACTTCTAACTGGCACAGATTATTTATTTTTTTTATAAATATTGTTGACTTTATGTTCCTGAGATTTTTCTTATTTCTACTTTCTATTTGCAACTATATAAAGAGATTCTCTCATCTTATAAAACAATTTCTTTTTTCCAGATAACCCCAGGATAACCATAGACGTCTAATTTTACCTCCTTCTTATAAATCAGAAGATCTTCCATCAGATTGTCAATAATAGCACTGGACATAGACTGGGTGAGATGTCTGCGAGTTCTGAATGTGCGGAACATTTTGAAAATAAATGTTACCTTTATAAGCAGGAAATTCACAAGGATAAAAGACCATTTCCATGTTCAGAATATGAGAAAACGTTTAATACAAAACCACATCATGTTCACCATCAGAGAATTTACACAGGAGAGAAACTGTTTTCATGTCCAGAATGTAGGAAGAGTTTTAAGCATAAGAGTCATATTGTGATACATCTGAGAACTCACACAGGAGAGAAGCCATTTTCATGTCCTGAATGTGAGAAATGTTTTAATCTGAAATCACAACTTGATGTTCATCTAAGAACTCACACAGGAGAGAAACCATATTTGTGTCCTGAATGTGAGAAAAGTTTTAATCAGAAAGCACATCTTGTTAAACATCAGAGAATTCACACAGGAGAGAAGCAATTTTCATGTCCTGAATGTGAGAAATGTTTTAATCGGAAAACAAATCTTGTTAAACATCAGAGAATTCACACAGGAGAGAAGCCATATTCATGTCCTGAATGTGGGAAATGTTTTAGTCAGAAATCAAGCCTTGCTAGACATCAGAGAACTCACACAGGAGAGAAGTCCTGAATAAAAGAAATGTTTTAACCGTAAAATAAATCTTGTGAACCATCTAAGAATTCATAGAGGAGAATCAATAAGTGTCTAATGTGTTTAAAAAACCATTGAAGGCTTGCTTTTTGCAGGACAAGATTCACTTTCTAATGACACATTGTATACAATTTAGTGGAAGTGGGGAAAAAATTCCAAATGAGGTGGAATTATTAAAAAACACACCATAGCCCCACAGTTTTATATATATTATTTTCACCGTTACCTTTACTCTCCAAGTCAGTTTTTATTACAATGATACTACAAATTTATAGTTTTTCTTGCATTTTAATACTAAAAAAAATTATAAACTTCGGGAAAAATATTTTTTTCTTTGCATTGCCATATTATACCTCCATACGTTTTTTATTTGCATGTGTCTAGAGCTGTGAGAAGGATCATTTTTTGCAGGATGATCTGTACTTTTTATTGATACCATTCTGGAGTGTGTTTCTACCTTTTGATAACTTTTTATTCAATTTTTTGTGGGAGGTGAAGCAACCCAAAAAAATTATGTATTGGCCACTTTGCCTTTTTTCCATATTGGATAAATATTTTAGACATTTTGGCATGTGATGATACCGATGATGTTCATTTGTTTATGCATTTTATTTTTGCCTTGGTGAAAGATTTTTTTTTAATTTTTACTTTAACTATAACAAAAAATGATTATATTGCTTTTCTGTCAGACTCCATTGCATTACTATGGGAGTTTATAATACTTACACTAAGGGGGTCATTTATCAAACTGGTGTAAAGTCTAGTCACTCATCACTAATTGTAGCGTATTTATCTGGACCAAATATAATTAAATGCATGAAATAAAATATCCATTAAAGCAGGATAATGAGTGCCTTGAAGCAGGATAACGAGTGCCTTGGCTCCTCTGTACTATACACACAGTCCTGCTATACACACATCTAACAAACACAGCTCTGCTACACAGCTGACCTAAACTGACCTATATACACACAGAACTGCTATACACACCTAACTACACAGCTGACATATATACACACAGCACTGGTATAAACACCTAACAAACACAGCTCAGCAACATACATATCACACACTAGCTTTATTTTTAAAAAAATCATATTTCTCCACAGAAAAGAAGAATAGGAATTCCATCGATCTTCTAAAACAAATCTTTATTGAAGCTTATAAAATCCAGTATAGCTGAGAGTAAAAGGTGTGGAACAAATTGCCCTGTTTCTGATACATTTTGGCCTGAGTCACAGTAATTTCTCTTCAGTTACAATATAGTACTCCCTTGGTTCTGGTCCCTCCCACTCATGACATCATCAAACTCTGGTTTTCAGCCAGGGCTGGCCTTAGGTTATATGGCAGCCTATACAAGGATTTGTTGTTTTTTGCACCATCCTCCTGCCCAAAAACACACGCCTCTGCAAACATGCTTAATTTGACGCCGCTGTTAGTGTTTCAGGCTAATACTGCTGCCAAGCCGTGTATTTTAACCTGGATACAATAAAAGTATAAAGAAAGAAAAGCCGTGGTGAGTGCTGCCTAATTATTCCTCTTTATTATGAAGATATGCATGGTGACTTCTGTTCAAGTGCTTAACTATTACCAACACTATATTAATAATTAAGCACTTGATATTTTTCAGAAGTTCCACAGCAGTGAATTGAGAGGACATCATACATCTACATTGGTAGTGGTGCAATACCAGGCTCATTTTTTGCACCATTTCAGGGAAAATTGATTCACCACCACGAAGCATGAAGAAATTCGCCTTTACTGACAAACTAATTTTCCCTGACTTTGCTTCGCTGACCACTAGTAGTAGTAATGGAAGTAGTAGTGGTAGAAGTGGCGAATGTGTAGCATTAACTGTGGGGACAGTAGGGGATTAGCAGCATCAGTTTATGCAGGGCGACAGCAGCCATATGGTAGATGTTAGCAGGCAGCAGCCGCTATAAGTAACTTGATACCGTAGTAGACAAGCAACAGTAGTGGCATGAAGGTGGCAGTGGCATAATGGAGGCAGTAGCCATAAGGAACATTTTGGTAGGCAGGCAACAGCAGTGACATGATAGAGGCAGCCAAAGCAGTCTTATGAAACATGATGGTAAGCAGGTAGCAGCAGTGACATGATAGAAGCAGCAGTAGCCTTACAGAACATGGAGGTAGGCAGGCCAAAGCAGTGGCATGATGGTGCCAGTGGCATGACAGAGGCAGCAGCATCAGCCATACAGCACATGAAAGCAGGTAGGCAACATGATAGTAGGATCGCAGGCAGATAGCAACAGTGACAAGTTGGAGCACTTTCAGCAAGGCCAGATCTATTTATTGTCTCAGCCGGATGAGTGTGAAAATCCTCCTGAATCCAGACCTAATTCTATTTGACAAAACTGATATTTAGACACTAGCAGAAAACAACTTTTTGCTGTTTATTGTCTCTAATTGACTCTGGACCTCCTTGTCCATTCTTATTGGTCTAATATGATTTTAAATATCTGCTGATCGGCTATGTTTGTATACTAAGAGTAAGCACTGAGTGTGCAAAACGCGTAGGTTTGCTGTCTGGACCTTGTCTATTTTTATGGATTTTTTATGTCTACTAATAAAGAGTCAGAACATTTTTAAAAAAGAAGGATCTCTCCAATTTTTCTACTGTTTCCTGATGATCACCTAGGCCAGGCACTTGGATCCAGCTGGCACTGGTGACACCAGCAATACATGGTTGTGTGAGCTGTTTCTCTTTAAGAAATCTCCCCGGAGATTGGTCAGGTGTGTGCTCAATGATTAAGTTAAAGTGGACAAGCTCATGGTCATTAAAATGAACCAGACATGGATCCCACAGAACTTGTACTTACCTTGGGCAGAGCAGAGAAGTATACTGGCTACACCCAGATATTGCTATACTCCAGAGTAGTTTTTGTGTTCTTTTTGCCAGTTCCCAATGTTTTGGGGTCTCCCCAAATAAATACATAAAAAAATACTAAAAAACAATACACAAAAACAGTGTTGGCTACCTCCTCTGCCTCTTCCACCTACACCGCCAGGGCCACCTCCTCCCCCACTTGATATAAGATTATTATTTGTTATACTGGCAGAGCAGGGAAGTATACTGGCTGAACCCCAAAAAATGGTTAACGGTCACACACAGAATTAAAAGACAAAATAAAATACAAACCACAAAAACAATGTTGGCTTCCTCCTCCGCTTCCTTCGCCTCTATTACTTACATCGCCACATCCATCGCTTCCTCAACCTCCTACTCCATTTGGACCTCTGCCTCCTGGTTCAAGATTATTATTTGTTATACTGGCAGAGTAGAGAAGTATCCTGGCCACACTCCCAAAAAATGTCTATAGGTCACACACAGAATTAACAGACAAAGAAAATATTAAAAAAATAACAAAAACAGTGTTGGCTTCCTCCTCCGCTTCCTCTGCTTCTTCCACCTACACCGCCACCTCCACAGCCCCCTCAACTTCCTACTCCACTTGGACCTCTGCCTCCTGGTTCAAGATTATTGTTTTTAATTTTTATGTATTTTATGTGATTTTAAGTCATTTCTGTATCCTTATTTGTTTACAGGGCAATTGTACTGCCCTCTTCCCCATTTTGCTTCCTTTTTAAGCCTTCTAGACCTTTCAATGACTATTTTAAAGCCATTTTTCAGCCCCAAAGTTCGGGTGACTTCAATGAGGTTTGGAGTCAAGTTCGGGTACTAGTGTTGATCGAGCACCAAAGTGCTCAGGTGCTCGAGTAAAACACTTCAGGATAGTCGGGGCTCTACCGAGCAACCAAGCACAGTGGAAGTCAATGGGAGAACCCAAGCATTAAACCAGGCACCCCTGCTCTGAAGAGGGGAGGGTGTCTGGTTCACAGGTAAAGGTCAGAAATTGATGGAAACACCACTGAAATGGTTCAGGAACAGCATGGAGAGGATGTCTGGATGCATCTTGGACTCCCAGGTCGCTGCTGGGAACGATGTTGTCCGAGTAGTACGCCACTTTTACAGACTGACAAAAATACGCACAAAACCGAAGATAAAATCGATTTTAGAGATAAAATTGTTAGGAAACATTATTTCCTGTATATTTAATTGTATATAAAGTGCAAGTGCTTCCAAAAATTACAAGGAAGAGGTACTCCGATACAACCTGTATATCACATACAGGAGGGCCTCATTCACATTGTGGCACAATTGTTCAGGTAGTGGCACTCCTACACTCACAAAGCCTATGCACTAAGTGAAAGGGCTGCCAAAAATCACAAGGAACCGGCACTTAAATACACCTTTTATTACACATAAAGGAGGGCATCGTACACACCCTTGAAAAATTACAATTGATGGCCTGCTTGTGACCCTCAAGAACATTAGGAGCAAGGGCCTGCTGGTGACCCTCTAAAACATTAGGGGCGAGGGCCTGCTGCTGAGCTGACCATCTAAAACATTAGAGGTGAGGGTCTGCTGCTGAGCTGACATCTAAAACATTTTGGGAGAGTGCCTGCTGCTCATCTGACCATGGAAAACATGATGGGCAAGGGCCTGCTGCTGAGCTGACTCTCTAAAACATTAGGGGCGAGTGCCTGCTGCTGATCTGACCATGGAAAAAATTATGGGCGAGTGCCTGCTGCTGATCTAAAAGAGAAAAATTACAGTCAATGTCACAGATATTTGGGATGAGGAAATGTTATAGAGGAGATGTACCACAGGTAATGGCGGTGCTGTCAACAGCAGCTAAGAAAAAATTTCAGTCAATGTCACAGATATTTTGGATGCGGAAACGTTATGCAGGAGAGGTACCATAGGTAATGGTGCTGCTGTCAGCACCGGCTAAAAAAAAAAATTACAGTCAATGTCACAGATATTTTTAGGATGTGCAAACTTTATACAGGAGATGTAGCGCAGTTAATGTCACTGTCCGCAACGTCTACGAAAAAATTTGACTGGATGTCCCAGATATTTTTAGGCTGCACACACATTACATAGGAGATGTAGTGCAGATAATGTCGCTGTCTGCAGAGGCTAAACAATTGCACGCTATTTAGCGCAGGTTGTGCTAAAAATATATATTTCTGCCAGATACAACAATAGTCCTTAAAAGGACTTTTGGGTCTCTATATTGCACGCAATTTAGTGCAGGTTGTGCTAATAATATATAATGCTGCCAGATACAATAATAGTCCTTAAATGGACTTTAGGGTCACTAACACCAACCCTGCCTAACAAAAAAATTAAATTCAATTCCCTACACTATCTTTCCCTTCAACAGCACAGCTCTCCCTGACCAAGATTGAGCTGAACCACGTGTCATCGGGTGCTTTTTAGCAGCCAATCACTGTAATGCCAGTAACCAACATGGCTACGGCATTACAGTGAGTGGCAGTACTTACCTGCACGTTTATTTGTTGTGTAGCGGCCAACAAACATGCAGGGAGGTTACTCAAGCATCGCACACGAGCACACACGGTATTCGGCCGAACACCGCGATGTGCCGAGCATCGCGATTCTCGAGCCAAACTGGTGTTCAGCAGAGCATACTCGCTCAACACTATCGGGTACCCAAACCGAACTGTGAAACAATCATCAGGGGCCCCAGGTGTTGGACCACCCCTGGTCTTCTGATATTGATGACCTATACTGACAATAAGTCATCTATAGTAATTACTGGTTGAAATAACACCACAATATTATTTCTTTCTATAACTCTAGGAAAATAGGTATGAAGCTTGGGGCACCACCACACAACATGGATCAGATCTGCATTAACACTTTTATATCTAGGACAAGAATACTCTTTAGGGCCCATTCACTCAAACATAAGCTGGCACGGGCATCGGCTTTGTGAATCCAGTATTGTAGTGAACACCTATTGACTTGAATGGGTTCCCAATCCGCAATATACTTCAAAAGATAGGACATATCCAATCTTTTGTAGTGTGGAGGCTCAGGCCAAAAAGCCCACAGAAGTGCTTCCCAGTGCTTCCATGAGCTCCCGATCCGTGCCTTTGCACAGCGCCGTATCTTAAGGACTGCCGACTTATTCAAGTCAATGTGAGAAAAAAAACAGCACTGCCATATTCCAGTTTTGAATATGGCAGTTGTTCTCACTTGGATTGAAGAGTCTCTGCTCACGTGACACACCGACAGCATTGTGAATATTGTGATTCTCTAATTGAGCTGGTAAGGGAGAGATTCCCTGCATCGTGTTTTTTTATTCAAGTCAATTGTTCCGATCTGTGATACATTATTAAAACGGCCGATCCCCGTGTATTGTGATACTGCCGGTTGTGGTCCGTAACACAGACACCTATGCTTGTGTTAATGGACCCGTAGATGGATGGATCTTATTCAACAGTTTAGGAGTATAATGTACATTATAGAGCAAAAATATTGTATTACTCTGGTTACATTATTCCCGGATATTCTAGGAAACATTTGCAGAGCATTCAACCATAGATCCTGGGAGATCGGAACTGACAGTTTTTCTACGTCTCTATATTATTTTCCACCAAATAACCCAAATTTGTTTTGCCCAACCAAAACTAAAACTTTGTCAATAATATTAATCTAGTTTTAATATTAATCAGTGTATCACATAACCCATGTTGTTCCAATTTGAAGAGGTCCACATCCGCTTGTGTTTTAATCGCATGTTGTATCTGATGATGGAATAAGAAACACTTATCATCCAACCCAAATTTCCATCTGTGAAAATGAATATGTAACTAGTACTATGCCCTGTTTCTTCCAGAAATCAGCAGACTGCGATAAACCATCTTCATATCTGTTATTTCCCACAAAGCAGTAACTGGGAGCAAGCCTCGTATCCCCAAACCATCATAACCTTATCCAATTTTGTCTCATTCACAAAGTCAAACAAACATCAAAATCCTTTCTTGATTTCAGGGCATTTATAATTACATTACCTGTGTTCTAAATCATTTGACAAACCAAGTTTATCCATTCTATTAATCCCAAATTACTTTTGAAAATCTCTAGTTATATAATAACATAGTAAATAAGGCCGAAAAAAGACCTCTATCCATCCAGTTCGGCCTGTCATCCTGCTAATTGATCCAGAGGAAAGCAAAAAAAAATAAAAATGTGAGGTAGAAGCCACTTTTCCCCACTTTAGGGGAATAAAAAATTCCTTCCCGACTCCAATCAGGCAATCAGAATAACTCCCTGGATCAACGACCCTTTTCTAGTAGCTATAGCCTATAATATTATTACACTCCAGAAATACATCCAGGCCCCTCTTGAATTCCTTTATTGTACTCATCGTCACCACCTCCTCAGGCAGAGCTCCATAGTCTCACTGCTCTTACCGTAAAGAATCCTCTTCTATGTTTGTGTGCAAACCTTCTTTCCTCCAGACGCAGAGGATGTCCCCTCGTCACAGTCCTGGGGATAAATAGATGATGGGAGAGATCTCTGTAATGACCCGATATATTTATACATAGTTATTATGTAGTCGTCTTTAGTCGTCTTTTTTCTAAAGTAAATAACCCTAATTTTGATAACCTTTAAGGGTACTGTAGTTGGCCCATTCCAGTTATTACTTTAGTTGCCCTCCTCTGAACCCTCTCCAGCTCTGCTATGTCCGCCTTGTTCACAGGAGCCCAGAACTGTACACAGTCCTCCATGTGTGGTCTGACTAGTGATTTGTAAAGTGGTAGGACTATGTTCTCATCACGGTCATATTATTGGCCTTGATAGCAGCTGCCTGACACTGGTTTTTGCAGCTTAGTTTGATGTTTATTAAAATTCCTAGATCCTTTTCCATGTCAGTGTTACCCAGTGTTTTACCATTTAGTATGTACGGGTGACTTGCATTATTCCTTCCCATGTGCATAACTTTACATTTGTCAGTGTTAAACCTCATCTGCCATTTCTCTGCCCAAGCCTCCAATCTATCCAGATCCCTCTGTAGCAGAAAACTGTCCTCTTCAGTGTTAATTACTTTACACAGTTTAGTGTCATCTGCAAAAATGTATATTTTACTATGCAAGCCTTCTACAAGATCATTAATAAATATATTGAAGAGAATAGGGCCCAATACTGACCCCTGAGGTACCCCACTAGTGACAGTGACCCAATCTGAGTGTGTACCGTTAATAACCACCCTCTGTTTTCTGTCACTCAGCCAGTTACTTACCCACTTACAAACATTTTCTCCCAGTCCGAGCATCCTCATTTTATATACTAACCTTTTATGTGGTACAGTGTCAAATGGTTGGAGAAGTCCAGATATACGACATCCATTAATTCGCTGCTGTCAAGTCTAGAACTTACCTCCTCATAGAAACTGATTAAATTTGTTTGGCATGACCGATCCCTCATGAAGCCATGCTGATATGGCGTTATTTGCTTATTTCCGTTGAGATCCTCTAAGATAGCATCTCTCAGAAAACCTTCAAACAGTTTCCCCACAACAGATGTTAAAGTTACCGGCCTATAATTTCCAGGCTCTGTTTTTGGACCCTTTTTGAATATTGGCACCACATTTGCTATGCGCCAATCCTGTGGAACATTCCCTGTCAGTATAGAGTCCGCAAATATCAGAAATAAGGGTCTGGCTATGACATTACTTAATTCCCTTAGGATACAGGGGTGTATGCCATCCAGTCCTGGCGATTTGTCTATTTTAATCTTTTTATGTCGCTGTTGTACTTCTTCTTGGGTCAGACAGGACACTTTTAATGGGGGATTTATTTTTACATTCAGCATTTCATCTGACAGTTTACTTTCCTCAGTGAATACATTGGAGAAAAAAATATTTAATAGTTTAGCTTTCTCTTCATCGCTCTCTGCAAATCCCCCCATTATTACTCTTTAAAGGGCCAACACCTTCAGATTTATACTTTTTAACATTTATATAATTGAAGAACATTTTAGGGTTAGTTTTACTCTCTTTGGCAATTAATCTCTCGGTCTCTAGTTTGACCGCTCTTATTTGATTTTTACATTTTATATTTTTTTCCTTATAGTTTTTCAGTGCTCTTGTCCGATGCATGGTGGCCTGTGTCCTCTGGCTCCAGAAAAATAATAATTAATCAATTAAAATGTAAAAAAAATTGATAATTCCACCCACTTTTATCATAGCGTAGAGTTGAACTGTTCAACCCTATAATAGATTTTTTTTCCATCCCCAAATCAAGTCTCCAGTTTCTCTTTTGGATTTGCTTTAGTTTCCCCCAAAACCCTGGACTGTTATCTGAGGAGAAAAATCACCAATTGAATGATGGGAGTCATTGTGAGGCTAATGTCCAGGTGAGGATCTCTCACTATTGTTGTGTGGACAATCAAACTTCTCTGTGAATGTGGTAGACGATACACAAGGTGCGGCCTCATCTACACGTTACAGAAGAGCAATGGTGGCACATCTTTGTAACTTTTTATTTTAATTTCACCAACAACAAGTTCAATTTTTCATCATTTATTAGATTTCATGCTGATTTAAATCATTAAATATATTTCAAAATGTAAAACCTTTTTGCAGTGATTTTGTATTTTTTATTTTTTTTTTGGGGGGATTCTTGTGGTCACTGTGCAGTATTAGTGACAGAGTAACTATTCTGTGGGTTAATTCTAGGTTATTCTGTGCAAATTCATATAGCTTTTAACCCTTTCAACCACCATGACATACTGGTATTGTGGTACAGTAGATCTATGAAGTGGGCCTCTGCAATAAGCCAGCTCCATACAAGGTGGATGCCGGCTGGATCATATGACGGAGGGGGGGGGGTGACCAGAAATCACAGAGATCTGTGCAAGGTCACCGAAAAAAATTAACACCAATGGAGGCGCCTGTTTTCAAAAAGATGGAAAAGGTCTATTCCGTGATAGATAGGAGAAGTAGTAATTATAGTGATAAAATTATATATAAAAAGAGCAAAGTAGTTTAATTGCTCTAGGAAGAGAACAATAAGGGGAGACCCGGGTGAGTGGTCAACGGTCTATAGATCGGGATGTGATATCTCTTTCTTTTCAATGGTGACTCTTACTCACTTCACGAGGGGGGTGGACACAGGATAAAGCTCAAGACACCTGTGTCTTAACCCCCCTGGCCAGGGTCGCTTGTAGAAAGTATCCAAGTAACGGCAGCCAATGCAGGCGTCTGGTCAAAAGGAGTTTATTGGAAAAAACACTGGCCCAACGCGTTTCGGAGGTTAATAAGCCTCCTTCATCAGGGGTCTCATATAGAAAAAGGAATATAAAATTTTAAATTTTAAATTTAAAATATATCTATTATAACATGATATATACAAATAGATGAATAGATAAATGATATATCAAAAATGGAGGGGCACACAGTCCGGTCCAAATGAGCAGAGCTGCAAAAGATAGGTGCAAAAATCCTAATTTAATAAAACAGCATATAATAAAATAACTAACAATAAAAATCAATAAAAGTAAAGTTGTGCAAATATCGCAGACACATAGGATAAGGATGTCCAATGAATCCCCTATAACATGAGTCCTATTCAGGGGCTGACTCCTGTGAAAGAGACTATCACCACAAAGTATGACGTGGGTGTTGTGGTACGTCTTCTCCTGTAATGTCCCGTTAAGTAGAGGTTAAAGTTCTGGTATTAAATTACTTGATAATGAGTTTCGCCCTGTAGGTGCAGCAGATGTCAAGATATAAGTTGGTGCATCAGTACATTACCACTCCTCGAGTGCAAGCGCTGGCCGATTTCACCTTCCTTGCACTCGCCCTTCCAGGACCTGCGCGTGCGACGCAGCCCTTGCGTCCACACGTGCGTCAGCGTGCCCACAACTATCTGACTGTGACCGGGCTGTTCGATTATCCTCAGGTATTTGCACTCTGGGTGTATCGTTTAGACGTCTTTCTGGCCTTAATGTATATTCGCTCTCACTATTGCTGAACACAGACGCGTTTGCGAGACGCAGCATTCCCTTCTCTCAGTGGTAAGCAATAGTGGGAGATTTATGAGAGCTTTCTTATAAAGGGGTCTGACGTGAGAGCGGAGTATCCCATTGGCTATTGATACCCGCCTCAATGTAGTTCGTCATTGGATGTAATCCATGTCCAGTACTTTAGCAATCTAATCGTGCCTTAAAAAGCACATATACATTACGTACGTAAGCCAAATAAAACAATTAAAACAATTAATAAAACCAAATGATAAAAACAACTACAAAAGATCCAAATGACAGTTCATACGATCCTAGCATACATGTGAATTCGTACAATCTTAGCATAGATGTGAATGTCTAGGTACAGACGTGGGAGCACATAGGAGAGGAGAGATCGGCAAGCTGATAAACATATGGAGATGTTTTTTTCATATGGAGGGATTCTAGGGAAGCCTTAATGAATTTTTTAGAAGAGGTTAACATTAACTCACTCAATTTAAGGTTTACGTCCACTATCAGCCAACAATCAATTCAATTCTTGGACTTGAACATCTGTGTTGAGGGGACCAAGCTGGTATGTAGCACATATCAGAAGGATGTTGCCAAAAATGGCTTTTTGAGATATTCTAGTTGTCATCTACCTAGATGGCTATCGAATATTCCGGTTAGTCAGTTCAGACGCCTAAAACGTAATTGTACCAAACCTGATCAATTTGAGGTAGAAGCAGCAATTCTGAAACAGCAATTACTGGACAGAGACTATCCAGATACAATATTAGAAGAAGCTCTCAATAAAGTGAATAAGATGGACAGAGAGACTTTTTTAAGAATAAAGCAATAACGAAGGATGATAACATCAGACTAATATTACCTTTCAATCAGAGTATAAGAAGGTGGAAGGTATTATTAGGAAATATTGGTGCCATCTTCAAGAAGATAAGTATATAGGGGTTTATTAACGGAACAACCTAAAATTACATACACCAAGGTCCCTAGCATCGGACTAAAAGTGGCACCTTCAGTAAAGAAAAAGAAAACTATAGAAGCGTCTTCGTGGTTATCTCTACAGGGTTTTTCAGATGCAATAGATGCTGCAATTGCAAGATAACCTCCTTTGCTCGTAGAACCACTAAGATCACTTCCACACAGAACTCGTTCAGTATGGGAGATCAGAGAAATGTTAACCTGTGACTCAGAGGGATTAATCTATATCCTACAATGTCCCTGCCCCCGTCAATATGTCGGTAGAACGAAAAGACCTTTTAAGAAGAGGGTGGCAGAGCATATGAATAATATCCGTAAGGGCTGTATGACACATCCACTATCTAGACACTACAAAGAAGCTCATAACAGTGACCCTAGCTCTTTGTGCTTTATAGCAGTTGAAAAAGTAGTCAAACCATGGAGAGGAGGAGACTATATAGCACAAATGTCTAGGCAAGAATCTAGGAGAATATATGAATTCGAAACATTAATTCCTAGGGGCCTCAACGCGGAAACGGAGCTATTTGGCTTTTGTAAGGCCTGGGAGCCAGGGCGACGTGACATCGGCAACTGGCTGTTTATCAGCTTGCCGATCTCTCCTCTCCTATGTGCTCCCACGTCTGTACCTAGACATTCACATCTATGCTAAGATCGTACTGAATTCACATGTATGCTAGGATCGTATGAACTGTCATTTGGATCTTTGTAATTGTTTTTATCATTTGTTTTATTAATTGTTTTAATTGTTTTATTTGGCTTACGTACGTAATGTGTATATGTGCTTTTTAAGGCACGATTAGATTGCTAAAGGCTGGACATGGATTACATCCAATGACGAACCACATTAGGGCGGGGTAATCAATAGCCAATGGGATACTCCGCTCTTACGTCAGACTCCTTTATAAGAAAGCTCTCATAAATCTCCCACTATTGCTACCACTGAGGAAGGGACAAGTTGCGTCCCGAAACGCGTCTGGGTTCAGCAATAGTGAGAGCGAATATACATTAAGGCCAGAAAAGACGTCTAAACGATACACCCAGAGTGCAAATACCTGAGGATACGAGCCGGACCAATCAAAGAAGAAAGCCCGCGTCACGTGGGACGCCACGTGTGTGACGTAGGGGACCACGTGGGACGCCGCGGCAGGTCCTGGAAGGGCGAGTGCAAGGAAGGTGAAATCGGCCGGCGTTTGCACTAAGGAGTGGTAATGTACTAATGCACCAACTTATATCTTGACATCTGCTGCACCTACAGGGTGAAACTCATTATCAAGTAATTTAATACCAGAACTTTAACCTCTACTTAACGGGACATTACAGGAGAAGACGTACCACAACACCCACGTCATACTTTGTGGTGATAGTCTCTTTCACAGGAGTCAGCCCCTGAATAGGACTCATGTTATAGGGGATTCATTGGACATCCTTATCCTATGTGTCTGCGATATTTGCACAACTTTACTTTTATTGATTTTTATTGTTAGTTATTTTATTATATGCTGTTTTATTAAATTAGGATTTTTGCACCTATCTTTTGCAGCTCTGCTCATTTGGACCGGACTGTGTGCCCCTCCATTTTTGATATATACTTTTCTGTACTGGTTTGCGGGTAAACCCGGAGGTGAGCACCTATTTCCATCTGTTGAACAGGAGTGCCGACACTAATTACTTCTGAATAGATAAATGAGTAAATAGTAAAACAATATGATAAATTGGAGGTTGGTCGTATCACAGATCTGTCAATTATAGAACACATGTGTAACATCCATTGAAAGACATACAAGAATGATATACAACGATGAGGTGATACTGGCAATAATAATAACATCAAATTGGATAATAGCAGAAATTAGTCCTGGTGAAAATCAACACAATATAAGGTTATATGTCTAACATGTAGGTGTGCTCATTCTGTTATTATTTTCCGTTGGATTCATTAGTGAGGCTAGCTTGTTGTGTTAAATAAATCATCATTTCTTTATTTATTTATTTGATAGTAGGTTTGTTATTTTGTTTCATTGATGATAGTAGTGGGGTTCATTAAATGACTGTTCAAGGGAGAATGTAACAGTAAACAATTAAAACAGCAGGAGGATGTACTAAGAACAATATCTGTCAAGAATGTAGTGGAGACTGTATCTCTAGACTTATTAGAGGAGTTAGTAAGATAGCCGTTTTAAGTATCATACCTTCAGGGGTCTCTAGTGGTGTTCCAAAATTCTTTGGGAGGAATTCTCTCTAGCATCCAGGCCTCCCGCCGGTATTTACTTATACCCGGAGGTGCACGTGGAAGAGGGAGGTACGCAGTGGAGAGCGGGAGACCGGAAGTGCGGCAAGCGCAAAACCGGAAGTGCGTCTTGCATTCCAGAGTGGAGCGCATCGTCAGAGGTCTGTTGGGTGTGCGTTCCACAGTGGAACGCACTGCTAATAGGGAAGGAGAAACGGCAGGAGGTGGAAGGTTCAAGTAAAAGAAAGGTCTCAATCTGTGTTGGTATTAATACAATATTAAAATGGGGTCAGAAGGATGGTATTGATGCCAATAAAAGATAGAATATGATGGGCATGGTGACACAATTGAGGTTTGCGTGGATGGAATATGAATGAAGAAGGAAAAGGGGGATGGTGTGAAAGTGATGAAGTCTAAAATATATATAAGGGTGTAGGATTAAAACGATCAATATATATATAAGTATATAAGACTCTATGTTCTTTAATGTAACCCCGCAACAACGCGCACCAACCCGGGGTGTATTGACATAGATAATGCATAGATAGTGCAGGAGAAGGTATGTGTATCTATATATATGTGTCAAAAATATACATATATATGTGTCAAAAATATACACACTTAGATACAAGTGTGATAAAAAAAAAAATGAATAAAAAAATGAATAAAAATGTCCTCGAGAGGTTTTAATAGTTGTTATGTTCGAGGGATTTGTTTAGGCCAAAGGGTATTAAAGTATGGAGATTAAAAATCCAGTACATCTCCCGTCTACAGAGTGATTGGTATGAGTGTGTGTCAGTTTCAATGGGGGTGACACGTAGGTGCGTGGGGTCGCCATCATGGGTGGTGGCAAAGTGTCTGGACACACTGTGGGTGAGCACTTTCCTGGTAATGTTAGAACGATGCTCGTTCATCCTCTCACGAAGCGACTGTGTGGTACGTCCCACATATAGTAGTGGACAGGAACACCGTAGGAGGTAGACAACATTGGTGGTGCCACAGCTAAGTTGTTGTTTGAGTGGGTGGATGTCCCCATTTGATGGATTAACCAGTTCTGTGATCCCTACGGTGATCATGTTGCAGCATTTGCATCTATTTTTGTTGCATTTTTTGATGCCAGGGCGTTCATTTGTATCTGTGTTGATTTTTTTGTTTTTTTTAGGAATTAGTTTGGGGCAGGAGGGGGCTAGTATATTCTTGAGGGTTTTTGCTCTACGAAATATTAAGGTGGGAACAGGGCCAATATGTTGTTTGAGTAAAGGGTCATTCAGAAGAATATTCCAGTTCTTAGTCAAGATTTTACGGATGGTGTTGTGTTGTGAGCTAAACCTAGTGATCATGCTAATTTGGTAAGGGGGAGCGGTGGAGCTGTTGGAAACAAGGGCTTCCTTGCAAACTGGTTTTAGACTCTCCTCCTGGGATATTAGGGAGATGCGTTTGATTGATTGGTCTAGTAGTCTCTTGGGGTAAAATTTTTGCACAAATCTATCTTTCAAAGATTTCAATTGGGTTTTTAATGTATGGTTATTGGAGCAATTTCTCCTGATCCTCTTGAACTGGCTATAGGGTATATTCCTAACCCATTTGGAATGGTGGCAACTGGTATAATTTAGATAGCTGTTGGCATCGACAGTTTTAAAGTGGGTTTGGGTGGCAATCTTCATATTTTCAATGGTAAGTTGTAGGTCAAGGAAAACTATGGATGTTTTATTATGTTCTAAGGTGAAGGCTGGATCATACAGCAGACACCCGGTTGCAATGAAGGGGGTGGCAATCACGCTGCCCCCATCATTTAACCACTTATGTGCCGCAATCAATGCTGATCGCATCACCTATGGAGTTAGGCAGAGGGATTCGGTTCCATCTGCCTACTGTCACAGCCCCCACAGTAAAATCGCAGGGCTTAAATTGTTGCCATGGCAGCCTATGCTTATGAAGCCTTCCAGACCTGCCATGGTAATCTCCCTGATCTGCTGTGCACAAAGCACAGCACAGCAGGGAGCATGTGAAAATCCTATTCACACTAATAGATCTCCATGAGCATATTTGCAATCCATATATAGTCTGGATCTTATGTCCCAGAATCCGCTGCTAATCTTAATGAATAGAGCTATTAACATGGGCATATAATTTCCGTCAGTATTTGAAATCCGCAGCATGTCCAAGTTTTGTGAGGATTTGTTTCTAAATACGCACATTACAGTTTGCGCAGTGCATGAAATAATGAAGGAAAGAAGAAATACACATGTAAATCCTGATAAAATCCTGAAGCAACACTGATGCCAATAGTGATGATATATCATCAGGATCCTGAGCCAGAATACTGACGGATCTAAATACACTTGTGTGAAAGCGGTCTTAGCGTGAATAGGACATGGGATCAAACGATCCCAGGTTCTAGCCCTCTAAGGTGGGTAATAGTTATTAAATAAAAAGTGAAAAAATAATAAAACATAATTAAGTTTAAATCACCCCACTCTCCCAATTTTGCATATTTAACATATAATATATGTATATATATATATATATATATATATATATATATATATAATATTTAACAATAAAAAATAAACATATTAGTTATTGCCACATCCAAAAATGTCTAACCTATTATAAATATTTTTTTTTAAAAATCCTGTCTCGTGAATGCTGTAATGAAAAAAAAAGAAAATCACGCAATTCGCCATTTTTGTCTTGTTGTGGCTGTCAAAAAATGTAGTAAAATAAAAAAAACTATACAATTTTTGTATCTCTGTCTTTGTATTGAGCTGCATAATAAGGACAATATGTCATTTTTAGTGCACAGTGAAAGCCATGATTTCAAAGCCCTAAAAAGTTTGATGGAATTGTGTTTTTTCAATTTAAACCCACAAAGATTTTTTTCCTGTTTTCTAATAACAGACATGTTTTGTCCCGCAAAATATAAGCTCTCATATGGCTATGTGAAGGGAAAAATAAAAAAATGTTTTGGCTATTGGAACGTTGGGAGGAAAAAGTAAAAATGCAAAACCATAAATGGTCCCAGTACATAAGGTGTTAACTTTTTATCTTTTGCACAATAAAAGATTTTGAAATTTTGTAATCCAGCATTCAGAGACCTATACAATTTTTTTCCACTGACGATAATGAGTGAAGGTTTATTTTTGTGGGATCAGTTATAGTTTAGATCAGTTATAAAAATATCCCTCAAATGGTGAATTAAAATTGATGTGGCTATGGGGTAAGAGGCCCTGATGCTATAGAAAAGGGAAAACAGGGGCAGTGGTTACGGTGAGTTGTTTTCCCTTTTCTATAGCATCAGGGCCTCTTACCCTAAAGCCACATTAATTTTAATTCACCATTTGTGGGGTATTTTTAATTATCATTATTAAATGTTATGTTTTACACTTTTGAAGGTGTTCTGTGACATATTTTTTGATTATAGTGATACCAGTGCCTGAGATTTCTCATGTCTCTATAAATCAGACCTGTGTTTGATGGAACAAACTGAAAATATACAAAAGTAACTTCATGGAACATTAACATTTATCCAAGGTTGTGTGATCAAGTCTGTGTCAGTAAATTGTACTGTTTTCAACTGAAAAGTAAGGCCCCTTTCACACGAGCTAGTATTCAGTGCGGGTGCAATGCATGATGCAAACACATTTGTGTCTAAAATCAAGGGCACCTTATTTACCAACATGAGCACCAAAAAGAACACTGTTGTGTCTTGCTCAGCGAGTCATGAAAAGTAAGGCCCCTTTCACACGCGCGAGTGTTCAGTGCGGCTGCAATGCATGATGCGAACGCATTGCGCCCGCACGGAATCCGGACTTATTCATTTCAATGGGTCTGTGTAAATGAGCGTTGGTTTTCACACATCACTTGTGCGTTGCGTCAAAATCGCAGAATTATTAACAGGTTTGTGTCTAAAATGAAGGGCACCTTATTTACCAACATGAGCGCCAAAGAAAACACTGTTGTGTCTTGCTCAGCGAGTCATGAAAAGTAAGGCCCCTTTCACACGTGCGAGTATTCAGTGCGGGTGCAATGCATGATGCGATTGCATTGCGCCCCCACTGAATCCGGACTTATTCATTTCAATGGGTCTGTGTTTATGAGCGTTGGTTTTCACACATCACTTGTGCGTTGCGTCAAAATCGCAGCATGTTCTATATTCTGCAATTTTCACTCATCTCTGGTCACATAGAAGTGAATGGGGCTGTGTGAAAATCCCATCACATGTCCAAGCAAGTGCGAATGCGATGCATTTTTCACGGATGGTTTTGTCACGTGCGTGCAAAAAGCATTAAATCGCATTGCACCCGCACAATAAAAACTGAACAACTGAACGCGATCGCAAATAAAACTGAATGGACCTTGCTTGCTAAATTGCTCAGTTTTCACTGAACGCATCCACAACGCATCCTGACTAGAGATGAGCGAACACCTGGATGTTCGGGTTCGAGAGGTTCGGCCGAACTTCCAGAAAATGTCCGGGTTCGTGATCCGAACTCAACCCGAACTTCCTCCCGAACCCGAACCCCATAGAAGTCAATGGGGACCCGAACTTTTGGGCACTAAAAAGGCTGTAAAAGACACCCAGAGGGATAATATACCGCAATAAACGCATTGCGATTACAACTTTGAGCTACCGATCACCATGGGAACGCCTCCTCCAGTAGAATGTACTGTCGGATCTGAGAATTAAGTTGAAATCGCAATGCGATTCTTATATATTTGCTTAATCGCATTGCGATTTCAACTTAGCATTGCTAAATAATTCCATCCATATTGTTAACTTACTGAGTCAGCAAGTTAACGAATATGGATAGAATTATTAGCAATGCTAGTTGAAACGGCAATGCGATTAGCAGATATATAACATCGCGTTGCGATTTCAACTTAATTCTCACATCCGACAGTACATTCTACTGAGGAGGCGTTCATGGTGATCGGTACTCAAAGTTGTATCAATGCGATTAAGCAAATACATAAGAATCGCATTGCGATTCCAACTTTTAGTACTCAACTTTTAAAATCGTACACCACTTTAAGTTCCAAAGTTGCAATCGCGTTCGAATAGAACTTAAAGCTGTCTCTTAGTCAGTTTTAGTATTGGTGTGCTGTAATAGAAGTTACATTCGTACTCGAATATAACTTAGTGCAATACAGTCAACTTTACACTGTTAGTTTTATTATCGCGATAATACAACTATTCAAGAATCGTGTACGTGCGTCTGTACGTGTGTGCGTTACCTCGGACACTATTCTATTTTGCCAGCCACAGCTGAAACCACTGATTTATGGTATTGCTATTTTGGCAATTGAATTTAACCCCAGAAAATAATCTATCTTTGCCAGACAGCAGAGAGTATTATACTTGTCTAGCCAAAGCTGGAACACCAGATTTAGGGGATTGGTATTTGGGCAATTGTATTTAACCCCTTAATAAAATATAGAAATTTCGTTCCTGAGTTTCTAGGGGTGACAATTAGCACAGCCAAGCCCCTGATGTAGGATATAGCAAAAAAAAAAAAACTAGTATTGATGGATTGATGGACTTGGTGGCAGCTTCTTCTGGCGCACCACAAGTCACAAAATGGCCGCCAATCAACCCAGAAAATAAGTGACAGAAAAACGCTCTGTGCAGCCTAAAAACCAGCGAGCAAGTAACTAGCAGAAGTTCAATGATTCTCAGCTGTAAATTGATCCGTTCATTAGGTGCTGTTGCTGACTTTAACCTGCCAAATCTCGCCCTAATAGAAGCTGCGTCCTCTCCCTACACTAATCAGAGCAGTGTGACGTGTGGCGCTACGTGACTCCAACTTAAATAGAGGCTGGGTCACATGCTGCACTTGGCCAATCACAGCCATGCCATTAGTAGGCATGGCTGTGATGGGCTCTTAGGGCAAGAAGTAAAACGCTAGCTGATTCGCTGCTGTGCAGCCCTTCAGAAAGCGGGAAGTAATCGACGAACACCGAACCCGAACCCGAACTTTTTTGACACCCCAAAATTCGGTACGAACCCGAACTATTCTCGAACTGTTCGCTCAACACTAATCCTGACCTAATCTGCTCACGCTAGTCTGCAAGGGGCCTATAAGCCTGACACCTTTAAAAAAATTACTCTTATAAAGTTGTCATACAGGTTTTATTCTTCTTAGAGTCATTCCTCCACTAGTTGGAATCTGTAAGAATTAAGGGCCTTTGCACAATGAAACTCTTATAATCTGTTCTACTGTATATAATATATAGTAATTTCATATATGAATTATAGATGGAGGTTATGTGGCTGTAGGTCTGGATGGAATGTATCTCATCAGGATGTAAAATGCTCATTGTTTACACTGATTCTCATATGAAAAGGTCTCGGAGTTTCCCAGGAATCTCTTACAGATGCTAAATAGGAGTGTGAACAATAGGTCTCTGCCTTGCAAATACAATGTGTAAATGAAGGACCATCTCAGGAGGCCAGAAAATGCTAAACTGGTTGATGAGGAGAAAGCACCATTATTCTTCCATTGTATATGGTAATAAGGGGAGCCAGATCTGATAATGAAAGGTTTCATTGGTTATGAAGGTCGGACTGGGCGTCTCCTGGGGGTAAGAGGAGGAGCAGATAGCTATAGCCACCAAAGGAGTATAAAAGACGCAAGCATGGCTCAGAAAGCTAGAATTCACCAAGAGAATTTACTTGGATCACTGACTTGCTGAGAAGAAGACACTGACTGGAGATCAAGTCCTGAGTGTGTGGAGGGTCCATGTCTGGTAAGTGTCACTGAACTGACTGTAAATGGAAGGAATTATCAGATATTGTAATCTGTACTGTGTATGAGGAACAGTGGGGCAGAATTATTAACAGTTTTGTGTCTAAAATGAAGGGCACCTTATTTACCAACATGAGCTCCAAAAAGAACACTGATGTGTCTTGCTCAGCGAGTCATGTTGGCAGAAATTGTACTGCTTTTTGTCCTGTTCTTGTTTTAGCCAATTCTTGTCTCAATTTATAAAATTCTAGTTGCTGATATTTGGTGCACATTATTACAGCTCAGCCATTTCTATCTTACTGAAATGTCAACATCTTGATTTAAATTTTCAAATTGCCACAAAATCCTTCGCAGACTTGTCTTGTTAGCAGTTATAGCCCTTTGGTTTAATTTGTTTTTACTGACCATGTTACTTTGCTATATATAATTTGTAAGGATAGGTTTGCATGTAGTTTTTTGGGGGTTTCTTTAAAGTTTAGAATTTTTTGTGGTTATAACATCAGCTTGAGATGTTATCTGAACTTCTATGGAAAATATAAAAAATAGGACGCAAAGTTTTTTTTTTTTTGCTTCTGGCGGTTTTATTAATTATTTGTGTGGTGTTCTTTTGTTCTTTCATGCTTCTTTTTAAAAGCGCAGAGTGCTGAAGTTCTGTTATTTTTTAAGGCATTTTTGCACCGGTTTAACTGTATGGGAAAAAAATTCCTAAGAAATAAAAGCATAATGCACAAAGTGATTAAGAAAAAAAATATCACAAAAAATGCCAGAAATGCACATGTAGTAAGGTCTTTTAGGCTGGGAACACACCTAAGCGTTTCTGAATTGCGCGTATGACGCGCGTTTTATGCTCGTTTTTGGATGCGTGTTTTTGTAACTAAGAAACGCGCGTCATATGCGCGATTCAGTGATTCTCCCCTATGGCAACATTGTCCATAGGCGCGTTAAAACGCCCAAAAGAAGCTCATGTACTTGTTTGGGCGTTGGGCGTTTTACAGCCCGTTCAAACGCGCTGTAAAACGCCCAAATGTGAACCATGCCCATAGGGATGCATGGCTTTTCACATGTTGAGCATTTTTCAGCGCGTTTGAACGCGCTGAAAAGCGCTCAGGTGTGTTCCCAGGTTTAAGGTCTGTTTTCCGATTTCTTCGAATCTATAGAATTCAACAATTTTAAAATACCGCTGTTGGATAGTACACGGATCCTGAGATTTCCAAAGACTTGGTATTAAAGGGGTTTTCCTGGTTCAAAGTTGAACCCGGACATAACCCCTTCTTCACCCAGGCAGTCCCTCTGAGTGGAACATTGAAACATTTCATGCTCCAATGCTCTCCCTTGTTCTGTGCTGCCTCGCGCGTGACAAGGGCTGTTTTTTTCAATTTTTACACTGCTAGGTGGAGGCTTCCACCTAGCAGTGATCCCAGTGACATCATTGGCACTAATGGGTGGTCTTTAGAGCTACCCTAGTCTGCTTTACTGCCAATACTGCTCCTGGTCTGTGGAACCCAAGCTATCAATGTATTAAACAAATAGCAGTTTATCTGAATGGCTGCTTTGTAAACTACATTTCTAGATATCTGTACTACTACCACTTCCCTCATCATACTTCTGTTTTCTCTGCTGCTTATGAGGGGCGTACATAGAAATCACTGGCCCAGTAGCAAAAATCTAAATTGAGCCCCCATGCCTCATTTGTATCCCCTCTCGCTACCCATTCCTGGCCGGTACATACAGCACTGTACTGATATGTGAGGTATGTGGTATAAATTATTGCTCATACCTCACATATCAGTAAACTGCAGTGGGGAAAATAAGTATTCTATTTTTCTAGTTTTCCCACCTACAAAGAATGGAGAGGTCTGTCATTTTTATTGTAGGTACACTTCATCTATGAGAGACAGAATCTAAAAGTTAAATCTGGAAAATCATATTGTTTTTCAATATTTAATTTGCATTTTATTGCATGAAATAAGTATTTGATCCCCTACCAACCAGCAGCAATTCTGGCTCTCACAGACCTGTTAGTTTTTCTTTAAGAAGCCCTCCTACTCTGCATTCATTACTTACCTGTATTAACTACATCTGTTTGAACTTGTTACCTGTATAAAAGACACCTGTCCACACACTCAATCAATCACACTCCAGCCTCCACCATGGCCAAACGACAGACCTGTCTAAGGACTCCAGGGACAAAATTGCAAACCCACACAAGGCTGGGATGTGCTATAAGACAATAAGTAAGCAGCATGGTGAGAAGGCAACAACTGTTGACCCAATTATTAGAAAATGGAAGAATCACAAAATGACTGTCAATCTTCCTTGGTCTGGGGATCCATGCAAGATCTTGCCTCGTGGGGTAAGGATGGTTCTGAGAAAGGTTAGGAATCAGCCCCGAACTACATGGGAGGACCTGGTAAATGACCTGAAGAGAGCTGAGACCACAGTCTTAAAGATTATCATTAGTAACACACTACAAGGTCATGGATTGAAATCCTGTATGAAACTCCAGGTCCCCCTGCACACGCCAGCACATATACACTCCCATTTGAAGTTCACTAATGACCATTTGGATGATCCAGAGGAGACATGGGAGTAGGTCATATGGTCAGATAAGACCAAAATAGAACTTTTTAGTATCAACTCCACTCACTATGTTTGGAGGAAGAAGAAGGATGAGTATAACCCCAAGAACACTGTCCCAACCGTGAAGCATGGGGGTGGAAACATTATACTTTGGGGGTGCTTTTCTGCAAAAAGGACAGGACGACTGCACCGTATTCAAAGGAGGATGGATGTGGCTATGTATTGCGAGATTTTGGCCAACAACCTCCTTCCCATTGAAGATGGCCGTGACTGGGTCTGTCATGGAGTGCGCAGCTTTCCATGGAAATAGCTTACTGCTCAGGTAGAGGACAGGATGCTCATTTCCGGTTGCGTCCACCTGACTAAGTACTGCTCCCAGACCGTGGTCTGAGATGTCAGTTTTTACGATGAACTGACGGGAGAAGTACGGAGCTTGAAGGACAGGAGCACTAGCCAGTGCTTCCTTCAAGGCTCGAAACGCCTCTTCTATTTCTGGGTTCCACATGACTTTTTTGGGTTGTTTTTTACTTGTTGCATGGGTCAGTGGTTTAGTCAGAGTACTATAGGATGGAACAAACTTCCTATCGTATCCTGCCGTTCCCAGAAAGGCCTGTATTTGTTTTTTGGTGGTAGGCTGCGGCCATGCCACAATGGCATCGACCTTCCCTATCTGAGGTTTCAAGGTCTGGTTGTCTATCTGAAGACGGAAGAAATTCAATACATCTGACCACCATGATGTTGTGGATGCTACTGACTATTGCCACCTGTACTTGGAAAATATAAATGTCCATAATTGCCAGTCAATGTGCTAACTCTCTGCCCAAAAGCAAAAATAAAATATATAATAATGGAATTTGTAGGCACTTACATCCAGAACATATTAAAGCCTCTCTTGTGAACCATATATGGTTCACAAGAAAGACTTTGATATACATATACTTACATTAGCCTCCACTTTTACCTAAAGGCTTTCTGATATTATTTTTCTTGGTTGAATCTTCTTGTTGTTTATTCCTTTCTTTATCGTTATGATTTCTCCATGAGTACATAATCCGCAGTCTTACTCTCTCTTATAGCATTATTTGAGTGATTTACTGACATTTGTGATTTGGGAAAACTCTTAGTATTAATAAAATATATTTATTAGATCTAAGAAACAAAATTGATCTTTCTACAGACATTGACATGGCCAATGATTGAATGTAATTCAGATGTTTTGGTTTTCTGTTGTTTATGTTAATTTTAGTTTTAATTAGAATATCAGAGATTGACCAAAATCTTCCGCAATATATAAGTAATACTTGATACATTGTAACATATTTATCTGCACCAAATAAAATTGAATGCATAAAATGAAATATCCCTTGAACCAGGATAACAAAATTATATTGGGACCTCTATACACACACCTAACAACACAGCTCTGCTACACTACTAATGGTAGCAGTCAGTGCTTAGTGTTGGGGGTAAACTGACCTACTTAGCGGTGTGGCAGATTTTTGTTAAGCCGCCGGAGTAGGTATACATGGCCATTTGACGAATCTGGGCAGAAGGTGAAGCATGGCAAGGGAACATGGCCCTGCGTCAATATATTCAATGTCACCGTAAAGCGGCCCAGGAGAGCCGTGGCTCCAATGTAGTGGTCCAGCCTGCCGCAGCAACTGCTGCATCACCCAGCAGCACGCAGCCGATTTCAGGCAGTCAAGGCTCCACCACCTCAGCCGAAGTGAGCTTTCTGTCCTTCCCATCATCTACCGATCCTGATGCTCCTCGCCCTCCTACTCCTCATCAGTCGTTCAATCAGCAATTGATCACTGAAGTGATCGTAAAGAGACAACAGTAGGATTGCACTTATCCAATGGCGCAGAAGCTGAATGTGCTTCTGGCCAAGTTGCTGGTGCTGCAGTCCCTCCCTTTCCCCTCTCCAAGTGGTGGACTCTGCACCTTTTTGGAAAACTGATGGCTTGTGCCAATCCGAGGTGGAGAGTCCCAAGCTGTCATTTATTTGCCAAAAAGTCAGTACCAGCCCTGCACAAATATGTAGAAAAGAAGGTGGTCCAGTTCTTGAGCCTGTCGGTGTCTGCCAAAGTACAAGGCAGCGCTGACATGTGAAGCTGTAACTACGGACAAGGACATGCCACTTTTTTTGTCAGTCGCCAGGACTACAGGATAAACAACGTCATTCCACTGCTTCATATCCTGAAACATATGCTGGTAAATCTGGCTGGTCAGGGGACTGGAGACGTGGCGCCTACATCTCATGGCCATTAGTAATGATCGAGCACCAAAGTATTCGGGTGTTCGGCCCGAATACATTGCTATATTCGTGTGACTCGGCCGAGCACCTGAGTATAATGGAAGTCAATGGGAGACAACCAGGCACCCCTTGCTCCGGAGAAGGGAAGGTGTCTGGTCCATTGGAAAAGGTCTGAAAGTGACAGAAACACCACCGAAATGGATCGGGAACAGCATGAGGACAATGTCTGGGTGCATCTTGGACTCCCAGGTCGCTACTGGGAACTATGTTGTCTGAGTTGTACGCCACTTTTACACACTTTTACGCACGACCCACCCCCCACACACACACACACCCAAAAAAAAAATTATTAGGAAACATTCTTTCCTTCATATTCAATTGTATAAAAAGTGCAAGTGCTGCCAATAATTACAAGCAAGAGGCCCTCCGAAACAGCCTGTATATCACATAAAGGAGGGCCTCATTCACATTGTGGTATAATTGTTCAGGTAGTGGGACTCCTACACTCATAAAGCCTATGCAGTGAAGCTGCCAAAAATTACAAGCAACCGGCACTCCAATACACCATTTATTACACATAAAAGGAGGGCATCATACACACCCTTAAAAAAGTATGATTGGTGGCCTGCTGGTGACCCTCAAAAACATTTGGAAAAGGGCCTTCTGGTGACCCTCTAAAACATTAGGGGCGAGGGCCTGCTGCTGAGCATTCCAAAAAATGATGGGCGAGTGCCAGCTGCTTAGATGACCATTGAAAAAATGATGGGCGAGTGCCTGCTGCTGAGCTGACCCTGTAAAATATTGCATGTGAGGGCCTGCTGCTGAGCTGACCCTGTAAATTATTGTAGTTGAGGGCCTGCTGCTGAGCTGACCCTCTAAAATATTGTAGGTGAAGGCCTGCAGGTGAGCTGACCCTCTCAAATATTGTAGTTGAGGGCCTGCAGGTGATCTGACCCTCTCAAATATTGTAGGTGAGGGCCTTCAGGTGAGCTGACTCTAAAATATTGTAGATGAGCTGATGTTCTAAAATAGGTGAGGGCCTGCAGGTGAGCTGACCCTCCCTGAAGAGGGACATAAGGAGATCTGGTGCAATGATTCCCAAACTCTTCAGCATCCACAGTCAGAAGAAGATGACGGTGGGTAATGGCAATTAGTGTTTCATGATGTGGATAGAGACACAGTTGTCAATAAGTGAGGGTCTTGTTAGGTCAACAACACAAGTCAGGAGGATGACCCGAGTGAGGAAGTGGAAGAGGGGGTGGTGGATGATGACATCACTGACCCAACCTGGGAAGTTGGCAAGCCAAACGAGGACAGCAATACAGAGGGGGAGGGATCCACAGCACCACAATAGGCTGGAAGAGGCTGTGGGATGGCAAAAAGGAAAAGGCGGGCCACACCAAAGAGGCCCGCGTACAGATGTCCTTAACCTAGGCCTTTGAACATAAGCGCAAATACTCAGCCACCCATCCACAGGCCATAGCAGTAAATGTACACCTTTAAAAATTGCTGGCCCTGGAAATGTTGCCATTTAGGCCTGTGGACACTGAGGCTTTCCTCAGTCTCATGGCGGCGGACATCCCTCGTTACTCATGTTACTCGCTACATTTCCATGACGGCACACTGGGTGAACCTTGTGGAGGCCGGTAGCTAGTCGTACCCGGGGATGGCACAGGTACTACCATGCCAACTATTGCGGGCCCCCAGGCCCCCATTCCATAAGGATTTTCACCACCACCTACATTAATTGCAGCAAACCCCCCTTCTCCTACTTCTACTCCACTTCCACCTCTGAATTCTATTCTTGCAGCACCAGTCAGTAGCTAGTAGCAGTGTAGCACTGCAGTGGGGAAGCGGCAACAAGCCGTGCTGAAACTCATTTGCTTAGGTGACAAACAGCACACCACTGCAGAGCTGTGCAAGGGTATAGGGAACCAGACTGAGCTGTGGCTCTTGTCATTCAAGCTACAACCAGCCATGGTTGGTTGTTGTGTCTGATAATGGCCGTAACTTGTTGGCAGCTTTGGAGCTTGTCAAGCTCACACACATGGCCATCTGTCACCGCCAGTTCTGGGAGACGGTCGGTCAGAGGTTCCTCCCTGTCTTGTGTATGACGTTCTTTATTTTGGTTTCACTTTGCTCAGTTCCTTTCTCTACCTCAGCTGCCTCTTATCTTGTATAATTGGTTTCCTTTATATTCCCTCCCTTACTGCTTCTCTGTGCGGTTTATATTACTTCCCGGATGAAGTGTGTGCTGCTGAAGGCTGCAGTTGTTTTGCTCTAAGATAAGTTCATTCCGTTTACTTTGTGTTTTTTTTGCTGGCTTGATTCTAGGTGACCCTGACTCTCTCCATATTCAGTGCAGGGAGCCGGTGGCCGTTCCCCTCACTACTATAGGGAATTCAGGTGTCACTCAGTTATAGGTACGAGGGCATGTATCTGTCTACCACCCGGACTTGTACATGTGCACAGTAGTTTGGGAGAGTTCTTAGGGATTTATAGGGTCCTCCTATGTTTTCCTTAGTTTGGGATCAAGCCAGGCTGTCGTTATTTATCAGTTCCTGCTAACTGTCCTCTATTCTTGACATTATAAACCGCCATAACCGTCTCAAGCATGGATCTCAAGCAAGGTCTTTCTCTGGAGGTAGCAGATCTCCGTGAAACTGTTTCTCAGCTTCAGGTGACCAGTTCTGCTGGCGTTCATGGAGTTTGTTCCGAGCCTAAAATCTCTCTTCCGGATACGTTTTCCGGGGGTAGTGAGAATTTTGTTCATTTTAGAGAGGCTTGCAAACTCAATTTTTGCTTACGTACCCATTCCTCTGGTGATGAGGAGCAGAGGGTAGGGATCATCATCTCGCTGCTCAGGGATAACGCTCAGTCTTGGGCCTTTTCGCTGCCGTCGGGGGCACGCTCCCTCCGATCGGTAGATTCATTTTTTAAAGCCCTGGGTCAGATATATGATGATCCGGATCGTATTGCTCTAGATGAATCTAAACTGAGTCTTTTATGCCAGGGTAAACAGTCCGCAGAAATATATTGTTCTGAATTTCGGAGGTGGGCAGCTGATGCTGGTTGGAATGACGCTGCACTCCGAAGTCAATTTTGTCATGGTCTTTCTGATAGATTAAAAGATGCATTTGCGTTTCATGAGAGGCCAGTGTCTTTGGAGTCTGCCATGTCTCTAGCTGTTCGTATTGACAGGCGTCTGAGAGAGAGAGAGGAGACTACTCTTTCCTGTCATATTCAGCCTAAGGACACTGGAGTTGTCTCATGCAGTGCGCAGGGGTCTCACTCTGTCTCTATACCCTCTGTGGAGGACCCCATGCAGCTGGGTTTAGTTGCCTCTGATACTAGAGGATTCAGCCCTCAGAGGAGGGTATGTTTCTGTTGTGGAGGTATTAACCATTTTAGCTAATCGTTTGCCCTTCTAGGAGGTTCATGGGGGTTTCCTGAGGGTAATAAAAGAAAAAGATGAAGAAACCCTCTAATAACTTTCCATTTGCTCAATTGGCAAGGTTAATGCGGAAATTTAAGATTTGCCGATTGCTTGTAGTTCCCGTTTCTCCTACCTGCCAGGGTGATGCTAGAACAGCAAGAACTTTGTTTGTGAGATTTTGTTGATAGTGGAGCAGCTGTCAATCTCATTGATAGTCAATTTGCTACAACATATGGTTTCAGGTGTACACTTTGGAAAAGAGCTATACCTGTTTTGCTATCGATTCCGCTCCACTTTCTCAAAAATCGTTAAAGGGCATAGTTCACAATATCCGTTTGACTGTGGGTGACACTCATGTTGAGGATGTGTCATGTTTTGTCCTTAGCGGATTACCTACTCCTCTAGTGTTGGGGCTACCCTGGCTCACTAAACATAACCCCACCATTGATTGGCAAGCAAGGCAAATAAATGGTTGGAGTGAGTTTTGCAGAGAGAATTGCCTCACGGCAACTCTCACAGAGGTTTCTACCAAGACCGTACCTTCTTTTCTCTCAGAATTTTCTGATGTGTTTTCCAAGAGTGGTGTCCAGGAGTTGCCCCCTCACCGGGAGTATGATTGTCCAATTAATCTCATCCCAGTCGTCAAGCTGCCTAAATCACGATTATACAATCTCTCTCAACCTGAGAGAGCCGCCATGCGTACTTATATCTCTGAGAGCCTGAGAAAGGGACATATCAGACCCTCGAAGTCACCTGTTGCCACTGGTTTTTTCTTTGTTAAAAAAATAGATGGTTCTTTAAGACCTTGTCTGGATTTCAGGGAGCTTAATCGTATCACGATTCGTGACCCCTATCCGCTTCCTCTGATCCCGGATTTGTTAAACCAGATTGTGGGGGCTAAAGTTTTTTCTAAGTTGGATTTAAGAGGGGCATATAACCTTGTCGGGGTCAGGAAGGGGGACGAATGGAAGATGGCCTTCAATACCCCGGAGGGTCATTTTGAGAACTTGGTTATGCCCTTTGGTTTGATGAATGCTCCGGCCGTCTTCCAACATTTGTGAACAGCATTTTCTATCATTTAATGGGAAATTTGTACTGGTGTATCTAGATGACATTTTGATTTTTCTCCTGATTTCAAGACTCATCGGGACCACCTATGTCAGGTCTTGCTGATTCTGCGGGAGAATAAATTGTACGCTAAACTGGAAAAATGTGTGTTTGCGGTTCCAGAGATTCAGTTTCTTGGTTTTCTTCTCTCCGCTTCTGGTTTTCGGATGGACCCGGAGAAGGTCCGCCGTGCTTGATTGGGAGCTTCCTGAAAATCAGAAGGCGCTGATGCGCTTTTGGGTTTTGCTAATTATTACAGAAAGTTCATTTTGAATTATTCCTCTGTTGTTAAGCCACTCACTGATATGACTAAAAGGGGTGGATTTTTCCTCATGGTTGGAAGAGGCGCTTCAAGCCTTTTCTAGTATTAAAGAGCGTTTGCTTCTGCTCCCATTTTGGCACAACCTGATGTCTCTCTACCTTTTATTGTTGAGGTGGATGCCTCTGAGGTGGGGGTGGGCGCGGTCTTATCTCAGGGTCCCTCTCCTGGTAAATGGCGACCATGTGCCTTTTTCTCAAAAATGCTCTCAACCGCAGAGAGAAATTACGATGTGGGAAATAGGGAGTTGTTGGCCATCAAATTGGCTTTTGAGGAATGGCGTCATTGGTTGGAGGGAGCCAGACACCCAATTACCATCTTCACCGACCATAAGAATCTGGCCTATTTGGAATCAGCCAAGCGTCTGAACCCGAGATAGGCCAGATGGTCCTTGTTCTTTTCTAGGTTTAATTTTGTTGTTACGATCCGCCCTGGGGTTAAAAATGTGAAGGCGGATGCCCTGTCACGTTGTTTGCCGGGAGGGGGGAACTTTGAGGACCCAGGTCCCATTTTGGCTGATGGGGTGGTCGTCTCTGCTCTTTATCCTGATTTGGAGGCAGAGGTTCAGGCAGCCCAGGCAGAGGCACCTGATCTTTGTCCTCCTGGGAGGTTATTTGTTCCGCTCGCTTTGCTACACAAAGTTTTTAAGGAGCACCATGACAGTGTTCTTGCTGGGCACCCGGGAAGTAGAGCCACAGTGGATCTCATTGCTCTCAGACTATGGTGGCCAGCTCTTCGTAAGACGATTGACGGGTTTGTGACAGCCTGCTAGACCTGCACTCGTGCCAAGGCCCCTCATTTACGGCCATCGGGATCTCTCCTCCCGTTACCCATACCTTTCCGTCCTTGGACGCATCTGTCCATGGACTTCATTACGGACTTGCTTCGCTCCTCGGGGAAGACTGTGATTCTGGTGGTAGTGGACCGTTTTAGCAAAATGGCGCATTTTATTCCTTTTCCTGGGTTACCCAATGCTAAGACGCTGGCGCAAGCGTTTGTTGATCATATTGTTAAATTACATGGCATTCCTTCTGACATCGTTTCTGATAGGGGCACGCAATTTGTTTCTAGATTCAGGAAGGCCTTCTGTTCTCGCTTGGGGTTCGGTTGTCATTTTCTCTGCTTTTCATCCGCAGTCGAATGGTCAGACCGAACGCATCAATCAGAATCTGAGACATATCTGCGCTGTTTTGCTGCGGAGAATCAGGAGAATTGGTGTTCTTTTTGTCCCTTGTGGAGTTTGCTTTAAATAACCGCCGCCAGGACTCCTCTGATAAGTCACCATTTTTTGGTGCATATGGTTTCATCCTCAGTTTGGGACATTCTCTGAGAGGGCTCTTCTGGTTTACCTGATGAGGAGAGATTTTCCCCGTCCTTGTCTCTTATTTGGCAAAATATTCAGGGTAATCTAAAGAAGATGAGTGAGAGATATAGCGTGTGGCAGATAAGAGACGTGTGCCTGGTCCGGACCTGAATGTGGGTGATATGGTGTGGTTGTCTACAAAGAATATCAAACTGAAGGTTCCCTCCTGGAAGTTGGGTCCTAGGTTTATTGAGCCTTACAAGATCTTATCCGTCATCAATCCCGTTGCTTTCCGTCTTGATCTTCCTCAGACTTGGAAGATCCATAATGTTTTTCACAAGTCCCTACTGAAACCTTATGTCCAACCTACTGTTCCTTCCTCTTTGCCTCCTCCCCTGATTTTAGTTGAAGGTAATCTTGAATTTCAGGTCTCCAGGATTTTGGATTCCCGCAATTATCCGCGGTTCTCTTCAGTACCTTGTTCATTGGGAAGGTTATGGTCCTGAGGAGAGGATGTGGGTCCCAATGGCGGACATTAAGGCCATCAGGGCTTTCCATCGGTCTCATCCTGAGAAGGTCGGTCTTGAGAGTCCGGAGTCCACCCGTCGAAAGGGGGGGTACTGTCACCGCCGGTTCTGGGAGACGGTCGGTCAGAGGTTCCTCCCTGTCTTGTGTATGACATTCTTTGTTTTGGTTTCACTTTGCTCAGTTCCTTTCTCTCCCTCATCTGCCTCTTATCTTGATTAGTATTGAGCGCGAATATTCGAATAGCGAATTTTTATCGTGAATATAGGCACTTCGCTAATTTGGAAATATTTCGAATATAGCGCTATATATTCGCTATTTCGAATATTCGGGTTTTTTTTTGTTATATTTTTTTCTTACCTGTCCTGAGGATTCCTGGCTTCCTGGCTGCTCCAGTCAGTGCCCGTTTCCGATTCTGCCGACTTCCGTGCTCATGGAGCGTCCTCATCACCATGGGAACGTCTCCATATAATAAAATGTACTGTCGGATTTGAGAATTACGTTGAAATCGCAATGCGATTAATTCAAGTTATATTAATCGCATTGCGATTACAACTTAGCAGTGCACTGCTATCTTACATATTAGGCTAGAATTAACGAATATGGAATATAGCAGCAGTGCTAAGTAGAAATCGCAATGCGATTACTCCAAGTTACATTAATCGCATTGCGATTTCAATTAGCACTGCTATAATATATTCCATATTCGTTAACTTTGCTAATTCTAGCAAGCTGGCCCATTATAAACCCAGCTCGAAGTTGAAATCGCAATGCGATTAATATAACTTGAATTAATCGCATTGCGATTTCAACAGACATGGTTTACTATGGTTGCTAAAACAAAGATGGAGAATACTTCATTATCTTCGTTTTGAGGAATATGAAGAATACATTCGTCATATTCGCTAATTCTACCAAGCCAACCATAGTAAACCAGGTCTAAGTAGAAATCGCAATGCGATTAATTCAAGTTATATTAATCGCATTGCGATTTCAACGTAATTCTCAAATCCGACAGTATATTTTAGTATGGAGACGTTCTTGGCTTGGTAGAATTAGTGAATATGACGAATGTATTCGTCATATTCCTCAAAACGAAGATAACGAGTATTCTCCATCTTCGTTTTAGCAACCTATTCGTCAACTTCGCTAATTCTAGCAATCAAATAGGAGGGTTGACTATAGAGACAGCTGTGTTTAATTCGCTATGCGATTATATAATTTTTTTTTGAATAAATAGAATAATTATAATAATTATCAAGTAATATAATTATTCTATTAAAAAAAGCTAAGTAATATAATCACATAGCGAATTAAACACAGCTGTCTCTATAGTCAACCCTCCTATTTGATTGCTAGAATTAGCGAATTTTGACGAATAGGTAGCTAAAACGAAGGTGGAGAATACTTCGTTATCTTTGTTTTGAGGAATATGACGAATACATTCGTCATATTCGTCATCTTCTCTATAATTCTAGATATGAAACCAATAGGAAAGTAGCCTAAGTTAAAATCGCAAAAAGCGATTATTTAAATCGCATATTAATCGCGATAACTAGGATAATGACAAATATTTGATTTTGACGAATATGAAACGAATATTCTTTCGAATATTCGCGAATTTCGTCAAAATCGAATATGGCACCTGCCGCTCATCACTAATCTTGATTAATTGGTTTCCTTTATATTCCCTCCCTTACACTGGGTTCAGACCTGAGCGTTTTGAAGCCTAGCGTTTTTTGCGCGTTCAAGACGGGCGTTAACACGCGTTTTTTTCAAGCGTTTTGGTAAATAGTGTAGGCGCGCTTGACGCGCGCTTATGTGATTGACTGCATAGTTGGCCAATGACCAAACAGCCCTCGCTATATATAGTTTGGCCAATCTGAGTGCTTTAGAGGTGTGAAATTCCATGGTGGCTGATCCAGCATGTTGCAAACTTTGAAAAACGAGCGTCCATAGGCGCGTTTTACGCTGCACAAATGCCCGAACAACACGCGTATCGCGTTTCCATGGAAGTATATTGGCACCAAAGCTCGAAAAACGCCCGAATTAACGCGAACATACTTGCTTATGCGTCGGACGCTTTAGGGCGTTGAACGCGCATAAAAACGCGCAAGTGTGAACCACCCCCATTGGAATGCATGGTTCCTGTACTGTTGTGCGTTTTTTTGCGCGTTCGAACGCGGCGTTTTACGCGAAAGTGTGAACTGAGTGTTACTGCTTCTATGTGCGGTTTATATTACTTCCTGGATGAAGTGTGTGCTGCTGGAGGCTGCATTTTTTTTGCTCTAAGATAAGTTCATTCCGTTTACTTTGTGTTTTGTTTGCTAGCTTGATTCTAGGTGACCCTGACTCCCTCCGTATTCAGTGCAGGGAGCCGGTGGCCGCTCCCCTCACTACTACAGGGAATTCAGGTGTCACTCAGTTATAAGTACGGGGGCATGTATCTGTCTACCACTGGGACTTGTACATGTGCACAGTAGTTTAGGAGAGTTCTTAGGGATTTATAGGGCCCTCCTATGTTTTCTTTAGTTTGGGATCAAGCCATACTGTCGTTATTTATCAATTCCTGCTAACTGTCCTCCATCCTTGACACCATCATACAGCATATATGTCCCATGCACAACAGACATCCCAAACTCATACATTAATATAACTAAAAACATAACATACAAGAGTGTAGGTAAACCAATGGCATGGCCTGTTAAATAACTCATCAATTATTAACCACTTAAGGACCATAGGTTTATTACCCCCTAGTGACCAGGCTCTTTTTTTTTTTACAAATCGGCACTTCACAAGTTTAACGGTTTATTGCTCGGTCATGCAACTTGGCACCCAAATAAATTTTACCTCCTTTTCTTCTTACAAATACAGCTTTCTTTTGGTGGTATTTGATTGCTGCTGAGATTTTTTGTTTTTCTGATATTAACCAAAAAAGACCGCAATTTTCAAAAAAAAAGTGTATTTTTAACTTTTTCTGGTAAAATTGTTCAAATATAATTACATTTCTATACAAGTTTGTGTCAGAATTTATTGTGCTACATGTCTTTTGCTCGGTCATGCAACTTGGCACCCAAATGAATTTTACCTCCTTTTCTTCTTACAAATACAGCTTTCTTTTGGTGGTATTTGATTGCTGCTGAGATTTTTCGTTTTTCTGATATTAACCAAAAAAGACTGCAATTTTCTAAAAAAAAAGTGTATTTTTTCTGGTAAAATTGTTCAAATATAATTACATTTCTATACAAGTTTGTGTCAGAAATTATTGTGCTACATGTCTTTGATAAAAATAAATACAATAAGTGTATATTTATTGGTTTCCGCAAAAGTTATAGCTTTTACAAACTATGGTACAAAAAAGTGAATTTCCGCATTTTAAAGCAGCTCTGACTTTCTGAGCACCTGTCATGTTTCTTGAGGTGCTAGAATGCCAGGATAGTATAAATACCCCCCAAATGACCCCATTTTGGAAAGAATACACCCCAAAGTATTCCCGGAGGGGCATGGTGAGTTCATGTATGATTTAATTTTTTTCACAAGTTAGCGGAAAATGACACTTTCTAAGGAAAAAAAAATTATAAAGTTTCCATTTCTGCTGACTTCTGGCAAAAAAAAAAAATCTCCCACGGACTCGCTATGCCCCTCAGTGAATACCTTGGGGTGTCTACTTTCCGAAACGGGGTCATTTGTTGGGTGTGTTTACTGTTATGGCATTTTTGGGCGGGGCTAAATTGTGAGCAACCCTGTAAAGCCTAAAAGGTACTCATTGGACTTTTGGCCCCTTTACGCACCTAGGCTGCAAAAAAGTGTCACACATGTGGTATCTCGGTACTCAGGAGAAGTAGGGCAATGTGTTTGGGGTGTATTTTTACAAATACCCATGCTGGGTGAGAGAAATATCTCTGTAAATTGACAACTTTGTATAATTTTTTAAAAGTTGTCATTTACAGAGATATTTCGGTGGAGTGTTTGTACTGCCCTGCCATTTGAGGGTCTCCGCAATCATTACATGTATGGCCAGCATTAGGAGTTTCTGCTATTCTCCTTATATTGAGCATACGGGTAATGCGATTTTTTTTTCCTGGTCAGCCTCTGGGCTGAAAGAAAAAATTAACGGCACAGATTTCTTCATTCGCATCGATCAATGTGGATTAAAAAATCTCTGCCAAAAAATTTGCAAAGAAAAAAAAGAGGGGAAAAGACATAGGAGTGCTTGCGAAGTAAGGCCCCATTCACACGTCTGCAAAAATATCCGCATCTATTCCGCAATTCTGCGGAATATATGCAGACCTATTCAGTGTAAATGGGGCCGGCGGTGATGCGGAGAGCACACTATGTGCTCTCCGCATCAGTATTTGCGGAGCTGCGGCTGTGAACTTGCGGGTTTCGGCCCCGAAAAAAGCTGCTCCGCAAAAGATAGAGCATGTCCTATTCTTATCCGCAGCCTCTATGGAGAGTTCCGGCATGGTGTGCTGCGGATCCGCTTGGTGCTACTTACAGAGCTGCCTGTGTCCTCTGGTGGTCGATCCAAGCAAAAGGGACCAGGTAGCAGGTATATCAGACGCTGTATAAAAAATTGCGTCTGATATACCTATTTGACAGTTTTTTTTAACATCTACAGCCTGCCAGCGAATGATCAGCGCTGGCAGGCTGAAGTTAAACTTGTTTGCGTCACTCTGCTGTGACGCGAACATGTTTAACTCAGGTCTCACGAGATGGCGCCAATAGGCGTCGCTGAGACCTGAGAGAGCTGCCGTCCGGACGCCTATCGGCGTTAGCGTGACGGCAGCTGGTTAAATAACAATAGATATTTTACAACTATAAACCATAATAACAATGATAATACCAACAATAATACAACCAAAAACCATAATAATAATTGAACAGAATGCCATTGCGGATAAATTTACAGCTGACAACGCTGGCGGCAAAGTACGTAGTTCATTGTGCAATCCAGGAGGGGAGATGAGTGGAACACACAGCAGTTCCAAGGCCTGGAACATTTTCTTGACACCCTGCGGCACCCTCACCTGGATGGGTGGCCTAGTGTCACAAGGCGGGAAAAATTTTGGAAGATGGTGAAGGAGTACATAGCAGACCGTGTCAGCGTCCTCAGTGATCCCTCTGTGCCTTACAACTATTGGGTGTCCAAGATGAACATGTGGCACAAACTGCCACTCTATGCCTCAGAGGTGCTGGTCTGCCCTGCCGCTAGCGTTTTGTCAGAACGGGTACTTAGTGTTGCTGGGGGCATAATAACTGATAATGCTGAGAGGTCGACTCTTATAAAAATGAACAAGGCCTGGATTGCCCCTGACTTCTCTACTCCTCCTCCTCCTTCATCATATCAACATGCTTTTTAGTCTGCCCTCGTTCATAATGTTTTAGAGGGTCAGCTGCAGGCCCTCACATATAATGTTTAACAGGGTTAGCTCACCTGCAGGCCCTCACATATAATGTTTTAAAGGGTCAGCTCACCTGCAGGCACTCACATATAATGTTTTAGAGAGGGTCAGCTCACCTGCAGGCCCTCACATATAATATTTTAGAGGTTCAGCTCACCTGCAGGGCCTCAAATATAATGTTTTAGAGGGTCAGCTCACCTGCAGGCCCTCACAAATAATGCTTTACAGGGTTAGCTGCCCTGAATGCACTGGCAAATGATGAGGGTCAGCTGCAAATGAAGCACTCGCAAATGATGTTTTAGAAGGTCAGCTGACCTAAAGTCACTTGCAAATAATGTTTTTGAGGGTTAGCACACCTGGAGGCCCTCATCTACATTCTTTTATTCAGTTTAAATGCGCCCAGGGCCACGGCCTCTGCGTGCACAATCAGCATCACGGCCATTTCCACTACCCTTATTGGCCGCCTTCCTAATATAAAATGTTATATATGCTTAAAAGTATGTCACACGTACAGTAGCTTAGGATTTGTAAGTGTATGCGCCAATAAATTAAAAAGGGTATTTGGGATGCGCACACATTACACAGGAGATGTAGCCCTGATAATGTCACACACTAGCATACACCGTCTATGGATAAAGTACAGTATATAAAGATATATATGAAATGCACACATATACTATGTGGCACACATAATTTAAATTTGCGCTACAAACACTGTTTTCTGATGTAGTACAGTATTTGTCACAAAACGACAACTGTTTTCGGATGCAGGACAGTATATGTTGCAGAAACCCACAGAATATGGACACTATATTAGGCCAAGATTATTAGAATTTGTAATACAGACACTGTTTGCAGATGTTCTACAGTATTGGTTACAGAACACAACAGATTATGTACACTAGATGTGGCTCAGATTATTGGAATTTGTAATACAGATACTGTTTGCAGATGTTGTACAGTATTGGTTACAGAACACCACAGATTATGGACACTAGATGTGGCCCAGATTATTGGAATTTGTAAGACAGAAACTGTTTGTAGATGTTCTACAGTATTGGTTACAGAACACCACAGATTATGGACACTATATTAGGCCCAGAATATTAAAGACACAGTCTGCGTATGATGTACAGTTTATGTCAATAATAGGTATAAAATAAAAATATCTTTCTGCTGTCCAACACCCACAGTAGTCCTTAAAAGGTCTTTGGGGTTTTTGAAAAGCTTTTGGTAGTAGAAACAGCAAATTTATCTCTCTGCACTATCTGTCCCTTGAAAAGCACTGTCCCTGAGACTGCAGGAGGTAAATAGAGTGCTGCTCTAAAACACACGCGCATACACAGTAGTCTTTAAAAGGACTTTTGGGTCTTGGAAAAGCTTTCTCAGAACAAAAACTGTGAAAATTGCTCCCTACACTGTCTTTCCCTTCCTACGCTCTGCTATCCCTGTCTACGTCTGAGCCGAACATGCGTCATTGTGTGCTATATAGCACCCGATGACACGTTTCGGCCAGCCAATCACTGTAATGCCAGTAGCTAACATGGCTACTGACATTACAGTGAGGGCAGTACTTACCTGCTCCTTTATTGGCTGCTTAAAACCCGAGAAATGTGCGGGGGGAGATTTGAGCATTGCTCTCGAGCACCTGCGGTACTCGGTCGAGTACTGCCATGTGCCGAGCATTGCGATGCCAAGCCGAACGGATATTCAGCCGAGCATGTTTGCTCATCACTAATGGCTATATGAGCCCTGTAAGGGCTGAACTGGAAGAGGAGAAGGAGGAGAAAGACATTGGAGCACAAGCAATGTGTAGCGAAATGGGTGGTTTTTCGCTACACATTGAAGATGGTCGTGGCTGGGTCTTTCAGCATGACAATGACCCAAAACCCACAGCCAGGGCAACTAAGGAGTGGCTCTGTAAGAAGCATTTTAAGGTCCTGGAGTGGCCTAGCCAGTCTCCAAACCTGAACCCAATCAAAAATCTTTGGAGAGAGCCGAAACTCAATATAGCCCAGCAACAGCCCTGAAACCTGAAAGATCTGGAGAAGATTTGTTTGGAAGAGTGCGCCAAAATCCCTGCTGCAGTGTGTGCAAACTTGGTCAAGAACTACAGGAAACGTCTAACCTCTGTAATTGCAAACAAAGGTTTCTGCACCAAATATTAAGTTCTGTTTTTCTATTGTATCAAAAACTTATTTCATGCAATAAAATGCTAATTAATTATTTAAAAATCACTAAATGTGATTTTCTGGATTTTTTTTTATTCTCTCTCTCATAGTTGAAGTGTACCTCTGATAAAAATTATAGACCTCTTCATTCTTTGTAGGTGGGAAAACTTGCAAAATTTCAAGTGTATCAATTACTTATTTCCCCCACTGTATGTACTATATATTATAACACACTGTAACTATTAAACCTTGGGGTAGAAGCTCTTAGCGCATATAGTTGATCAAACATATGTCGGGCCCCTCTACCAAGCGGCAAGGTAATATATATATATATATATATATATATATATATACTGAAATGTGAGGTACAAGGTATAATAGATGCAGTGTGCTAAGATATATTGGGGCATATTTTTTAAGACTGGCAGTTTTATACATAGGTCTTAATAATCTCCTGCACTGTTGGTGGATCTGCTGAACTTATGTAGAGGAGCCAGACTCTATATAACTTCAGCATATCCATCACCATTTCTAAATGTAAGACAGTTTCCTTTCCATAGTATATAGAGCAGTTTACTGATATGTGAGGAACAAGGTAGGATATATGCAGTGTGTGTGTGTCTATATACTGTATATATATAGTATATAGAGCAGTGTACTGATATGAGATGGTGACAAGGTATAATAGTGCACTGTCTACAGATATATGAGGTCCGCTATATATTATGGTTATTGTGTAAGGTACATGAGGTAGTGGTATTTGTAACTGTCTGCAGTACTATATCTATGAGTAAGATAGGAGTAAAAATAGGGAATGGGATGCAAATAAAGAAAAGATGAGAACGTCCTCTTACCACTCCATTCTAGTCTTAGTGCAGAGCTGCAGTTCTTCTCTATGCTGTTAGGGGTTGAACGACCTGTGATGATGCTCTGTGCAGTTCCTTTACTAGGACCTATGATGATGTTGATTATGTCATCATAGGTCCTGGCAGATGCTACTATTTTACCTGGGAACTGCACCATTCTTTGTGCAGGTACTTTACTAGATGCTCAGGTCCTGTGATGACATCCCCATAGGTCCTACAACTTTCTTTACTAATGAAAGGAATACTATACTGGAGCCGGACAGTAATCAGTGTAATAAGGGGGCTAGGCCTTTGGTTCACTGCGGGCCCCTTTTCCCCAAGGCCCCCATAGCAGCTGTGTGGTCTGCCTCTATTGGAGAAACTCCGCTGGTGCTTGAAGTCTGTCTTTACTATGTGAAGTTGAACACAATATGTAAATGTTAAACAGTAATAATATATTTGGTGCACGTACAACATGGTTTATGCCTATGTCTGTAAAAGATGTAAAATGAGGCAAGGACAGCACCACTTACTGACCAATTTCTTGTCCGTTATTCGGCGGCAGTGCTCGCAATGTCAGGTCCCGGCCCTAGGGACCCCTCTGTTATCTGAAGACTTTGAATAAAACCGCAGCACTCTCTATCTTCAATCCACTTGTGAGTTTATTTTCACCGAAAAAATAGCGTTTCGACTGCAAAGAGTCTGCAATAAGTCAATAAGCTTGAAAAAGACTCATTGCAGTTGAAACGTTGCTATTTTTACGGTGAAAATAAACTCACAAGTGGATTGAAGATAGAGAGTGCTGCGGTTTTATTCAAAGTCTTTGTATGTCTGTAAAAGTACATCGGGAAAGGGGAGGGATGCCTGATTTGAAGATGTGACTTAAAATATTGCACAACATAAATGAGGCATAAAATTGTTTTATCTGTAATCCTGACCTACTTTACATTCTATTTCTAAAAGTGGTGAAGCTCACCAAATGTCACAAAAGTTGAACAAATGTTGTATGAAGGCATCACTTACAAATTTTTATGCCACAAAACAGGCGTAGAATATTTAATAAATGATTCTCATACTGTTTGTACAATTGGAAGATGTTTTTAAACAACTTTAATAAATTGAAGAGGAAACCTTGTGTTCCAATGCACTTGGAGACTTCTAACTGGTATATAGCGGGCTCTGTGGGTTAATAAAGAGGGTTCACGATTCACCGTTACTTGGAGTGCTGCCTCATCTTTGGTAAATATACTACTGGGATCGCCTTGCCAGCGATTGTGTGGATTTGCACCCGACTACTTTGTTTGCTGTGCTGCTGTTCCTCTTTGGATATCTATATATATATATATATATATATATATATATTAATAAATATAGTTGACTTTATGTTTCTGATATATTTCTTATTTCTACTTTCTATTTGCAACTATGAAAAGAGAATCTCTCATCTAATAAAACAATTTCTATTTTCCAGATAACCCCAGGATAACCATAGACGTCTAATTTTACCTCCTTCTTATAAAATAGAAGATAATCAATCAGAGATTGTCAATAATAGCAGTGGAAATAGACTGGGTGAAATGTCTGCGAGTTCTGAATGTGGGGAATATTTTGAAAATGAATCGTACCTTTATATGCACAAGAACATTCACAAAGATGAAAGACCCTTTCAATGTTCAGAACATGAGACCACTTTTAATACGAAAGCACATCTTGTTGAACATCACAGAATTCACACAGAAGAGAAGACATTTCCATGTCCTGAATGTGGGAAGTGTTTTAGCTACAAATCACAAATTGATACACATCTGAGAACTCACACAGGAGAGAAGCCATATTCATGTCCTGAATGTGGGAAGTGTTTTACTGTGAAATCACAACTTGATATACATCTGAGAACTCACACAGGACATAAGCCATTTTTATGTCCTGAATGTAAGAAATGTTTTAATCAGAAATCATATCTTGATGTACATTTGAGAATTCACACAGGAGAGAAGCCATATTCATGTCCTGAATGTAAAAAATGCTTTAGTGATAAAACACATCTTGTTAAACATCAGAGAATTCATACAGGAGAGAAGCCATATTTATGTCCTGAATGTAAGAAGTGTTTTAGTCAGAAATCAAGCCTTGCTAGACATCAGAGAATTCACACAGGAGAGAAGCCATATTCATGTCCTGAATGTGAGAAATGTTTTAACTGTAAAAGAAATCTTGTGAATCATCTAAGAATTCATATTGGAGAATCAATAAGTGTCTAAAAAACAGTATCAGATGGCACATGAAAGAACTCATTATTTTTTCATTCACATAGCCATATGAGGGTTTGTTTTTTGCCGCAAAAGATTCACTTTCTAATGGCATCATTTCAGGTTGTATACAATGTGGTTGGAAGTTAGGAAAAAATTCCAAATGAGGTAGAATTATTAAAAAACACACCGCCGCACCCCACAGTTCTATATATATATATATATATATATATATATATATATGTCGTAAAAGTAATTCCACAGCACTTCCTTAGTAATGAAAAAGGTTGCTACTTTATTTACCGGGTAAAGCGGCGTTTCGGTTGCACTCAATGGCACCTTTCTCAAGCAGTGAAAGGTGCCATTAGGTGCACCGAACGTCACTTTAGCGGGTAAATAAAGTAGCAACTTTTTTTATTACTAAGGAAGTGCTGTGGAATTACTTTTACTATATTTTTGTGGACATAGGGGACTGTCCATACAGCCATTAGCACTCCAGTTTTTTCAGTTTTGAACCTGCTGTGCGATCTACTGCATTTGTTCTATATATATTTATCACCGTTTCCTTTACTCTCCTGTCCAGTTTGATTACAATAATACTACAAATAAATTCTTGCATTTTAATACTAAAAAGAAATTATAAACTTCAGAAAAAAATTTTTTTCTTTGCATTGCCATATTATACCCATGAGAAGTCTAATTTTTTGCTGGACGATCTGTACAACATTTTGATCACTTTTTATTACATTTTTTGTGGGAGGTGAAGTAACAAAAAAAAAAATCATGAATTGGCCATTTTGGCTTTTTTCCATACGGGATAAATATTTTAGACATTTTCGCATGCGATGATACCAATGATGTTGATTTGTCTATGCATTTTATTTTCGTTTTGTTGAAAAATGATGATTTTATTTTTGATATGTATATTTTTTTTATATTTTTAACTTTAAGTATAACAAAAAATTATTACATTGCTTTTCTGACAGACTCCAATGCACTACTATGGGAGTTTATAATACTTACACTAAGGGGGTCGTTAATCAAACTAGTGTAAAGTCTATGGGCAAGCATAACAGATCCATCTGGTTTCCATTATGCAGGACAGAAAACAGTCCAGCATAACGGAGACCAGGCGGATCCATTATGCTTCGCCATAGACTTCTAATGTAACAGATCAAAATGGAATTCCTCTTAAAGGCTTAGTTTTCTGTCATCCAATTCCGTTATATACCGACAGAATCCATAACAGAATTCCCTCACTACCCGAACTCGAACCCAGTGAGATTCAGGTTCACTCATCCCTAATCGTAACCTATTTATCGGGACCAAATGAAATATAATGCATGAAATAAAATATCCTTTGAAGTAGGATAACGAGTGCCTTGGCTCTTCTTTACTATACACGCACTCAGTGGCGTCTCTAGCTTTCAAATTTTGGGGGGCACACCCGGGACAAAAGTAGAGGGGGGGGAGGGGCAGCTATAACAAATATACATTTAGACAAATATGCTTAGAAATGCTGCGATACTTTACCCGATACCTAAAACCGCAACAGGGAAGAAAAGTCCTGCTGTCTGTGGTTTTAGAAAAAAAACAATCACTCAGATTTCAACATCTCCTAGCTGCCTGGGCATGCTGGAATTATTTCAATTCCAGCATCTACCGGCTCTGTCAGAGGTAAGTCCCCTTTTCTTTGTTACATGGCATGACCCAATAGTATCGCTATCGGCAAGCACCTGAAGTGCTTGTACTCAGTAATAAAAAATGATATTTAGTGCATTCCTATAAAAAATAACATACAAAATAATGAATAAAACAATAACCTCCTACTGCAATTTTTAAACAAAACAAAGAAACACAAGATACAAATTTAAGCTTTTGTTTTTACTGCAACTCGTAGTAAACAAAATGAACAACAATTGTAGTAAATACTTATGGTGTATCTGTCACTTAACCCTTTCATGACCAAGGTTCATTGATGCCCCAGTGTCCAGGTTAAAATTTACAAATCTGTCACTTTAAGTGGTGATAACTTTGGAACGCTTTTACTTATCCAAGCCATTCTGAGATTGTTTTCTCGTGACACATTGTACTTCATGATAATCATGAATTTGAGTCAATATATTTCACCTTTCTTTATGAAAAAATCCCAAATTTACCAAAATTTTAGAAAAATTAGCAATTTTCAACATTTTAATTTCTCTGCTTTTAAAACAGAAAGTGATACCTCATAAACTATTTATTACTTAAAGAGGACCTTTCATCAGGGTAAAAAATGTGTACTAAGTATGCTGACATGTAGAGCGGCGCCCAGGGATCTCCCTGCACTTACTATTATCCCTGGGTGCTGCTCCGTTCGCCCGGTATAGGCTCCGTTATCTTCTGTGACTTGGTTCTACTAGGAGGAGCCTAGTTTTTTTTTCTCCCAGGCTGTGAGCTGAGCGCTGCGATTGGCCAGCACTACAGCCTGGGATACGCCTACTATAACCAAGTGATACTAGGCTCTGCCTAGTATAGCCAAGTCCCAGAAGATACCGTAGCCCATACCGGGCAAATAGAGCGGCGCCCAGGGATAATAGTAAGTGCAGGGAGATCCCTGGGCGCCGCTCTAAATGTCAGCATACTTAGTACACATTTTTTACCCTGATGAAAGGTCCTCTTTAACATTCCCCATATGTCTACTTTATGTTGGCATCATTTTGTAAATGTCATTTTATTTTTATAGGACCTTAGAAGGCTTAGAAGTTTAGAAGCCATTCTTAGCATTTTTAAGAAAATTTCCAAAACCCACTTTTTAAGGCTGCATTCACACGGACGAGTTTTCCGCGCGGGTGCATTGCGTGATGTGAACGCATTGCACCCGCACTGATTCCTGACCCATTCATTTCAATGGGGCTGTGTACATGAGCGTTTTTTTCACGCATCACTTATGCGTTTAAATTGCAGCATGCTCTATATTCTGCGTTATAAACTGAGCCTGAAGAAATGGAACAAGCTGGACCCTCCACCAGCTCCATGGGCAATAATCCGGCTTCTGAACCTTGCATCCAACCGCCGGGACGGCGTAAACGTTCACTGCCACAGGTGGAAGGGGACGTGAATAGCAGGGTCCTCGACTACCTATATAGAGCGCGTCAGGAGGACCTATATGATTTGTATGCTAGGAGTCTGGGGCTTATTTTAAGGCGTCTCCCAGATGATTTATTTCTGCGCACACAAGGTGCAATTAGTATTGCTTTGGGGGCTGTCACAACTCCAAACGACCCCACTGATGTTTTCATGGCCCTTGAAAACTGGCAGAGTCACCGCAACATCCACGGGCCACAACCAAGGCAGCCACAAAATCTACCAGTGAGTGCTCCACACTACCTTCATCCTCTACTTCCTCCACCTGCATTTGCCCATCCCCCAACACATTATGGTTACCAATATAGTGGGTACCAATCATATGTTGCCCATGCTCCCACCCCATCTCAGCGGCGCCGCAACCACACTTTGTAGGTAACCAGCCCCCCCAAACCGAGGGTTCCCAGCCCCCACTATAATAATTTGTAAGGTCTTGTGGGATGATGTTACCCATGTTATGTAGCCACACATGTTATTTTGTTTGTTTTGGTTGTGCTTTTGGTGAGAACAAACTCAAAAAAAGTCGTACACCACATGTTGTTCAGTCTTTTTATTCGCCAAAAAAGTACAAATCATGACATAATCCAACTAGGATACATAAAAGGAAAGATAACCTTCCACAGGTCAGATAACACCATTTTCAGTATCCTCGTGAAGACTGTTGGAATGGAAAGGAACCAGCAGCAGACATGAAGTAGTCCGCAAATTGTTCACACACTCTCAGACTGACTGAACCAGCTCTTCCAAGCAGAGGTACGCCTCCTTGGTCAGCTGTAGTCCAGACGTCAGCATCCTCTTCATGGATGTCATGCATTCTTGTGTAATTATGAAGCACTACACATGCTTTAATAACCACATTTACATTTTCAGGGGCCATTTGTATTGCTGAAAGTAAAATGCGCCATTTGTTCACTAAGATCCCAAAAGAACACTCCACAAACCGACGGGCCCGGCTTAATCTGTATTTAAAGTTGCGACGGTTCTCATCTAAGCCATGCCTGGAAAATGGCCGCATTAGGTTGGGGGAGAGAGCAAAGGCTTCATCTGCAACAAATACATATGGGGCAGGAGGGCCAGAGGATCCAGGAGAGGGCTGTGGAATGTCAAGTTGGTTTGACTGAAGCCACTGACTTATGCGAGCATCTGCCGAACTTCCATAGGCCCCAATATCTACAATTATAAACCTGTAGTTTGTGTCAGCCAAGGCCAACAAAACTACAGAGAAAAACTGCCTATAGATGTAGTATCGGGACCCTGAGTTTGGTGGCTTCTTTACCCGTATATGCTTCCCATCAAGGGCACCAATACAATTGGGTAATTGTGCCCTCCCAAGGAAGCCGTGGGCTATCTGCAGCCACTGCTGCCTTGTAGGTGGGGGAAGCACTTCAGCTCGCAGGCGGGTCCAAATTCTGGCACAGGTGGAGCGAACAATCCCTGCAATGGTTGATGTACCCATACGGAACTCAAAATGTAAAGCGGCAAAAGAGTTCCCAGTGGCCAAAAATCTGGAAAGACAGAAACAGCAGTCGGTCACGCTGTAATCACTATCCGCATGTGTTTTACTACAATTGGCTGCTGATTTACATCAACTATATATTGGGGACACAATTTAGAGATCTAAAATATGCACACACATGGACATACCTGAGAGTTATAATTAGGCGTTCCTCGGCTGATACACAACGCCACATGTTGGTGTCCTGGAAGGTCAATCCCGGTCTCAGCTCCCCCAAAAGCCGGTCAAAGGTTGCTATGGACATTCTACAATACGCATAGAATTTTAAAGGGTGCGCACGTAGGTCAGCATAAAGACTAGCAAACTGACCTTTGCAAGCCCTCTGTGCTACTATGGGGTGAACCCACATTCTCTTCCGCGCATGTTCATCCTCGACCATTTGTGGCCGATCCTCAAAGCAGCGGTACACCAACCAGTGCAAAAGCACATGATCAGTAGTGGAGAGTGAGAAAAATGACATCCTTGGGTTAAAACAAGGTTAACACTTCCCAAATCCTAAGCACACACTTCTGAACAAGCCAAAATGGAGGAGCCACAAACAGAAGAGCATGCTGGGGGTTATTTATATGTGTGGAAAATGAACAGGTGACTCCAGAGGATGGCAGAAAAATATATACAATTAGGGGCAGCACTACCACAACTTCTTAACTTGCAAAGTCTTGGATGGCGGTGCCTGCGGTGCTGGATCCTGGTCCAACCCCCGTTCAAGCAATAAAAAAGTAACAACCACGGCACTCACGTAGCATTGGATTCTTCTTTTATTTCTCCCAAAGTAGCAACGTTTCGACTTCAACAGTCTTTTTCAAGCATGCTTATGCTTGAAAAAGACTGTTGAAGTCGAAACGTTGCTACTTTGGGAGAAATAAAAGAAGAATCCAATGCTACGTGAGTGCCGCGGTTGTTACTTTTTTATTTCCAGAGGATGGCATGTGTTTTTTTTAACGCACGTGAAAAACGCATGTCATCCGCGCGGAAAAAACGGGAACACTAAAGACACTCGCAGGCAAAACTGACTGCTTTTATTCCAAAAACGCAGCTTTTTCACTGAACGCATCAGGAACGCATCCGGACCGAAAACCATCACACTCGTGTGAACCCAGCCTAAGGACCAGTTCAGGTCTGAAGTCACTTTGTGGGGCTTATATAGTGGAAACCACCCATAAATGTCCCCATTGTAGAAACTACACCCCTCAAGTTACTCAAAACTGATTTTAAAAACTTTGTTAACCCTTTAGATGTTCCACAAGAAATAAAGGAAAATGGAGATGAAATTTCTAAATTTCACTTTTTTGGCAGATTTTCCATTTTAATCCATTTTTTTCTTTAACACATCGAGGGTTAACAGCCAAACAACACTCAATATTTATTGCCCTGATTCTGCGGTTTACAGGAACACCCCACATGTGGTCGTAAACTGATGTAAGGGCGGACGGCAGGGCACAGAAGTAAAGGAGCGCCATATGGTTTTTGGAAGGTAGATTTTGCTGGACTGATTTTTAGATGACATATCCCATTAGAAGCCCTCCTGATGCACCTTTACAGTAGAAACTCCCCAAAATTGACCTCATTTTGGAAACTAGAGGATAAGGTGTCAGTTTTATTGGTACTATTTTGGGATAAATATGATATTTAATTTCTCTAAATTACCTTTTTTGAGGCAAGGTAACAGTTTTGGCACTGTTTTTTTTTTACAAGATTTATCTGACAGGGTAGATCATGTGTTATTTTTATAGAGCAGATCGTTACAGACGAGGCAATACATAATATGTATACATTTTCTTATTTATTTATTTATTTAAGTTTTACACAATAATAGCATTTTTGGGGAAACAAATGATGTTTTAGTGTCTCCATATTCTGAGAGCTATAGCTTTATACGTTTTTGACTGATTGTCTTAGTTATGGTCTAATTTTTTATGGGATGAGGTTTCGGTTTGATTGGTACTATTTTGGGGGGCATACGCCTTTTTGATCGCTTGGTGTTGCAATTTTTGTTATGTAAGTTGACAAAAATAGCTTTTTTTCGCAATGTTTTAATTTCATTTATTACGGTGTACTTTTATTTATTTATTTAGGTTTTACACAATGATATCATTTTTGAAACAAAAAAAATAAAGTTTTAGTGTCTCCATAGTCATAGAGCCATAGTTTTTTAGGCGATTGTCTCGGGTTGGGTATAATTTTTGTGGGATAAGATTAAGGTTAGATTGGCATTATTTTAAAGTGCATATGACTTTTTGATCGCTTGCTATTACATTTTTTGTGATGTAAGGTGACAAAAAAATGGCTTTTTTGACAATATTTTTATTTTTTAATTTTACAGTGTCCATCTGAGGGGTTAGATCATGTGATATTTTTATAGAGCTGGTCCTTACGGACGCTGAAATATATAATATGTATACCTTTTTTTTAATTATCTAGGTTTTACACAATAATATAATTTTTAAAACAAAAAAATCATGTTTTATTGTCTCCATAGTCTGAGAGCCATAGTTTTTTTTTATTTTTTAGGCGATTGTCTCAGGTTGGGTATCATTTTTGCGGGATGAGGTGATGGTTAGATTGGCACTATTTTGGGTGTCATATGACTTTTTGATTGCTTGCTATTACACTTTTTGTGATGTAAGGTGACAAAAAAATTGCTTTTTTACAAAGGTTTTATACATTTTTTTTTACAGTCTTACCTTAAGGGGTTAGGTCATGTGGTAATTTTATAGAGCAGGTTCTTACGGATGCGGCAATACCTAATATGTCTACTTTTCTTATTTTTTTTACATTTAACACAAAAAAGCATTTTTGAAACAAAAAAATCATGTTTTAGTCCGGGATCCATCGTTTTTTAAATTTTTTGGGCGATTGTTTTAGGTATGGGCTCATTTCTTGCAGGATGAGGTAACTGTTTTATTGGTACTATTTTGGGGGGCGTACGCCTTTTTTTTTTTTTTTTTTATAAATATTTATTTAAAGAAATATCTTCAGATACAAATTCACTCACCAGAACAGAAGAACAGCAGCCCATTCTGGTGCCAATAAACATCATAAGCCAATTCAATAAAAAAAAACACACATCCATTAAGTTTAATCCCCACCCCTTCCCACCCCAACAAGGTGACGTCGATGCATTCTCCACAGCCCCCCCCCCCCATCGGTAAGGCCTACCCCAGCACCTCACCAACACATCCTTATTCTGTATTGAACCTTATTCCCCTTAATGCTTTGGTTTCAATCTTTCATATATACATATACGGTACATCAATTGTTCCCACTCTTCCAGTGATGGCACAACCGCTACTCCCCAGTACCTAACTAATAATACTTTAGCCACCATACAGCCTCTTAACCAATCCTGCTTAATTTTTCCCTTTATGTCCCTATCCGTGCCAAGGCCCAGAATCGCAAAAGTTCCATCTGGTCTCCAACTTGTACCAATTGACTCAGAGAGGGATTCCAATACTTGGCCCCAGAATTTCTGTATCGCCGCACACTGCCATACTAAATGAAATAGATCAGCTTCTTTGTCTCCACACTTCCAACATTCCTGCACAGAGCTATCATTGCCCTTAAACTTATTTATCATTTTGGGTGTATAGTATAGCCCATGTATTATTTTGAACTGAATTAATCTGTGACTTATTGAGGGTGTTGCCCTCCTTATGTTCTTATATATCTCTGGCCAGCACCCTCTGAGATTCCCAGTACCCAGTTCCAATTACTCTTACTTCTGAACGTAGTTACTTCAGCCAAGGCTTCCCTTAATTTACTATAAATATCAGATATCTTTTGTTTTCCCTCTCTCCCGCTTACAGCACAATATTCCAAAAAACCGTTTCTTTGTATCTTTAAATAACCCTTGTCAACCGTGCAGTCATATGCGTGTTTCAATTGCATATATCTATATATATCTAAAAAGGTGCCCCGCGTCCCGATTAATTCCTTATAGGTCTTTACCCCCTCCAAACCTACAATATCCCCCACTTTTGTGATATCTTTCTTAATCCAATACTCCGTATCCTTTATTTTGAAAAATTCCACCAAGTTTGTGTTATTCCATAATACCGAAAAAGGTAGTGCATGTGAGATCTGCAACAGCTTTTTCAACCTGTTCCATACTTTTTGCATCGTACTCCTAATTATACATAGTGGTTCCTTTTTATACAGTTGTCCTGATTCTAACTCTAAAAAAACATTCTCTATATGTCCTCCATTTTTTAGTGACAAAAATTCCCTTAATCTACTGTTACCCGTCACCAAACATCTTTGCAATTGTGCACTAAAGAAATAGCCCTGGAACCATGGGATCGCAAGTCCTCCATCCCTCTCAGCAAGCCAGAGACATCTTTGCTTCATCCAAACTCTCTTCCTTCCCCAGATTAAGTCGTTCAGCAATCTTTCTAGATGGTAAAAAAAACCTATCCTCTATCCAAATTGGGGCCGCCATAATTGGATATAATACCAGGGGCAAAATGACAGATCTAATAAGCATCATCCTAACTGCTTGCGCGAGAGAGAGGTCCCCCCCAGATCCTTACCTTGGCCTTAACCTTCTCTAAAAGCGGTGGGAGATTTAAAGGCGTACGCCTTTTTGATGTAAGGGGTTAGGTCATGTGATATTTTTATAGAGCTGTTTTTTTACAGACAAACAGATTTGAAAAAAGACCATTTTTATTTTATTTTCATTTAGAAAAAAATTTTGTCACTTAAATGCAGTCATTCACACTAATAAAGGCTTAAGCGTGAGTTTTTATGGATTGATGCAAACCTGTTAACTACAAGATTTATATCTACTTCGGATGCAAGCCTGCACTCTATTGCTAACGTGGCAAGATCTGAAAGCCTTTCTTCAGTCATTGTTGTGCGTAGGAATGATTTTATTAATTTTAGTGCAGAAAAGCTTCTTTCACATGATGCACTGCTGACTGGCAAAACACAAGCTATTTTACGCAGTCTGTAAAGCTCAAGGAAAGGAATAGAGTAAGGCTCCAGAAAGTTGGTGAACTCTAGAATTGTATCCACTTTAAGGGCATCTGATGACTTTTTTCTTTGTAGGGTTAGCAATGCCTGCTTCAGCTCAATCTCCAAGTTTTCTAGGTTGCATGCATAGAATTTGGTCATTGGTTGCAATCCGATCGGGGATTCAAAGACTGTACACCTTCCATGATCTCGATAGAATCTTTGGAGAATCGAGTAGTGTTGAGCGAATCCAAACTGTAAAGTTCGGGTTGGTACCGAACTTTACGATTTTTCGCACCCGAACCCGAACATTTCCGTAAAAGATGGGGTTTGTTATTCGGCTATTTCTTCCCGCTTTTTGAAAGGCTGCAGGGCAGCCAATCAGCAACTGTTTCACTACTTTGTCCTAAGAAGCCATCACAGCCATGCCTACTAATGGCATGGCTGTGATTGGCTGAGTGAAGCATGTGACCCAGCCTCTATATAAGCTGGAGTCACGTAGTGCCGCACGTCACTCTGCTGCTCCTAGTGTAGGGAGAGGTTGCTGCTAGGTGCTCTCAGGGAGAGATTAGGAAAGAAATCTGTTGAACTTGGTGGTGTGAAATCTTCAAGCTACAGCAATTATTGAGGGAGGGTGCTACTGCTATCCTACAATTTTGTACCCAGCCCTGAGCCCAGTGATACTGCAAAATATATTTTTTAATCCATCTGTTACTGAGGTGGGGGCCGGCGACGATTTTAGCAACTGCAGTGTCCTTGGAACTGCATGTGACCTGCATGTGTGCCAGCCTGCCAGGGACAGTAGTCTAATCCTTTTTTGGTAGCTCAGTGAAGTACGATTTTTTTTTTTTCTGGCTGGCAGGTCAAGTACCCTACATAACGTATTTTATAATTTAGGGGTGACATAGTGCATTTCTGTAGTTGGGGGCAAAAACCTGTATTGTGCTGCTATAGAGAGCATTTGTGCATACAACTCACAAAAACATATTTTAAAATTCAGCAGTGACATACTGCATTCCTGTATTTTGGGGAAATAAACCCGTATTGTTGGTTCACAGAGCAGTTTTGCATGCAACGCACAAATACGTATTTTAAATTTCAGCAGTAACATACTGCATTCCTGTATTTTGGGAAAATAAACCGTTATTGTTGGTCCACAGAGCAGTTTTGCATACAACACACAAATACCTATTTTAAATTTCAGCAGTGAAATACTGCATTGGTGTATTTTGGGGAAATAAACCGGTATTGTTGGTCCACAGAGCAGTTTTGCATACAACACACAAATACCTATTTTAAATTTCAGCAGTGAAATACTGCATTCCTGTATTTTGGGGAAATAAACCGTTAATGTTTGTCCAGTTTTGCATAGAGCGCTGAAAAACCAACAAATTTTTAAATTTAGCAGTGACATACTGCATTTCTGTAGTTTGTTGCAGTAAACACTGGTTTTGTGCTACATAGCAGATCTGAGGCCGACCCTGTATTTCAGTCATTTTAAGTAACCCTTTGAACTCCTCATTTACATAAACCATTAACTTCTGCTTTTACATTGTTGGTTTGAAAAATAAAATTTTGGGTAATTTGTATTGAATTGTTCTGTTACACTGTTGTGTGACCTAAAGAAATGTATTCTGTTTATGACACGGGCACTGCCTTACTGTTAGTGAACTTAATTGTTGACTATTGGCAGTTAAATTGGCAGCGGAGATAAACCATCTGTATGTTTGGTGGGTGAATGCAAATAATGAGGAGAACATCAAATAAGGGATGTGGGCATGGTCGTGGTGGTGTTGGTGGAGCTCTTGTTTCTGGCAGAGGATGTGGCCATTCAGCGCCAACTACAGGTCCAAGTGAAACACCTTCCTCAGGTGCGAGTAGGCGACAGAACCTGCAGCGTTATTTGGTTGGCCTGAATGACGCTCTACGGATGGTGAGGCCAGAACAAGTACTGGCGATAGTAGATTGGATGTCTGACAGTGGCGCCAGTTCCTTCAAAGTATCTAACACCCAGTCCTCTACAGAAAGCTCAGAGTTGGCACCTGCAGCCCATGCCCATCAGTCTTTCACCTCACTGCAAAGCAGCCAAGCAGCCTGAGCTCCAAGTCATGCAGCAGTCTCTTATGCTTTTTGATGACTTTGCTGGAAGGGTTTCCCCGGGCAAGCCACATAGCCCTGCCCCAGAAGTGGAAGACATCAAATGCACTGATGCCCAACCACTTATTTTGCAGGATGAGGACATGGGAATACCACCACAGCATGTCTCTGATAATGACCAAACACAGGGTGCCAGCTGCTGCGGCTTTCTGCAGTGTGCAGATCGACGAGGAGGGCAGGGGGCAAGAGTGGGTGGAAGATGATGTGGAGGACGATGAGGTCCTAGACCCCAACTAGACTCAAGTTCATGCTAGTGACATGTGCAGTTCTGAGGAAGAGGCGGTGGTCGCACAGAGGCAACAGCAAAGCAAAAGAGGGAGCAGGCTGCAAAAGCGGAGCAGCCGTCCCCGAGACAGTACGCCTGCTACTGCCCACCGCACCCAGTGACCTAGCACACCAAAGCCAGCTCAAAGGAGTTAATTGGAGTGGCAGTTCATCAGACAATGTCCTGATGATAAGACACGAGTGGTTTGCACGTTGTGCCATCAGAGCCTGAAGCGAGGCATAAACGTTCTGAACCTGAGCACAACCTGCATGACCAGGCCTTTACATGCAAAGCACGAACTGCAGTGGAGTAAACACCATAAAAACTAAGAAAGGTCTCAGTCTCCTCCTGCTTCCTCTTCTGCTGCTGCTCTCTGCCTATTCCTCCACTTCTGGAGTCACAGTGGCACCTGCCACCCAGCAAACAGAGGATGTGCCACCAACACCACCACCTCCAACATCATCACCAAGCATCTCCATCATGTCACACGCAAGCGTTCAGCTGTCCATCTCCCAAACAATGTAGAGAAAGAGAAAATAACCACCAACCCACCCTCGATCCATGGTCCTGAATGCCAACATTTCAAAATTACTGGCCTTTGAAATGCTGTCATTCCGTCTGGTGGAGACAGACTGTTTTAAACAGCTGATGGCGGTGGCTGTCCCAAAGTACATTGTTCCCAGCCGCCACTACTTTTCCAAGCGAGCCGTCCCTTCCCTGCACAACCAAGTGGAGGATAAAATCAAGTGTGCACTGCGCAAAGCCATCTGTGGCAAGGTCCACATAACCACAGATACATGGACCAGTAAGCATGGGCAGGGACACTCTATCTCCCTAACTGCACACTGGGTAAATGTAGTGGCGGCTGGGCCCGAGGCGGATAGCGGTTTGCCGCATGTCCTTCCACCACCGAGGATCGCAGGGCATTATTCTTTGCCTCCTGTTGCCTCCTACTCCGCTTCCTCCTCCTCTTCTTCTACCACCTCCTGATCCAGTCAGCGAAAGACCTTCACCAACAACTTCAGCACAGCCTGGGGTAAACGTCAGCAGGCGGTTTTAAAACTCATGTGTTTGGGGAACAAATCCCACACCACACAGGAGCTGTGGAGGGGCATAGAAGAACAGACCGATGAGTGGTTGCTGCCAGTGAGCCTCAAGCCCGGCCTGGTGGTGTGCGATAATGGGCGAAATCTCGTAGCAGCTCTGGGACTAGCCGGTTCGACGCACATCCCTTGCCTTGCACATGTGCTGAATTTGGTGGTTCAGAAGAAATTCCTTAAAAACTACCCAGACATATCAGAGCTGCTGCAGAAAGTGTGGTCCGTCTGTGCGCACTTTTGGCATTCTCACCCTGCTGCTGCTAGCCTGTCTGTGCTGAGGCGTACCTTCGGACTTTCCGCTCACCGCCTCATATGCGACGTGCCCACCAGGTGGAACTCCACCTTGCATATACTGGAGAGACTGTGTGAGCAGCAGCATCTGATAGTGGAGTTTCAGCTGCAGCATGCACTGGTAAGTCGCTCTGCGGAACAGCACCACTTCACCACCAATGAGTGGGCCTCCATGAGAGACCTGTGTGCCTTGTTGTGGTGTTTCGAGTACTCAACCAACATGGCCAGTGCCGATGACGCCGTTCTTAGCGTTACAATACCACTTCTATGTCTTCTTGAAAAAACACTTAGGGCAATGATGGAAGAGGATGTGGCACAGGAGGAAGAGGAGGAGTAAGAGGGGGCATTTCACAGGGTTTCAGGCCAGTCATTTAGAAGTGTCTCAGAGGGTGGGTTCCTGCACCAGCATAGGCCAGGTACACATGTGGCCAACCAGGGCACAGTTCTGGAGGAGGAGGAGGAGGATGAGGTAGAGGAGGAAGAACCAGGTCTACAGCAGGGTGGCACCCCTGCAGCTCATGTCCATCACTGGAGCGTGGCTGGGGGGATATGGAGGACACAGACGATACACCACCTACAGAGGACAGCTTATCCTTACCTCTGGGCAGCCTGGCACACATGAGCGACTACATGCTGCAGTGCCTGCGCAACAACCGCTGAGTTGCCCACATTTTAACTTGTGTTGACTACTGGGTTGCCACCCTGCTGGATCCCCGTTACAAAGACAATGTGCCGTCCTTAATTCCCTCACTGGAGCGTGAAAGGAAGATGCGCGACTACAAGCGCACGCTGGTAGACGCGCTCCTGAGGGCATTCCCAAACTGACACCGGGGGACAAGTGGATGCACAAGGCGAAGGCAGAGACGGAGGAGGAAGAGGTCGCCAATGCAGCTGGGTCACAGTCAGCTCCTCAGAAGGCAGGGTTAGCATGGCCGACATGTGGAAAAGCTTTGTCACCACGCCACAGCAACCGGCACCACCAGCTGATATGGAACGTCTTAGCAGGTGGCAGCATTTGAACAACATGGTGGAACAGTACATGTGCACATGCCTACACATACTGACTGATGGTTCTGCCCCATTCAACTTCTGGGTCTCCAAATTGTCCACATGGCCTGAGCTTGCCCTATATGCCTTGGAGGTGCTGGCCTGCCCTGCAGCCAGTGTAATGTCTGAACGTGTATTTAGCACAGCAGGGGGTGTCATTACAGACAAAGGCAGCCACCTGTCCACAGCCAACGTGGACAAGCTCACGTTCATTAAAATGAACCAGGCTTGGATACCACAAGACTTGTCTGTACCTTTGCAGAATAGACATTAATACCCGCCTCAACCAAAAATTCTTGTACTCAAGTGCACTTATTCTTTGATTTCTTTTTTTTTTATTTGTCCCATTATTTTGGGGGCTACCCCAATTTAAAAAACAAAACAAAAAAAAAAACACATTGTTAGCTGACTACCTCCTCCTCCTTCTTCTCCTGCATCGCTGCTTCCACCTACAACACCACATTCACCGCCTCCTCAACCTCCGACTCCACATCCACCACCTCCTCCGAGTTGCAGGTTAATAATTTTAAATTTTTATTTGTTAATTTTTTAAGTTATTTCCCTATCCACATTTGTTTGCAGGGCACTTACCCACATTTTTCTGCCTTTTGCAGCCCTCTAGCCCTTTCCAGGACGTTTTTTACAGCCATTTTAGTGCCCAAATGTTCGGGTACCTATTGACTTAAATGGGGTTCGGGTTCGGGGTAAAGTTCGGGTCAAGTTTGGGTCCCGAACCCGAATTGTTTTGTGAAGTTCGGCTGAACCCTTCGAACCCGAACTTCCAGGTGTCTGCTCAACTCTATCTATATCGGAACCAATGACAAAGTTAGAGGTAGGTGGAGAGTCCTTAAAAATTATTTTAGTGATTTAGGTCAAAAGCTTAGGGCAAGGACCTCAAATAGAGTATTTTCTGAAATACTGCCTGTACCATGAGCCACACAAAATAGGCAGCGGGAGATTAGGGAGATTAACAAGTGGCTCAAGGTCTGGTGTAGGAAGGAGGGGTTTGGGTTCCTGGAGAACTGGGCCGACTTCTCTGTGGGCTACAGGCACTATCGTAAGGACGGGCTGCACCTCAATGTTGTGTTGGGGGGAAAAATGGCTAGAAGGTTGGTGGAGTATTTAAACTAGGTACTGGGGGGAGGGTAATTACGTTATAGCATTGGAAGATAGTGCTGATAGAGACGGGGGTCAAGGTAGTGGGACTGGGGGAGGAATGGAAGGAGGGACTAGAACAGTTCAGAAGGAAAGATGTGGGGCAAAAAATATACATAAAACTCTTAATTGTATGTATACTAATGCCAGAAGCCTGACTAACAAGACTGGGGAACTGGAATTAGTGATGTGGGAGGAGGACTATGACATAGTGGGAATAACTGAGGCTAGGCTGGATGATAGCTATGACTAGGCAGTTAATGTACAGGGTTACAGTCTGTTTAGAAAGGATCACCAAAACTGGAGAGGGGTCGGGGTCTGCCTTTATGTAAAGTCCTGTCTAAAGCCCATAGTCCGAGAAGATATGAGCGAGGGTCATGAACATGGGGAGTCACTGTGGGTAGAAATACATGGAGGCAAAAACAATAATAAATTACTAATAGGACTTTATTATAAGCCACCTAATATACTAAAGTCCACAGAAAATCTATGACTAAACGAGACAGACGAGGCGGCAAATCATAATGAGGTGGTTATTATGGTGGACTTCAACTACCCAAATATAGACTGGGAAACTGAAACCTGTACATCTCATAAAGGAAACAGGTTCTTGGCAATAACCAAAGACAATAACCTTTCCCAACTGGTTCAGGAACCAACTAGAAGGACGGCCATACTGGACTTAGTATTAACCAATAGACCTGACAAAACAACAGATGTGCAGGTTGGGGGACACCTGGAAATAGTGACCATAAAGTAATTACCTTCCAATTATCTTTCTAAAGAGTGTTTCTTCAGGGAGGAACAAAAGATACCGCACTTCAAAAAAGCTGAATTTAGCCAACTAATAGAAGCCACAGACTGAACTAACTGGGTCAAAGTCCTCAAAAATAAAAATACAGCCACAAAATGGGATTTTTTTAAAAGCATCCTAAAATCTATTTGTGAGAGGTACATACTTTATGGGAATAAAAGGTTAAGGAACAAGAAAAAAACAGTGTGGATAAATAGAACTGTAAAGAAAGCAATAAATGACAAAAAGAAAGCATTTAAATAACTATAACAGGAGGGTAGCGAGGAAGCACTGAAAAACTATAAGGTAAAAAATTAAATATGTAAAAAACAAATAAAAGCCGCCAAACTAGAGACTGAGAGATTAATTGCCAAAGAGAGCAAAACTAACCCTAAAATGTTATTCAATTAAATAAATGGTAAAAAGTATAAATCTGAAGGTGTCGGCCCTCTACAGAGTAATGAGGGGGAGGGAGTTGCAGAGAGCAATGACTAGAAAGCAAAGCTATTAAATATTTTTTTCTACACTGTATTCACTGGAGAAATCAAGCTGTCAGATGAAATAAAGAATATAAAAGTAAATTCCCAATTAAAAGTGTCCTGTCTGACCCAGGAAGAAGTACAATAGCGACTTGAAAAGATTAAAATAGACAAATCGCCAGGACCAGATGGCATACCCCCCCATATCCTAAGAGAATTAAGCAATGTCATAGCCAGACCACTATTTCTGATATTTAAGGACTCTATACTACTGACAGGGAGTGTTCCACAGGATTGGCGCATAGCAAATATGGTGCCAATATTCAAAAAGCGTCCAAAAACAGAGCCCAGAAACTATAGGCCGGTAAGTTTAACATCTATTGTGGGTAAATTGTTTGAAGGTTTTCTAAGAGATGCTATGTTTGAAAATCTCAATAACAATAAGCAAATAACACCATATCAGCATGGCTTCATGAGGGATCGGTCTTGTCAAACTAATTTAATTAGTTTCTGGTGATTGGGTCACTGTAACTAGTGGGGTACCTCAGGGGTCAGTATTGGGCCTTATTCTCTTCAATATATTTATTAATGATCTTGTAGAAGGCCTGCACAGTAAAATATCTATTTTTGCAGATGACACTAAACTGTGTAAAGTAATTAACACTGAAGAGGACAGTTTTCTGCTACAGAGGGATCTGGATAGATTGGAGGCTTGGGCAGAAAAATGGCAGATGAGGTTTAACACTGACAAATGTAAAGTTATGCACATGGGAAGGAATAATGCAAGTCACCCGTACATATTAAATGGTAAAACACTCGGTAACACTGACATGGAAAAGGATCTAGGTATTTTAATAAACAGCAAATTAAGCTGCAAAAACCAGTGTCAGGCAGCTACTGCCAAGGCCAATAAGATAATGAGTTGCATCAAGAGGGGCATAGACGCCCGTGATGAGAACATAGTCCTACCACTTTACAAATCACTGGTTAGACCACACATGGAGGACTGTGTACAGTTCTGGGCTCCTGTGAACAAGACAGACATAGCAGAGCTGGAGAGGGTTCAGAGGAGGGCAACTAAAGTAATAACTGGAATGAGGGATCTACAGTACTCTGAAAGGTTATCAAAATTAGGGTTATTCACTTTAGAAAAAAGACGACTGAGGGGAGATCTAATAACTATGTATAAATATATCAGGGGTCAGTACAGAGATCTGTCCCATCATCTATTTATCCCCAGGACTGTGACTGTGACGAGGGGACATCCTCTGCGTCTGGAGGAAGAAGGTTTGTACACAAACATAGAAAAGGATTCTTCACTGTAAGAGCAGTGAGACTATGGAACTCTCTGCCTGAGGAGGTGGTGATGGTGAGTACAATAAAGGAATTCAAGAGGGGACTGGATTTATTTCTGGAGTGTAATAATATTACAGGCTACAGCTACTAGAGAGGGGTCGTTGATCCAGGGAGTTATTCTGATTGCCTGATTGGAGTCGGAAGGAATTTTTTTCCCTTAAGTGAGGAAAATTGGCTTCTGCCTCACAGGGGTTTTTGCCTTCCTCTGGATCAACTTGTAGGAAACAGGCCGAACTGGATGGACAAATGTCTTTTTTCGGTCTTATATACTATGTTACTATGTTACTATGAGGAGGTAAGTTCTAGACTTGACAGCGGCGAATCAATGGATGTCGTATATCTGGACTTCGCCAAAGCATTTCAAACTGTACCGCATAAAAGGTTAGTATATAAAATGAGAATGCTTGGACTGGGAGAAAATGTCTGTATGTGGGTAAGTAACTGGCTCAGTGATAGAAAACAGAGGGTGATTATTAATGGTACTCACTATCAAAATTTGGGTTATTCACTTTAGAAAAAAGACGACTGAGGGGAGATCTAATAACTATGTATAAATATATCAGGGGTCAGTACAGAGATCTCTCCCATCATCTATTTATCCACAGGACTGTGACTGTGACGAGGGGACATCCTCTGCTTCTGGAGGAAAGAAGGTTTGTACACAAACATAGAAAAGGGTTCTTCACTGTAAGAGCAGTGAGACTATGGAACTCTCTGCCTGAGGAGGTGGTGATGGCGAGTTCACTAAAAGAGATCAAGAGGGGCCTGGATGTATTTCTGGAGTGTAATGATATTACAGGCTATAGCTACTAGAGATGGGTTGTTGATCAAGGGAATTAGTCTGATTTCCTGATTGGAGTCAGGAAGGAATGTTTTTTGGCCTCTACCTCACAGTTTTTGTTTTTTTTGTCTTCCTCTGGATTAGGGTTGTACCGAACATTACGGTTTTTCGCACCTGGACCCGAACCCGAACATTTCAGTAATAGTTCGGGTTTGTTGTTCGGCGATTTCTTCCCGCTTTTTGAAAGGCTGCAGGGAAGCCAATCAACAAGTGTTTAACTACTTTGCCCTAAGAAGCCATCACAGCCATGCCTACTATTGGCATGGCTGTGATTGGCTAAGTGCAGCATGTGACCCAGCCTCTATTTAAGCTGGAGACACGTAGCGCCGCACATCACACTGCTCTTCTCAGTGTATGGATAGGATGCTGCGGCTACTGTGAGGGAGAGATTAGTGAAGAAATCTGTTGAACTTGGTGGTGTTAACTCTTCAAACTACAACAATTATGGAGGGTGCTATGCTACATATTTGTACCCAGCCCTGAGCCCAGTAATATTGCAAAATAATTTTTAATCCATCTGTTACTGAGGTGGGGGTCGGCGGTCATTTTAGCAACTGCTGTGTCCTTGGAACTGCATGTGACCTGCATGTATATGAAAATGTAATGAGGAAAGAAAAGAGAGGTTTGAGTAATTCTGTCTAAACAGAGTTACCCCGGATTATTAGGCGCCAACAGGGTGGTGGAGATAGGACAGTGAAAATGAAGGTAGGTTAGGGTTAAATCAGATGTCAGGAAGAATAGCAAGGATTGTAGGGGGGCAGCACAGGTGTTGGGGGGATGGAAAGGACTTCCAAGCCCCTTTCAAGACAGTGAATAGGATGGTTGGACAAATAACCAGTTGAATAACGGGCTGTATGTCCAGAAAAAACACCAAGGGAGGCGCCAAACCCCAGAGTCACCGAATGGCTATGTAGTGTAGGGTATAGCCATAATCGAGTGTGATAGCCCCAAGTGGGTAATGATTCTAATAATGATTCTTTGGAGAAAAAAGTTAAGTAGATGGAGTCTGTACTCACTTCACAGGGGGGGGAAACACAGGATAAAGCTCAAGACACCTGTGTCTCTCCGCCCCTGGCCAGGGTCGCGTAACAGAATGGTACAAATCGACGGCTGCCCACGCACAGGCTTCTGGTCAATAAGGTTTATTAGGGTGAAAACAATGGCCCAAAGCGTTTCGGAGGCTTATAGTCCTCCTTCTTCAGGGGTCTTACTTCGGGTCCAGAGTACAGACTCCATCTACTTAACTTTTTTCTCCAAAGAATCATTATTAGAATCATTACCCACTTGGGGCTATCACACTCGATTATGGCTATACCCTACACTACATAGCCATTCGGTGACTCTGGGGTTTGGCGCCTCCCTTGGTGTTTTTTCTGGACATACAGCCCATTATTCAACTGGTTATTTGTCCAACCATCCTATTCACTGACCTGCATGTATGCCAGCCTGCCAGGGACATCAGTCTAATAATTTTTTGGTAGCTCAGTGGGGGAAAAATTCCTTTTTTCTGGCAGGTCAAGTCCACTACATTACCTATTTTATAATTTTGCGGTGACATAGTGCATTTATGTAGTTGCTGTAATAAACCTGTTCTGTCGTACCACAGAGCACGTTTGCACACAACGCTGAAAAAAATGTTTTTTTGCCTTTTTTTGCCATATACAAACCCCTGCTCTATATTCATAGAAAAAAATCCAATCCAGCTTTCCTTAAAACCGATTCCTTTATTGATTTCTTGTATACGTAAAATCCACGGACAATGTCAGAGTACACACAAGGTGACGCGTTTCGGGCTTACAGAATCATGCCCTTCATCAGACCTGATGAAGGGCATGATTCTGTAAGCCCGAAACGCGTCACCTTGTGTGTACTCTGACATTGTCCGTGGATTTTACGTATACAAGAAATCAATAAAGGAATCGGTTTTAAGGAAAGCTGGATTGGATTTTTTTCTATGAATATACCGCAAGGACCTGGTTCGGGTCTCTCATCCGTGCTTCCAGAGCTAAAGGGTGGAGGTGAGCGCTGCAGCAATTTGTTTGTATGAGTATCACAAACCCCTGCTCTGCATAGGTGACAGGTCGGTAAATTGCAAAAAAATCATCTGTTACATTGGTGGGTGACATTTTGCCAGTTTTGCCATATACAATACAAACCCCTGCTCTGCATAGGTGACAGGGAGGTAAATTTCTAAAAATCGTATGTTACACATTCTTTGGCCATAAAGTACTCCTGCACTGACTTGGAAATATATTCAGTAAATTAGGTGGTCTTCAGATTGTTTGATGATCTGTACCACTTTTTTCTTTTAGAGTACACCTGCACTGCATACCTGACTGGGAATTATATTGTGTAAATTCGGCGACGTTTACATTGTTGGGTGCTGTAGTTATATGCTGTAAAATCTCCATGATGTCTCAATGATAAATCTGCAGCGTGGGGCCCCTTGTGGCTTCTATACACTTTTAAAATAATCCTTTAGCAGGGCAAATAGATGCCTGATGAAGGGGACACTCCATGACCCCTTTTTTCTTTCAAACTACCCCTGCCCTGCATACCTGACTGGGAAATATATGCTGTAAATTAGGTGGCGTTCAGATTGTTGGCTGATCTGTACACCTTCATTCTTTCAAAGTACCCCTGCACTGCATAACAGACAGGTAATTTAGTTCATTACAATTGGTGGTTACATTGTTGCCTGACATAAATCCTTTTTGGCTGTGAAGCCAAAGGTAGTCGCCAACAACAATGTTTTTGGGAAATATAAAAAAGAAAACAAAGAGTAAGTGCGCTGTAGTATAACAATGGTTGGGTGAGGCCGGTATACATGTCTATTCTGCATAAGGTACAAACAAGTCCTGTGGGATCCATGACTGGTTCTTTTTAATGAACGTGAGATTGTCCAAGTTGGCTGTGGACAGGCGGTTGCGCTTGTCTGTGATAACGCCCCCAGCCGTGCTAAACACACGTTTAGACAATACACTGGCTGCAGGGCAGGCCAGCACCTCCAAGGTGTAAAGGTGAAGCTGAGGCCATGTCCCAAATTTGGAGACCCAGAAGTTGAATGCGGCAGACCCAGTGGCGTAGCTAAAAATGACTGGGCCCAACAGCAAATTTTTTCGCAACCCATGATGCCCCCATTCCTGTGGCTATTAAAGATCGCTTTCTCAGACCAGGCAGCTGTTCCATCTGTTTTCAACACTGTCTATACTGCCACTGTATATAATTTCATTGTATAATACTGTTGGGGGGCCCTGAAAAAGTCTTTTAGTCCTCCTCCTCCTGGAGGGGCCACTTCTTGGTCAGGGCCCCAAAGCAGCCGATTTCCCTGCTTCCCCTGTAGCTACGACCCTGGGCTGACCCATCAGTCAGTACTTGTAGGCGTGTGCACAGATACTATTCCACCATTTTGCGGAAATGCTGTCTCTTGCTAAGACGTTCCATATCTGCTGGTGGTGCAGGTTGTTGTGGCGTGGTGACAAAGCTTTTCCACTTTTCGGCCATGATAACCCTGCCTTCTGAGGTGTGGGCGGTGACCCAGCTGCGTTGGCGACTTCTTCCTCCTCCTCCTCCTCTGCTTTAGCCTTGTGCTTCCACTGAGCCCCCGGTGTCAGGTGTGAATGCCATCAGCAGCGCGTCTACTAGCTTTGGCTTCTTCCGATTGCGCTTCAGTGACGGAATTAAGGACGGCACGTTGTCCTTGTAATGGGGATCCAGCAGGGTTGCCACCCAGTAATCTGCACAAGTTAGAATGTGGGCAACTCGGCAGTCGTTGCGCAGGCACTGCAGCATTTAGTCGCTCATGTTTGCCAGGCTGCCCAAAGGCAACGACAAGCTGTCCTCTGTGGGAGGTGTATCATCTGAGTCCTCCGTATCCCCCCTGCCACGCTCAAGTGATGGCAGTGAGCTGCTTTGGGTGCCACCCTTCTGTGAACATGTTTTCTCCTCCTCCTCCTCCAGAACCGTGCCCTGGCTGGACAATTGTGTACCTGGCCTATGTTGGTGCAGAAACCCACCCTCTGAGCCACTTGTATATGACTGGCCTTATATGTTAAGGGTAAGGCATGTATATAGTTTTGTTTGTTTATTTTGTTTATCTGACCTATAGTTATATAAATATGTTTATAAGTAAATTTCTAAATAGTTTGTGAATGGGCATTAATAAGTGGTTTGAGTGAAAGGGGGGGGGGGTGTAGGGTGGGAGTCAGATCGGGTTATTTTTCTTTTTTTGAAATGTTCCTTTTATAGTTTTTGTTACGATTTATAATAAAAAATAGTCTTGATATCCGTGGAAATGTTACCCAACAATCTAACCAACGAATTTAATAAAATTATTTGCCTGTCACATCTGCGGCTCAGGCCGCAGGGGTCATTGAGCACCAATAAAAGTGCATTTGTCCCACCCGAATCTAAGAGCTGGATTAACTGAAATGATTTTCACTGTCAGGTGTTCAGGAATTTTTGCCCCACCAAATTCAGCACATGCACCAGTTAAGGGATGTGCGTCAAACTGGCTAGGCCCAGAGCTGCTACGAGATTTCGCCCATTATCGCACACCACCAGGCCGGGCTTGAGACTCAGTGACACCAACCACTCACCGGTCTGTTGTTCCATGCCCATCCACAGCTCCTGCGCGGTGTGGGGTTTGTCCCCCAAACAGATGAGTTTCAGAACAACCTGCTGTCATTTCCCCCTGGCTGTGCTGATGTTGGTGGTGAAGGTGTTACACTGAAAGGATGAGTAGGTGGTAGAGGAGGAGAAAGCGGAGTAGGAGGAGGAGGCGGCAACAGGAGGCAAATAGAAATGTCCTGCAATCCTCGGGGCGGAAGGTCATGCGCCAAACTTCTATCCGCCTCTCGCCCTGCTGCCACTACATTTACTCAGTGTGCTGTTAGGGAGATTTAACTTCCCTGCCCGTGCTTACCGGTCCACCCATTGGTGGTTATGTGAACCTTGCTACAGATGGCGTTGCACAGTGCACACCTGATTTTGTCTGCCACTTGGTTGTGCAGGGAAGGGATGGCTCGCCTGGAAAAGTAGTGGTGGTTGGGAACCACGTACTGTGGGACAGCCACCACCATAAGTTTTTTAAAAGTCTCCATCCATCTCCACCAGACAGAATGACAGCATTTCAAAGGACCAGGAATTTTGAAATCCTGGCATTCAGGGCCAGGGATCGCAAGTGGGTAGTGGGGTACTTCCTCTTTCTATTTCTTTTTCTAATTGGGAGATGGACAGCTGAACGCTTCAATGAGATAGTGTGGAGATGCTTGGTGACGGTGAAAGATGTGGTGGCATTGCTGCCTATCCTCTGTTTGCGGGGTGGCAGGTGCCACTGTCACTCATTTATGCTCAGGTTTAGAATGTTTATTTTTAACTTTTATGTATTTTATGTTATTTTAAGTTATTTCCCTATCCAAATTTGTTTGTAGAGCACTTGTCCTACTCTTACCCCCATTGTGCTTCTATTTCCAGCCCTCTATCCCTTACCAGGACTTTTTTAGAGCCATTTTAGTGCCCCAGAGTTCGGGTCCCAATTAACTTCAATGGGGTTCGGGTTTGGGGTTAAGTTCGGGTCCCGAACTCGAACTTTGAGGGTAAGTTCGGCCAAACCCGGCGAACCCAAACTTCCAGGTGTTCGGTCAACTCTACTATGGATCAACTTGCAGGATAACAGGCCGAACTGGATGGACCAATTTTTTTTTTTTCAGCCTTATATTCTATGTTACTATATTACTGTGCTCGGGGCATCACAGCACAATATGGATCAGACCTGCATTAACACTTTTATATCTGCCAGCATAATAAATACATATTTTTATTAGACATAATTATGTATGTATATTAGTGATGAGCGAGCACCAAAGTGTTCGGGTGTTCGGTTACTCGGTCCGAACACATAGTGATATTCGTGCGCTCGGCCGAGCACCCGAGTATAATGGAAGTCAATGGGAGACAAACAGGCACCCCCTGCTCGGATGAGGGGATGGTGCCTGGTCCATTGGAAAAGGTCAGAAAGTGATAGAAACGCCACCGAAATGGATGTGGAACAGCATGGGTGCATGTCTGGGTGCATCTTGGACTCCAATGTCGCTGCTGGGAACCATATTGTCCCAGTTGTCCGCAACTTTGACATAGCGACAAAATTGCAACCCAAATCCCACCCCCTCAAAAAAAAAAGACATTTTTAGAGGTAAAATTGTTAGGAAACATTCTTTACTGTATATTCAAATTTATATACAGTGCAAATGCTGCCAAAAATTACAAGGATAAAGCACTCCGATACAGCCTGTATATCACATAAAGGAGGGCCTCATTCACATGATACTACAATTCCACTAAATGAAAGGGCTGCCAAAAATTACAAGGAACCGGCACTCCAATACACCCTTTATTACACATAAAGGAGGGCATCATACACACACTTGAAAAATTATCATTGATGGCTTACAGGTGACCCTCAAAAACATTTGGAGCAAGCGCGTGCTAGTTACCCTCTAAAACATTATAGTTGAGAGCCTGAATGTGAGCGGACCCAATAAAAAATTGTAGTGAGGGCCTGAAGGTGAGCGAACCCCAAAAAACATTGCATTGATGGCCTACAGGTGAGCAGACTGTACAAAACATTTGAGGTGAGGGCAAGAAGCCGAGCGAACCCCATAAAAATTGCTGTGATGGCCTACAGGTGAGCAGACCGTATAAAGCAGTGGAAGTGAGAGCCTGAAGCCTAGCGAACCCCATAAAAAATTGCAGTGATGGCCTACAGGTGAGCAGACCGTATAAAGCATTGGAGGTGTGGGCCTGAAGGTGAGCGAACCACATAAAACATTGCAGTAATGGCCTACAGGTGAGCAGACCATATAAAACATTAGAGGTGAGGGACTTAAGGTTAGCGAACCACAAAAACATTGCAGTGATGGCCTACAGGTGAGCAGACCGTTTAAAGTATTGGAGGTGAGAGCCTGAAGCCTACCGAACCCCATAAAACTTTGCAGTGATGGCCTACAAGTGAGCAGACTGTATAAAGCACTGGAGGTGAGGACCTGAAGCCTAGCAAACCCCATAAAACATTGCAGTGATGGCCTACAGGTGAGCAGACGGTATAAAGCATTGGAGGTAAGGGACTGAAGCCTAGCGAGCCACATAAAACATTGCAGTGATGGCCTACAGGTGAGCAGACGGTAAAAAGCATTGGAGGTGAGGGCCTGAAGACTAGCGAACCCCATAAAAAATTGCAGTGATGGCCTACAGGTGAGCAGACCGTATAAAACATTAGAGGTGAAACATAGAAACATAGATTGTGTCGGCAGAAAAGAACCATTTGGCCCATCTAGTCTGCCCAATATACTGAATACTATGAATAGCCCCTGGCCCTATCTTATATGAAGGATGGCCTTATGCCTATCCCATGCATGCTTAAACTCCTTCACTGTATTTGCAGCTACCACTTCTGCAGGAAGGCTATTCCATGCGTCCACTACTCTCTCAGTAAAATAATACTTCCTGATAATACTTTTAAACCTTTGCCCCTCTAATTGAAAACTATGTCCTCTTGTAGCAGTTTTTCTTCTTTTAAATATTCTCTCCTCTTTTACCTTGATGATTCCCTTTATGTATTTAAAAGTTTCTATCATATCCCCTCTGTCTCTTCTTACTTCCAAGCTATACATGTTAAGGTCCTTTAACCTTTCCTGGTAAGTTTTGTCCTGCAATCCATGCACTAGTTTAGTAGCTCTTCTCTGAACTCTCTCCAAAGTTTTAATATCCTTCTGCAGATATGGTCTCCAGTACTGCACACAATACTCCCAATAAGGTCTCCCTAGTGCTCTGTAGAGCGGCACAAGCACCTCCCTCTTCCTACTGTTAATGCCTCTCCCTATACACCCAAGCATTCTGCTGGCATTACCTGCTGCTCTATGACATTGTCTGCCCACCTTTAGGTCGTCTGATATAATGACCCCTAAATCCCTTTCCTCAGATACTGAGGTTAGTACTGTATCACTGGTTTTATATTCTGCTTTTGGGTTTTTACGCCCCAGGTGCATTATCTTGCACTTATCGACATTAAATTTTAGTTGCCAGATTTTTGACCATTCCTCTAGTTTTCCTAAATCCTTTTCCATTTGGTGTATCCCTCCAGGAACATCAACCCTGTTACAAATCTTTGTGTCATCAGCAAAAAGACACACCTTACCATTAAGGCCTTCTGCAATTTCGCTGATATAGATATTAAACAACATGGGTCCCAGAACAGATCCCTGAGGTCCCCACTGGTAACAATACCATGGTCTGAATATACTGAAGCCTAGGTGAGGGACTGAAGCCTAGTGAACCCCATAAAACATTGCAGAGATGGCCTACAGGTGAGCAGACTGTACAAAGCATTGGAGGTGAGGGCCTGAAGCTGAGCGAACCCTACAAAACATTGTAGTGAGGGCATATATATTCTGTATGGAAGAGGAGGTAGATGAGAAAACAAGATCAAGCATAAACCCTTTTTTTGTGGTGAAAAGGGTGTATCTGAATATTGTGGATTGAGTACATTATAAAGCATACATTTAAATTGCGTTTTTGTTCCTCATTAGCTCAGCTTTCCTCTGGTGGAGTAAAGAAGTCAGGGGCAATCCAGGCCTTGTTCATTTTTATCTGCGTCAACCTCTCAGCATTGTTATAATGCCACCAGCAGCACTAAATACACGCTCAGACAATACGCTGGTGGCAGGGCAGGGCAGGCCAGAACCTCCAAGGTGTAGAGCGCAAGTTCGAGCCACGTGTCCAGCTTGGATACCCTGTAGTTGTAAGGCACTGAGGGATCATTTAGGATGCTGACACACTCTGCAATGTATTCCTTCACCATCTTCCAAAACTTTTCCCTCTTTGTAGCACTAGGCCCCGATTCAGGGTGAGGTTGCTGGCAGGGTGTCATGAAAGTTTCCCATGCCTTGGAAAGTGTTGCCCTGCCTCTTTTGGAACTACTGTGTGTTCCCCTTGGAAGTATGGACTCTGGCGGCCGCATTGTTAGATGGAAAGTTTTGGAGCAATCTGTCAACATGTACCTTCTAAAATAATTTCAATAAAACAAAAAAAGCGGAGACAGCACGTCCAATGCCAGTGAAATTTTAATCCGGATGCGACGTTTCGACTCTCACATGAGTCTTCTTCAAGCATACACATACAGATTATGTGAGGGTATAAATAGAGGTGCACATGGGAGCAACTCCCAAACAAGGTCAGGGGGTGTGGTCACCCAATTAAACATACATAGTGAAATAACATATAATCCAATTGGGGATATATCAGCATTTTGTATATTTATACTTTGCTGACATCGTAATGAATGTATGATTCCTTATTTGTTTATCACAGTTGTTTTTAGGTTGTTTTATTATGTGTGTATGCACATTGTGCATTAGATTGTTTTAATAAATTGTCCATGACTTTCACTTACCAGGTGGAGTGCTCGCCTATGATTTGATGTCAATTAAGTTGGACATGAAGCCGGGTAAGGTGGATTTTTTAGTTTTTTCTGGTGCACTGCCTGCAGGCACAGTTTCATTGCGCCCAGGGCCAAGGCATTTGCTTGCACCATCAGCATCATGCCCAGGGCCACGGCCTCTGTTTGCACCATCATCATCACGCCCACTTCCCCCTCCATTTGTGCTCGCCTTCTTCATATTATTGGTTTTGTCTATAGCTGTGGTGCAGATTGTTTTACTGTCCGCTAAAGACACAGTTTTCTGATGCAGGACAGTACTGGATACAGAACAATACAGATTTTCAGCTCTACACTAGCCCAGAGATAATGTAATTTTTACAGTACACTGTATTGGCTTGCTGTAATGTACTGGAGACAGAGAAATACAAATTTTCTGCACTACACTAGGCCACAGATAATGACATTTTTACAGTACACACTGTATTGGCTAGCTATAATGTACTGGAGACAGAGAAATACAAATCTTCTGCGCTACACTAGGCCAAAGATAATGACATTTTTACAGTACACACTGTATTGGCTTGCTTTAATGTACTGAATACAGAAAAATAAAGATTTTCAGGAGTACAGTAGCCCAGAGATTATATAATTTTTACAGTACACACTGTATTGGCTTGCTATAATGTACTGGAGACAGAGAAATACAACTTTTCGGCACTACAGTAGGCCATAGATAATGAAATTTTTACAGTACACACTGTATTGGCTTGCTATAATGTACTGGAGACAGAGAAATACAAATTTTTTGGCACTAAAGTATGCCAGAGATAATGTAATTTTTACAATACACACTGTATTGGCTTGCTGTAATGTACTGGAGACAGAGAAATACAAATTTTCGGCACTACAGTAGGCCGCAGATAATAAACAATTTTACAATACACACTGTATTGGCTTTGTACAATGTACTGGATACAGAGAAATACAAATTGTTGGCACTAAAGTATGCCGCAGATAATGTAATGTTTACAATACACACTGTATTGGCTTGCTGTAATGTACTGGAGACAGAGAAATACAAATTTTCGGCACTACAGTAGAACATAGATAATGAAAATTTTACAATACACACTGTATTGGCTTCCAGTAAGGTACTGGATACAGAAAAATACAGATTTTCGGCACTACACTAGCCCAGAGATAATGTAATTTTGACAATACACACTGTATTTGGATGTAGTTCTATATTGGATACAAATTTTTCACAAATAAAATATATTCTCTGCTGGAATACTGTAAATACGGTTGTGGCCTAAACGCACACACAGATGTGCCCAAAACTAGTTCACTATGGCCAAAATATAAATCACCCTCTGCTGGAGTAATTAATATACCGGTTGTTAGTTAATTTAGTTAATTTCCCCAAAACAAATAATTTCTCTGATGGTGCAGTGTATATCTCACTAGCAGGCACACTGTTGTGAATAATTCCCTTTTTATAATGTCTGCCCAACACACTGCTTTATGATGGTGCAGTGTATATCTCAGTACCAAGGAACACTGTAGTGAATAAGCCCCTTTTTATAATATCTGCACAACACACTGCTTAATGATGGCGTATTGTAGATGTCACTAATCTGAAATCTTTCTGTTTTTTGGAAGTTAAAAAAGCGATTTTCAAGCCCTGCACTATCTGTCGCTTCCTGGTGACGCCTGTCCCTGATGGTGCTGAAGCAAACCCCTTCTTAAAAAAATAAATAAAAGTTGCTGCACTGCTGTCAAACACACACTGTAGTCCTTAAAAGGAATGTTAGGTCTTTCAATAAGGTTTTTGGAGTGAAATCAGTAAGTTTAGAGCAAAACGCTATCTGTCCCTGCCTACTGTCTGCTCTCCCTGACGCTGAATGAGCCGAGCGCTCCTATATGAAATGGTATCACGTGTTCCGGCCAGCCAATCAGTGTAAGGCTTACAGCTAACATGGCTATGGGCTTACATTGAGGGGAATTACTTACCTGGACCTTGATTGGCTGCTTAGAAGGCGCCAAACGTGCGGGGAGGAGACTCGAGCTATGCGACTAATACACGTGGTGCTTGGCCGAGTAAAGCTGAGCGCTGAGCATAGCGATGCTCGAGCCGAACCAATACTCAGGCTGAGCATGCTCGCTCATCACTAATGTATATCCTTTAACTGAATCATGCTAATTTTTATGTATATTTTTTTATTTTTATGTGTGATTTTCATCTTTTTAGTTATGATGGTTTTGTATTAATACATTTTTAGCCAGAAGGAGGAGTGCCTATCCTACTTTTTGCTACTTAAAAAAAAAACTACAGTTAATTCTGCAGCTTGTGGCTGTGCCCCAGGGCCCCTTTATGTATAGCGTTTCAGGTGTAGGAATGCCAAGTGTTATAGTGTGGCCTAAAATGTCTCTTTATGTGTGTCACTGTGCTCCTACCTCGATATGGCTGAAGCCCAGGCTTTGTCTCTGAAGCTATAAATAGGGGAATAATTGAGGGATAAAAGAATAGCTGGAGTCCAGACCTTGAGATGAAGTTCAATGGCAGTTTTACCTTCAATAAACGTTCTCCAAAACGGTTTACACACTTTGTCTTGATTCCAGCAGGCTTTAGCATGAAACTGGCAGGCAAACTCAATTCTTCTATAACCTTCTCTCACTGACTGACAGGCTGGCTGTATAACTCAGCTCCTTCTGTATGCTGCACTTCTCTGTAGTCTAACTCTAGGTTATGCCAGGGAACTTTCCTCCTGTCTCCTAAAGCTTTAAGCTTTGGCCTCCATGACCAACAGAGCTTAGGTTGCTTTGGCTGGTGTAGGCAAGTCCAGCAGAGACCTGCCCCTGTACACCCTTTCCCTAGCTGGGGGTAAACTAGACTGACTCTAACTGGTCCCCACCCTTCTGGTGGAAAGTAGGACAAGCCAAATTCTCTCCAGAGGGGGGTTAGAATGGAATGTCAAGTTCCATTCTATCTAAGTATAGCTCTGCCATATTTGCAGCCACCTGCTGGTGAACCAGGTATATTACATAAACATAACAGTTACAAGAAGATTAGGAATGCACAGTGTATAGGACTTGGAGAGAAATACTTAAGATGATGTTTTGTTAGCCCATTAAAGATAGTAGAAAGGTGCAGGAGTGGTAACACCACTCTGGGGTGTTACAATTACACAAAAAAATGACAGGAAAAAACAAGCCCTCATACAACTCTAGACCAAAATGTAAAAAAGTTATGGCTGTCACAAAATGGCAATGCAAAAAAAAGGTTTTGATTTTTTTTTTCAGTTTTTTTAAGTAATAAAAAAACAAAACCTATACAATTTTGGTATTACTGTATTTGTATTGAGCCGCATAATAAGAGCACTATGTCATTTTTAGTGCACAGAGAATGTCGTGATGTCAATACCCCAAAAATCGTGGTGTAATTGTGTTGTTTTTTTCAATTTAACCCCAGAAATAATTTTTTTCCAGTTTTCCAATAACAGACATGTTAAATTAAATGGTGCCATTAAAAAGTGCATCTTGTCCGGCAAACAATAAGCCCTCCTATGGCTATGTGAACAGAAAAAGATTTAGAATGTGGGGAGGAAAAAACAAAAATGAAAAACCAAAAAGGATCTCTGTACATAAGGGGTTAATTTTTTATATTTCCCAATTTTTGTAATCCGGCATTTAAGGATCCATACAATTTTCTTCCATTTGATAATGATGTGTGAGGGTTTATTTTTGTGGGATGAGTTATAGTTATTTAAGTCACTGAGTTGACAGGATAGCTAACAAGGGAATAATACTCTAAAAATTTAATTTTATTAAATCCTCTTAAAATTGCTGATAGCAAAAAATACTATTGGGGAGAGATATCCAAAGGTTTAATTACTAAAATTAGAGGTGTTTCTATTTAGATATGTCCGATGACTAACAGCATGACCGATCCCGATCTCACATGTCCATCTGAAATAGCCAGTGAGTGTTAGCTTTACACTCATCAGTATACTGGCTAAATAACTCGGACTAAAAATAGAACTCACACCTCTATGTCAATTGGGAGAACTTGTGTGCATATACAGCATATAGAGCTGGGACCTGTAGTGCGTCAGTACCCGCTCTATACATATGTTAATCTCCCAGTTATGTTAACCGCTCAAAGGAACATATAGTGTGCCAGCCACTGATAATGATATCTGGATTGATCTAATGAATCAAAAATACGGAAGAATGTCTCCAGTCCGCAATGCCCAGCATCAATCAAGCGGCTGGAGATCAGTCCCCAGGAAACTAGATCTCATACAGTGTAGTGTGGCGGCACCATGAGCGGAAAATATAAATGAATAAGGTTCCTGCCTCCAGTCCCACTATCTCAAAAAATAACCCCCATATCATGTGCTTAACGCGTTTCGCCGAAATATATGGCTCATCAGGAGCAAATTCATTATCAGGGTATTACATAGTCGAACAGAACCTCGCCTGCATGGTAACAGGACAAACAATCGGCATAAACTGGCCGTACGCGGCCGCAAGAACCCGGGGTTTATGTAAGGAAAACCCCTCCTCCATACTCCGCGTCACAGAGTCAGGGCCGGTCAGAGGGTAAAGACAGGGCGGGGTAATACCCCGTCCATCATACTGCTGTACCGCCCTGCATTTCACTCTGGTGCGGTCTAGTGTAAAACACTATGCCGTATTACAGGAGGACCAATCGGTGGACACAACTCAAATCGCCACTAGGCATCAGTAATTGTACAAGTGGGAAGCATAATGCAGTTAATTCAATATATCGAGATGGTTATTGACCTGATATGAAACATATCATGTAAGTGATTAACAAGTATGAAGTGATGATCTCCAATACTGTTAGAAGAGGTAGTGTAAAGAATAAGAAATGTGCTAGCTAAATATATATGCCATATTAGATGGAATTAGCCAGACATAGGCATGCATGGTTAAAACTTCACACATTTAAGATGTAATTAAAAGCGTGCAGAACGAGTGCACTAGGTATAAGGACCATAGATATGAACAAAGGACCTATGTATGAGTGAACACAGAGAACTAAATGAAACATACAAAAGAATTGTATTCATTCAAGCCATGTGGTCTCAAGGTTCTAAGTCTAAAGATCCATTTAGTTTCGATCTGTAATAGTCTCTTGTCATGGTCTCCACCTCTAGATGATCGCCGGACTTCTTCAATACCCTGGAGTTATAGTTATTTAGTGTAATTTTAGGATACATAAAACTTTTTAATCACTTTTTACTGTTTTTTGTGAGTAAATTCATGAAAACAGAAATGTTTTACATTGTTTACATTTATAAAAAAAAATCTGATTCTTTTATTGTATGGGCCATGACATATAAGTAATCTCAATTAAATAAGGTGTATTATTATTTTTTTATTTTGTGACTTAAATTTATTTTTTGCAAAAAAGTTTTTTTGGACATTTTATTTCTACTTTCCAGTAGAACTTAGTGGTTACTATAAAAATGACATTATACTTATTTAGCCCTTTCCAAGTCTGGACGCCATGTAGAATTGTATCTGTCATGGTCTCTGGGTCATTGTTATGCCTTTGTATAATATAGCTGGCAGTAGTAAGTGATGACACGGGGCATAGCTATTGAGCCCATAGCATCCTGGAGCTGTAATAGTACATCTCGGAGTACCATCTACCTGCTTATAGCGATAGACTGTAAGCACCATGGACAGGAAAGGGTTAATATCAGTAGAAACATCTATAATGAAAAATGATCCTAAATTATTATGTTCCTTCAGCTGATCACTTGTTATGAAGCATCATATATTTTGTAGACTGAAGACTGTGAAATAGACTCAAAGGTTTAAATGACTCCTAAAGAAGGAATAAGCTAAGGAGAAATTCAAGCAGATGGCCAGAAGAAGTCTACATTCTTATAACCGAGGTCTGAACCATCAAGGAGATGGTCACAAGTGAATTGCCGAGCAGATAGTGTGGACCTTGTAGTGATTGTGTCATATAGAAAAAAATATTTAAGAATCAGATGTGATATGAAATGTATAATTTATCAGATGGAACAATCAGTATCTCACAGAATACCTTCCCTAGGGGAAAACATAACCTTTTTTAATGGTAACTAAAAATACCCACAAATAGTGAATTAAAATTGATCTGGCTATGGGGGGGGGGAATAAAAGGCCTTGATGCTATAGAAAAGGGGAAATAGGGGCAGTGTTTAGGGTGAGTTTCCCTTTTCTATAGCGTCAGGGTCTCTTACAACCCCCCCCCCCACCCCGTAGCCAGATCAATTTTAATTCACCATGATTTGTGGGTATTTTTAGTTATCATTATTAAATGTTACGTTTTACACCTATAAAGGTGTTTTGTGACATATTTTTTTTATTTTACTGATACCAGTAACTGACTGAGATTTCTGATGTCTCTATTAACCAGACCTGTGACTGATGGAACAAACAGAAAATATACAAATTTAACTTCATGGAGCAATAACATTTATCCAAGGTTGTGTGATCGAGTCTGTGTCAGTAAATTGTATCGTTTCTAACTGAAAAGTCTAAACCTGACACCCTTAAAAAAAATACTCATATAAAGTTGTCATACAGGGTTTATTCTTCTTAGAGTCATCCCTCCTCTAGTTGGAATCTGTAAGAAATAATGTCCTTACACAATAAAATCTCTTATAATCTGTTCTACTGTATATAATATATAGTAATTTTATATGTGAATTATAGATGGAGAGTCATGTGGTTTTAAGTCTGGATGAAATGCTCATTGGTTACACTGATTCTCATATGAAAAGGTCTCGGAGTTTCCCAGGAATCTCTTACAGATGCTAAATAGGAGTGTGAACAATAGGTCTCTGCCCTGCAAATACAATGTGTAAATGAAGGACCATCTCAGGAGGCCAGAAAATGCTAAAGTGGTTGATGAGGAGATGGCACCATTATTCTTCTATTGTATATGGTAATGAGGGAAGCCAGATCTGATGATGAAAGGTTTCACGGATTATGAAGGTGGGACTGGGCGTCTCCTGGGGGGAAGCGGAGGCGCAGATAGCTATAGCCACCAAAGGATTATAATTTAAAACATGGCTTAGAAATCTACAATTCACTAAGGGAATTTACTTGGATCATTGACTTTCTGAGGAGAAGACACTGAGTGGAGAACAAGTCCTGAGTGTGTGGAGGGTCCATGTCTGGTAAGTATCACTGAACTGACTGTAACGAATTATAAAATATTGTAATCTGTGCTGTGTATAATGAACAGTGGGACAAAAGTATTAACAGGTTTGTTCCTAGAAGGTGGCTGATGGGATGCAGATGAAGAAAATGATGGAGGACCTTCTCTTACCACTCCATTCTAGTCTTAGTGGAGAGCTGCAGTTCTTCTCCATGCTGTTAGGGGTTGAAGGATCTGTGATGATGCTCTGTGCAGTTCCTTTACTAGATGTACAGGACCTATGATGATGTAGATTAAGTCATCATAGGTCCTGGCAGATGCTACTATTTTACCTGGGAACAGCACTATTCTTTGTGCAGTTCCTTTACTAGATGTTCAGGTCCTGTGATGACATCACCATAAGTCCTATAGCTTTCTTTACTAATGATAGGGATCCTATACTGGAGCTGGACAGTAATGAGTGGTTCACTGCGGGCACCTTTTCCCCAAGGGCTTCATAGCTGCTGCATGGTTTGCCTCTATGGGATTTACTCCGCTGGTGCTTATAAACATATAGGGGAGATTAAAGATTTGCGGTGGTTTTAGTGTCAGTTTTAAGTCTGTCTTTACTTTGTGAAGTTGAACATAGTATGACTATGTTAAACAGTAATAATATATTTCGTGCAAATACAAAATGGTTTATGTCTGTATAAGTACATCAGGGAGCAGGGGAGGTTGCCTGACGTGAAGATGTGACTTTTTAAAATACTGCACAACCTAAATAAGGCATAATAGTTTTTTTATCTGTAATCCTGACCTATTTTACATTACATTTCTAAAAATGGTGAAGCTCACAAAATGTTACAAATGTTGAACAAATGTTGCAATTTAGCATCACTTAAAACTTTTTATGCCACAAAACAGGCGTACAAGATTTGATAAATGTCTCTCATACTGTTTGTACAATTTGAAGATGTTTTCAAACAACTTTAAGAAATAGAAGAGGACAACTCCTGTTTATATTCACATGGAGACTTCTAATTGGCACAGATTTTTTTTTATAAATATAGTTTCTGAGATATTTCTTATTTCTACTTTCTATTTGCAACTATGAAAAGAGAAACTCTCATCTTATAAACAATTTATTTTTTCCAGATAACCCCAGGATAACCATAGATGTCTAATTTTACCCCCTTCTTATAAAACAGAAGATAATCAATCACAGATTGCTGATAATAGCACTGGATAAAGACTGGGTGAGATGTCTGCGAGTTCTGAATGTCAGGAACATTTTGAAAATAAATCTTACCTTTATAAGCAGAAGGAAATTCACAAGGATAAAAGACAATTTCCATGTTCAGAATGTGAGAAAACATTTAGTACAAAATCACATAGTTTGGAACATCAGAGAATTCACATAGGAGAGAAGCTGTTTTCATGTCCAGAATATGGAAACAGTTTTAAGCATAAGAGTCATATTGTGATACATCTGAGATCTCACACAGGAGAAAAGCCATATTGCTGCTCAGAATGTGAAAAAAGTTTTAATAAAAAATCACGTCTTGTTCGACATCTCAGAATCCACACAGGAGAAAAGCCATTTTCATGTCCAGAATGTGGGAAGTGTTTTAATCAGAAATCATATCTTGATGTACATCTGAGAACTCACACAGGAGAGAAGCCATATTCCTGTCCTGAATGTGAAAAATGTTTTAATTGGAAATCACAACTTGATATGCATCTGGAAACTCACACAGGAGAGAAGCCATTTTCATGTCCTGAATGTGATAAATGTTTTAATCGGAAATCATATCTTGATGTACATATGAGAACTCACACAGGAGAGAAGCCATATTCCTGTCCTGAATGTGAAAAGTGTTTTAACCAGAAATCAAATCTTATAAAACATCACAAAAAAACTAACACAGGTGAGAAGCCATATTCATGTCCTGAATGTGAGAAATGTTTTAGTGATAAATCATATCTTGTTAAACATCAAAGAATTCACACAGGACAGAAGCCATATTCCTGTCTTGAATGTGAAAAGTGTTTTACTGTGAAATCAAATCTTAACCAACATCAAAAAATTCACACAGTAGAGAAGCAATATTCGTGTCTTGAATGTGAGAAATGTTTTGGTGATAAATCACATCTTGTTAAACATCAGATAATTCACTCAGGAGAGAAGCAATATTTATGTCCTGAATGTGAGAAATGTTTTAGTGATAAATCAAATCTTGTTAAACATCAGAGAATTCACACAAGATTTAACCATAAAATAAATCTTGTGAATTATCTAAGAATTCATAGGGGAGAATCAATAAGTGTGTAATGTGCTTAAAAATAAGTTATATCAGATAGCACATGCGAGAACTCACTATTTTTTATTTACATAAGCACACGATGGCTTATTTTTTGTAGGACAACATTGATGTTCTAATGGCACCATTTTAGGTTTTATACAATGTGGTTTAATGTGGGGAAAAAACTCCAAATGAAGCGGATTTTTCATAAACAAACCATTCCACCACAGTTTTCTAAAAAAAAAAATATATATATATATATATATATATATATATTTTTTTTTTAAGCGTTTACTTTACTCTCCGGGTCAGTTTGATAACAATGATATGACAAATGTATAGTTTTTCTTGCATTTTAATACTGAAAAAAAAATTACAAACTTCGGAAAATAATTTTTTTTTTCTTTGCATTACTCTACAAACCTTTTTTTATTTGCATGTGTCTGGAGCTGTGAGAAGGCTCATTCTTTTGCAGGATGATCTGTACTTTTTATTGATACCATTCTGGAGTGTGTACGACATTTTGATAATTTCTTATTCAATTTTTTTGTGGGAGGTGAAACAACCAAAAAAGAAATTATGATTTGGCCATTTTGGGATTTTTTTTTTTAATGGGATAAATATTTTAGACATTTTCGCATGCTATGATACTCATTATGTTCATTTATGCATTTTATTTTCGTTTTGGTTAATGATGGGTGATTTGATTTTTTTATATCTATTTTTTTTTTAAATTTTTAACTTTAACTATAACAATCAATGATTACATTGCTTTTCTCATAGACTCTAATGCACTAATATATAGACTCTAATGACAGTTTAAAATACTTACACTGAGAAGGTCATTTATCAAACTGGTGTAAAGTCTATGGGCAATCATAATGGATCCACCTGGTTTCCATTATGCAAGACAGAAAACAGTCCAGCATAAAGGAAACCAGAAGGATCCGTTATGCTTGGCCATAGACTTCTATTATAACAGATCAAAATTGATTGCCTCTTAATGGCTTTGTTTTGCATTCCGTCATCCAATTCCGTTATATTCTGTTATAACCGAATCCATAACGGAATTCCTTTACTACCTGGTAAGGTTCAGGCTCGCTCATCCCTAATTCTAACCTATTTATCTGGACCAAATTAAATTGAATGTTTGAAATAAAATATCCCTTAAAGCAGGATAGCGAGTGCCTTGGCTCCACTTTACTATACACACAGCACTGTTATACACACACCTATAAAACACAGCTCTGCTACACAGCTAACATTGGAGATGTCGCAAACATAAAAATTTTCATTCGCGGCGAATGCGAATTTACGCAAATTTTCGCGAACGGGCGAACCGCCATAGACTTTATAGGCAGGTGGATTTTAAAACCCACAGGGACTCTTTCTGGCCACAATAGTGATGGAAAAGTTGTTTCAAGGGAACTAATACCTGGACTGTGGCATGCCGGAGGGGGATCCATGGCAAAACTCCCATGGAAAATTACGTAGTTAACGCAGAGTCGGGTTTTAATCCATAAAGGGCATAAATCACCTAACATTCCTAAATTGTTTGGAATAACGTGCTTTAAAACATCCAGTGTGTGTATACGATCAGGTATGATGTTGTATTGATCAGGTAGTGTAAGGGTTACGCCTGATTCACAGTGACAGACCAAACTCTGACAGACCAAACTTCCCGTTTAACGCACCGCAAATAACCGCAAACAGTCCATTTGCACAACTGCAAACTCCCCCATTTGCGCAAGGTTGGATACCAAGCTAGCCATGTCCCGTTCCTTGTCCTCACTGACATCATTAAAGGTCTCTTACTCCACCCAGCCACGTACAACACCAAGGGTCCCCGAAAGGTGACAACAAGCCCCCTGGAATGCCTGCTGTGGTTGGTCTTCCACCTCCTCAAAGCCACCTTCCTCCTCTGACTACTCTTCTTCAGACTCCTCTCTCTGCGTTGCCGCAGGTCCAGCAATCGACGACAAGGCTGCTTCTGGTGGTGATGGTGACCACAACTCTTCCTCTTCATGCTCACCTATGGCCTGATCCAGCACTCTTCGCAGGGCACGCTCCAGAAAAAACGCATATGGGATGAGGTCGATGATGTTGCCTTGGGTTTGACTGACCAGGTTTGTCACCTCCGCAAAAGGACGCATGAGCCTACAGCCAATGTGCATGAGCATTCAGTAACGCGGCCAAAAAATACCCAGCTCTGCAGAGGCTGTCCTCTTCTTTTAAATCAAAAAAATCTGTTCTTACCAGTTTAATCTGTGTTTTGTCCCCTATCAGGGGTCGGTGTATGGAATTGATTTTAGGAACCGGGAGATGGAAAAAGATGGTTGGTCGACCCTCTTCCTTCCAATTTGGGGCACGGCGCGTGCGCCGTGCAATGTACTGTGCCACCCTATATGAGTGGTGTGTTAAGTAGTACTATTCCTATCAGTTTAATCCCTGTTACGTCCCCTCTCAGGGGACATGTATCGAATAGATTTTAGGAACCGGGAGATGGAAAAAGATGATTGGTCGGGCCTCTTACTGCCGATTTGGGGCACTGCGCGTGCGCCACGCAATGTACTGTAGCACCAATATAAATAGTGTGAACTACTATTCTTACCATTTTAATCTTTGTTAAGTCCCCTATCAGGGGACGTGTATTGAATTGAATCCTTGCATGGGGAGATAGAGAAAAAAGCTTGCTCTGTCTGCTTCCTTCTAATTTTGGGCACTTGCAATGGAATTTGCCACCAATGCAACTAGTGTTAACTAAGTACTATTCCTATCAGTTTAATCTCTGTTTTGTCCCTTATCATGGCCAGGGTTGGTGTATTAAATAGATTTTTAGAACCGGGAGATGGAAAAAGACCTATGCTCGGTCCGCTTCGTTTGAATTTCAGGTCACTGCGCGTGCGCGTGCGCCGTGCAATGTACTGTGCCACCCGATATGAGTGGTGGGCACTGACAGTGGGCACAGTACAGTCTGTGGGCCTGACACACACTGGCAGGCAACTGCAATTATATTACAGAGGAAAAATTAAATTACTTTTTTATTTGCAAGGTACTGTGCCACCCTATATGAGTGGTGGGCAATGGGCACAGTACAGTCAGTAGGCCTGATACACACTGGCAGACAACTGCAATTATATTAAAGGGTAAAAATTAAATTACTTTTTAATCTGCAAGGTACTGTGCCACCTGATATGAGTGGTGGGCACTGGCAGTAGGCACAGTACAGTCTGTGGGCCTGACACACACTGGCAGGAAACTGAAATTATATTAAAGGGTAAAAATTAAATGACTTTTTTTATCTGCAAGGTACTGTGCCACCCAATATGAGTGGTGAGCACTGGCAGTGGGCACAGTACAGTCTGTGGGCCTGACACACACGGGCAGGCAACTGCAATATATATATAGAAAAAATAAAATAAAAGCAGACTGATGTACCAGCCCTAAAAAGGGCTTTTTGGGGTGCTCTCAGGATGCTGTCCTTACAGCAGATGAGTCTTTGAGGACTGGAGTGGACACAGAACACTGGCCTAGCTAACGCTTTCCCTATTAATTCAGCAGCAGGAGCACTCTCCCTGCTCTAACTAACAGTGCAGCTTCAGAATTAATATAAGATGGATGCTGTCCTTGCTTTTTGATAGGAGGTGGGAGGGTCTGGGAGGGAGGGTATGCTGATTGGCTGGAATGTGTCTGCTGACTGTGAGGTACAGGGTCAAAGTCTGCTCAATGATGATGTATAGGGGGCGGACCAAACATTGCATATGTTCGCCCGCCGCGGCGAACATGAACAAGCGATGTTCGACGGGAACTGTTCGACAGCGAATAGTTCGGGACATCTCTAGCTAACATACACACACCGCACTGCTGCATAGACTCCATGACAAATACAGCACTGCTACAAAACTGACCTATATACACACAGCACTGCTATACACACTTGGCTACACAGCTGACTGCACTGGTATAAACACCTAAGGGTGGGTTCACACTAGCGTTAGGGATGCTGTTATGGCTTTCCATTGTAACATGGTTATAACGGAAAATAACGGAATCCATAAGGACTATTGCACACGAAAGTATTCCGGCCATTCCCGTATTGCGGAACGCATATGCGGATCTGCGTTAAACGGGTATCCTTCCGTGTGCATTCAGCATCACGGATGCAGACCTATTCACTTCAATAGATCCGCAAATCTGGAGATGCGGAACGGAAGCTCGGAACGGAACCCTACGGAAGCACTATGTAGTGCTTCCGTAGGGTTTCATTCTGCACTTCCGTTCCGCAAAAAGATAGAAGATGTCCTATCTTTTTGCAGAACGGCCGGACCACAGACTTGTATTATGACGGAATGCAAAACGGAAGCCTTTAAAAGGCATTCCGTTTGATTTCCGTCCTAATAGAAGTCTATAAGAATCAAAACGGATCCGTCTGGGTCCTGTTATGCAAGACAGAAAAGAAAGTCCTGTCGACAGTACTTTGTTTTCTGTCTTGCATAATTGGACCCAGGCAAATCTGTTATGATTTTTCACTTCTATTAGGATGGAAAGCAAATGGAATGCCATTTAAAGGCTTCCGTTTTACATTCTTTTTGGGCATTCCGTTATTTTCCTTTATAACCATGTTATAACGGAAAGCCATAATGGAATCCCTAACACTAGTGTGAACCCACCTAACAAACACAGCAACACAGCTCAGCAACATACATGCACACACACTATCTTTTTTTTTTTTTTTAAATCATATTTCTCCACAGAAAAGAAGAAAGGGAATTTCATTAATCCTCTAAAACAAATCATTATTGAAGCTTATAAAATCCAGTATAGCTGAGAGCAATATGTGTGGAAAAAAATTGCCCTGTTTCTGATTAATTTTGGTCTGATTAACAGACCCGGGTCACAGTAATATCTCTACATTTACAATATAGTATTCCCTTGGTTCTGGCCCCTCCCACTCATGACATCATCAAATAAACTTTGGTTTCCAGCCATGGTTAGTCTTATGTTATATGGCAGCCTATGCAAGGAGTTTTTATTTTTTGCACCACCCTCCTGCCAGCCATAAGGAACATTTTGGTAGGCAGGCAACAGCAGTGGCATGATGAAGGCAGCCAAAGCAGTCTTATGAAACATGATGGTAAGCAGGTAGCAGCAGTGACATGATAGAGGCAGCAGCAGCCTTACAGAACATGGAGGAAGGCAGGCTACAGCAGTGACATGATGGTGGCAGTGGCATGATGGAGGCAGCAGCATCAGCCATACGGCACATGAAGGTAGGCAGGCAACATGATAGTAGGATCGCAGGCAGATAGCAACAGTGACAAGTTGGAGTACTTTCAGCAAGGCCAGATCTATTTGTCTAAGCCGGATATGTTTACCGACTGCACCCAGACATTGTTATACTCCAGTGCAGTTTTTGCCTTTTCTTTGCCATTCCCAAAGTTTTGGGACTTCCCAAAGTAAATAAATAAATAAATAATTACTAAAAAACAATACACAAAAACAGTGTTGGCTACCTGCTCTTTTATGTGGTGATAACTTTAAAACACTTTTACTTATCCAAGCCATTCTGAGAACGTTTTCTTGTCACATATTGTACTTCATGACAGGGATAAATTTGAGTCAAAATATTTCATTTTCTATATAAAAAAAATACCAAATTTAACAAAAATTTGGAAAAATTAGCAATTTTCATAAATTTTACTTCTCTGCTTTTAAAAGAGATAGTGATACCTCCTAAAATAGTTATTACTTTACATTTCCCATATGTCTACTTCATGTTTGGATCGTTTTGCAAATTACATTTTCTTTTACATATTTTTTGGGACGTTAAAATGCTTAGAATTTTAAGAGCAAATCTTACAATTTTTAAGAAAATTTTCAAAACCCATTTTTTAAGGACCAGTTCAGGTCTGAAGTCACTTTGTGAAGCTTATACAATAGAAACACCCATAAATGGCACCATTTTAGAAATTACACCCCTCAAGATAATCAAAACAGATTTTACAAACTTTGTTAACCCTTTAGGTATTCCACAGGAATTAAAGGAAAATGTAGATTAAACTTCAGAATTTCACTTTTTTGACAGATTTTCCATTTTAATCCATTTTTTTTTCTGCTAACAAAGAAGGGGTTAACAGCCAAACAAAACTCAATATTTATTACCCTGATTCTGTACTTTACAGAAACACCCCATATGTAGTCGTAAACTGCTGTACGGGCCCACGGCAGGGCGCAGAAGGAAAGGAACGCCATGTGGTTTTTGGAGGGCAGATTTCACTGGGATAACTTTAAGCTGCCATGTCACATTTGAAGACCCCCTGATGCACCTCTAGAGTAGAAACTCCAAAAAGTGACCCCATTTTGGAAACTAAAGGATAAGATGGCAGTTTTGTTGGTACTATTTTAGGGTACATATCATTTTTGGTTGCTCTATATTGCATTTTTTTTAGGTAAGGTAAAAAAAATAGCTGTTTTGGCATAGTTTTTATTCTAAGTTTTTTACAGTGTTCATCTGACAGGTTAGATTATGTGCTATTTTTATAGAGCAGGTTGTTACAGATGTGACAACACCAAATATGACTACTTTTTTTGGTTGTTTGTTTCAGTTTTACATAATAAAGCATTTTGGAAAAAAATATTTTTATTGTCATATTCTGAAAGCCATAGTTTTTTTTATTTTTTGGGCAACCGTCTTAAGTAGGGGCTTACTTTTTTCAGTATGAGATCACGGTTTGATTACTACTATTTTATGTTGCATATGACATTTTGATTGTTTAGTATTACACTTTTTGTGATGTAAGGTAATAAAAAATTCCTTTTTTTACACCGTTTTTATTTTATTTTATTTACGGTGTTCACCTGAGAGATTAGAACATGTAATATTTATATAGATCAGGTCGTTATAGACGCAGCAATACCTAATATGTATAATTTTTGCTTTATTTAAGTTTCACACAATAAATGCATTTTTAAAACAAAAAAATCATGTTTTACTGTCTCCATATACATTTTAGGGAACCAGCTACTAGATGGTTCGATTAGTCTTTTTGATCGCTTAGTATTACACCTTATGTGACGTAAAGTGAGAAAAAAATGCCTTTTTTATTTTTTTAATGATGTTCACCTGAGGTATTAGGTTATGTGACTTTTTAATAAACCTGGTTGTTATGGACACGGCGATACATAATATGTCTCCTCCTTTGTAATCTACATTTTACAATGTCCCTGCGGCCTACTATATGTATAAGAAGCCGCACAGAAGATGAAGAAAAGAATCACCCAACACAAATCCAAGATCCGTAATTCTGTTCTCGAGCTTCCGGTTTCTGAACACTTTACCAAATATCGACACAGCATCTCTCAATTGAGATTTTTGACTATTGATGGGGTCCTGCAGCCTCGCAGAGGTGGCGACCGCGAATCTATGGTGAAAAGACTAGAACTAAAATGGATTTATAGATTGGACGCCTTAGAGCCGAAACGACTTAATAGAGACTTTGGTGTGAATATTCTCATTTAGAAGGCATTTCCCTGTGTATATACTTGTTTTGTAGCTTTTGTTACATAGGAACTATTTTTGTGCCCGACAAATAATTTTGTTGAGAAACCCTCTTATATGTTTTATGTTTTTAATCCTCATAGGTGGTCTTCCATGTGGAACCGAGTACTCCCTCTTCAATGCCTCTGCATGGATTCTGGCTGCACAGATGTTTACAGCTAATTTTTTGACCGTAGATACTCTATTACTTCACCTAGAAATCAGGGCCCTCCATTATTCCACCTAGAAATCGGAGAGGGTGAGTTATTTGATTTTCCTCTTTTTCAGGTTGTTCAGGGATGCCAGTTTGCAAGGTGGGGTTGTGCACAGGTGACTCCCAGTTAGTTGTCATCCATTATAAGACCCGTCTGGAGGCCACACTTGCACCCTCTTACCTCTTACTGGAATCAGCTGCTTGGGGGTTAGGTCCTTTAACAGGGTCTGACCCCCTTCAGCTATTGGATTGTGAGAATGCTGCTCTGATTATTCTAAATTCATAGGGAAAGCGTTAGCTAGGCCAGTGTTCTGTGTCCACAGACTCATCTGCTGTAAGGACAGCATCCTGACAGCACCCCAAAAAGCCCTTTTTAGGGCTGCTGCATTAGACTTTGCATAAAAAAAGGCATTTATTTTTTACCCTTTAATCTAAAGTTAGTTGCCTGCCAGTGTGGGTCCGGCCAACTTCTACAGACTAGTGTGCCCACTGCCAGTGCCAACCATCATACCGGGTGGCACAGTAGCTTGCCGATAAATAAGGCATTTCATTTTTACCCTTTAATCCCAGGTTAGTTGTCTGCCAGTGTGTGTCAGGCCCACTTAACACACCACTCATAGGGTGGCACAGTACATTGCACGGCGCACGCGCAGTGCCCCAAATTGGAAGTAAGGGGACCGACCAAGCTTCTTTTTCCATCCCCCGGTTCCTAAAATCTATTCGATACACGTCCCCTGATAGGGGACGTAACAGGGATTAAACTGATAAAATAGTACTACTGATTACTGAACACACCACTCATATGGCACAGTATATTGCGCGAGGAAAAGACCTTCAATGACGTCAGTGAGGACAAGGAACAGGACATGGCTAGCTTGGTATCCAACCTTGTGCAAATGGACTGTTTGCGGTGCGTTAAACAGGGAGTTTGGTCTGTCAGAGTTTGGTCTGTCACTGTGAAGTGGGCGTAACTCTTACACTACCTCTGATCGATACAACATCATACCTGATGTTTTAAAACACGTTATTCCAAACAATTTAGGAATGTTAGGTGATTTATGTCCTTTATGGATTAAAACCCGACTCTGCGTCCACTACGTAATTTTCCATGAGAGTTTTGCCATAGATCCCCCTCCGGCATGCCACAGTCCAGGTGTTAGTCCCCTTGAAACAACTTTTCCATCACTATTGTGGCCAGAAAGAGTTCCTGTGGGTTTTAAAATTTGCCTGCCTATTGAAGTCTATGGCGGTTCGCCCGGTTCGCCCGTTCGCGAACATTTGCGGAAGTTCGCCGTTCGCGAATGGAAAATGTTATGTTCGCGACATCACTATTCATAGTTACCCAGCGCCCTGATAGGCTATTAAAGCAGAAGGACGATCTCGCCTGTAGCAAGGAGCTGCCTCCTCTGCAATTTTCCTAGCAACAACAGACGTCATTTGACGCCCAGTATTCTGATTGGCCACTTCATTTTTTCACTCTCCCATGTGACGTCCTGAGTCTGAGCACCGAGCCCTGGCACCTCGATCCGTCCTTCAGTTGTTTCTCAAATGCCGGATCCGGCACTAATACAAGTCAATGTAAATTAATGCCGGATCCGGCATTCTGGCGACTGATCAGGCATTTTGGACGGACATAATACCGCAGCATGCTGCGGTATTATGCAAAGCCAAAACGCCTGACAGTGACTGAACGGAAGGCATACTGATGCAAACTGAACGGATTTCTATCCATTCCGAATGCATTGGGATATGCCTGATCAGTTCTTTTCCGGCATAGAGCCCCGAGGACGGAACTCTATGCCGGAAAAGAATAACGCAAGTGTGAAAGAGCCCTTAGGAAGCGAGATGGAACCCCTCTGTTATGGATGTTGTGTTTGTGTGGGTGCAACTCTATGATATATCACTGTGGGCTTTACTTCCTGTTTCCTGTTTCCTGTCGTTATGCTTATGTTACCAACATGGCTTCTGTCTTTTATTTACATCACATGAAACATGGTGTCAGAAGTATCTTGATCCGCGCTGCTTCTGCACATTTGCCGCTGAGAACCTGCCAGCCTTGCAGCATGATGGTGTCTCCTGTCTGTGAAATTGAGCATTTGACGCAAGCAATAGCAGCATCATGGCGGCTAACAGCATTCCACTGCCTGTGGCGATGAGGGTAAGCGGCAACGTTTGTGATAACTGGGACACCTTCAGGGCTGAGTTTGATGACTACTGCCTCGCCATAGGGTTAAATGAGAAGCATTAAATGAATGCAAGCAGCCACTCTGAGGAGGGTGATGGGCAGGGAAAGCCTCCATGTTTACAAGCATAATCTAAACCTTACAGAGGAGCAAAAGGGTGACACCAAAGCCATCCTGGATGCATTAGAAACATTCTTCAGGCCTTCTAAAAATGTCATATATGAAATATATGCCACCTGTTGAGAAAACGCGATTTAGACTTGCAAACAGCGCTTGAGATATGTCATACCGCAGAACTTACTGTCAAGCACATGAAAGCTATGGAGCAGGATAAAACGACTGACAATATCAATGTAGCCTCTTCACAACAGCACAAGTTTCAACACAATTGCCAGTACATTCCTCACAGTCAATTAGAACACATGTCCCTGTTATACCAAGCGAGTCTGGCTTATCAATGAGATATTGCGACGTAGCTTTTTCTGCCACTCGTAAATCCACACGATTGCAGCGATAGAGAGTTCTGTCAACGTCCACTAGATACGAGCATGGTGCAACTTTTTGCAAACAAGTACCCATTCTCCAACGGCCTGTTCGATCCCCAGATAAGGGATTCATACGGAATTGTTCTCCAATAATCAACTCTGGCAAATCCCTGGCCGATGTATCATATTGAGCCTTTGACATTTGTCTCTTAAGCCTTAACTTTTCCACAACACCTTGTACAACACAAGGTCCCAGAAACTTATTCGCTGCCGGTAAGGAAGTCTTTAGCTTCCTTGACATAAGTCTTTGTCCTGGACCACTATCCATGCCTTCGGTTGGAGTGTTTCTCCATTGTAAAGTGGCCTTCCACGAGTCTTTACCATCACTGTGTGATTTCTTGCATAAGTTCTTCACAATCTTTACAGCTGCTTCAGCTTTGCCATTCGCCTGTGAAGACATGGTGAGGAAGTAACCTGTTCAAACTCCCATTCAATGGAAAATCTTCTAAATTGCAAGCTTGAAAACTGAGGGCCATTATCAGAGATCACTTTATCTGGTTGGCCATGACGGTCAAACTGAGCCTTGCACCACTTAATTGTGGTTTCAGTGGACAAATCAGGAAGAAGGTCGATTTCCCAGAAGTCCGAATAATGGTCAACTAATATCAGGTATTCTTTGCCTGCATAGTTGAATAAGTCCATACTGATGATCTGCCATGGACGTGTCGGTATCTCATGCGACATCATAGTTTATTTTTGTTGTAAGTGGGCATATTCATTGCAGATGGGACAATTACTGACAACATCTTTGATTTCACCTTGCATGTTAGGCCAGTAGAGAGTATCACGAGCTTGTCTGTAGCATGCTTCACCTCCAATGTGGCTAGAGTGTATTGGTGATAACATCTCTGCTCTCAGTGATTTTGGCACCATGACCCTTGGGCCTTTGTACAAGATACCATTTTGTACGCTGATCTCATCTCTGAAGGACCAATATTCCCATAAAGTTGCAGGAATTGCCTCTTTATCATCTGGCCACCCACTCAAGACAACAGACTTAGTGACATCATACTATTTCAACTCTGGTGCAGAGGTGACCGAGCATTTAATATCCTCTACCGCCTGGTCATGTTTGGGAAGCCAGTGCCATAACGTATCTCTGTCCACAAGTCATCCTAACAGCTCACACACCTCAGATAAATGTGGCAGGAATTTTGCTAGATATGTAACAAAGCCAATAAATCCCTGTACTGCTTTGGCATCAGCAGGCTGTGGCATATCCACAATGGCTTTAATCTTGTCCGGGTCAGCTTTAAAGCCTTGTGAAGACAGGATATGCCCATGGAAACGGACCTATTGCATCTTGAACTGCAATTTTTTCACGCTAAGTCTCATCAGATTCATCACCTGTCTGCAACGATCTAGTAGCGCTATTAACTTTTCGTCATGGTCCCGCTTAGCTTCTTCATCAGTGTTACTACGGCCAACTATAAGAATGTCATCATCTCTTGGCTCAATTCCATGGAGCCCACTCAATAGTTCATGTTGATTACGCTGGTAGATCTCTGGTGCGACGGAAACCCCGAATGGAAGTTTAAGCCATCTCTTTCTGCCCCAAGGAGTCCAGAAAGTGGTCATGTAACTGCTTTTTTCATCTAGTTTGCACTGTAAAAAGGCATCTCTTGCATCGACAAGTGTGAAAATATGCGCATTTGGAAGTTTGTGCAAAATGTCATCGAGCGTAGGCATTAGGTAGTGTGACCGCTTCATGGCCATATTCAGGAACTTGGGATCGATACAGATTCTAATCTTTTCAGGCTTTCTGATAACCACCATGTTGGTTGTCCAATCCGTGGGTTCTGATAGTGAAGTTAGATGTCCCTCAGCTTCATACTTGTCCAGTTGTGCTTTGACCTGTGGCTTAATGGCTATTGGTACATTCCGTGGGGCACATTGAACTGGTGGAATGGTAGGGTCAAGTTCAAAGCGCACCACCCCTGGAACAGACACTACCGGGCCCTCAAACACATCACTCTAGGCATGAAAAATTTGCTGTTTTTTGTCAGTGGCCTTGTCAGAGATTTCGCTGGCTGATTATCAACATTGTGCAGCTCAGCAGGTATAGTGAACTGCAGCAGTCTCAGGCGCTCACATGTTGAACCAGATAATAGCGGTTTCTGATCAGCTTCCACAATCTCAAAGTGCAATTTGTGCACAAAATCACGTATGCTGCATTTTGTTTAGAAAAGTCCCAACGATTCCATTATTTCCCCTCAATGCAGTTTTAGTTTAGTACGGCTAGGCTGAAGGGGCGTTCTTGGCGCCAGTGTAATTTTGTCCTTTAAACTCATTACATCACATGTTGCACCTGAATCCAGCTGACAAGGTTGGATTCTATTATTTTAATTAAGGTTTACAAACCATTTCTCTTGCCTTTTGAGTTTACAGCACCAATGCATTCTGAGGAGTAAAGCATACCAGTGCTAAACAGTTGTGCATCCTCAGAATCCGGCATTTGCTGAATTGTGTGAAGCTTCCTTACTTTCATGTCACGGGAGAAACACACCCTTGCAAAGTGATTTGGCTTACCGCATGCAGTACAGAATTTCCCATAGAGCCCAGTAACTACCGAGAGGGCTAATGGACTCTGTCTACAAAGGCCGTCACCAGTAATAAAAGATGTTTAAAACCACCTATGAGACTTACCCTATAGAATATCGAATGCGTTATTGTTATGTCTCTTCAAAATTTACAATGTTCATTTATTAACACCAAAAATGGGGAGATGTTATGGATGTTATCTTTGTGTGGGTGCAACTCTATGATATATCACTGTGGGCTTTACTTCCTGTTTCCTGTTTCCTGTTGGCAGTTGCCTGTCGTTATGCTTATGTTACCAACATGGCTTCTGTGCAGTAATCCCGCGTACTGTCTTTTATTTACATCACATGAAACACCCACCTCCTGTAAGTAACTCCTTAGTGACTTGCTGACACTATTACCTATATATATGTATAACAATATAAAAAGACCTACTTAATGGAAGGCTGATTCCACGCTAACTACCTATTACACACTATGTACAGATGGAACATCGCTTGCGCTCCCAAAAATCGCATATCGTTACTAATGAAACGCGATTTATAGTCCTTCGCTATAGAAAAACTCAACAAGGCCAGTAGATGGCAGTGTTGAGCTAAAGTACGAAATGAATCAGTAGTATTTGAATCTCGAATCCAAAGAGAGCACCAGTGTAAATCTAAGTCGGGCGGATCTGCAGACGTCCTACCGCAAGCACTAGTGACGAATATTCGCTATATTGCTAAATATTCTTGTCTTACAATATGACGAATATTCTAAAAAATGAAGTTATAGCAATATAGCGAATATTCGTAAAATACACATATAGATTGAAATCAGAAAGAGACAAAAAAAATTAGACTAAAAAAAAAAAGATTAAAGCACTACATTAGTGAAATTTCAGTCTATATGTGTATTTTACGAATATTCGCTATATTGCTATAATTTCGTTTTTTAGAATATTCGTCATATTGTAAGACAAGAATATTTAGCAATATAGCGAATATTCGTAAAATACACATATAGACTGAAATTTCACTAATGTAGTGCTTTAATCTTTTTTTTTTAAGTCTAATTTTTTTTGTCTCTTTCTGATTTCAGTCTATATGTGTATTTTACGAATATTCGCTATATTGCTATAATTTCATTTTTTTGAATATTCGTCATATTGTAAGACAAGAATATTTAGCAATATAGCGAATATTCTTAAAATACACATATATTCTGCAATTTAGCTAATAGTGCTATAGTATATTTTTTTTTATAGGGTACATTTTTTCCAAATCTGAAGTCCAGAAATTCTAAAAAATAAAATGCTATAGCACTAAATTGCAGACTATATGTGTATTTTATGAATATTCGCTATATTGCTAAATATTCTTGTCTTACCATATGACGAATATTCTAAAAAAATGAAGTTAGAGCAATATAGCGAAGATATTCGTTATTTAGAATATTCGTCTTTTTTTTAATGTGTACTGTTATTCCACTTTGGCATACTCCTCCCCGACAAGCATCCCCGTCACCATGGAAACGCCTTTGGGTTAAAATATACCATCGGATCTGAGTTTTCACATTTTCAGGAAAAACTCAGATCTGATGGTGTTTTCTAACCCACAGGTGTTCCCATGGTGACGGGGACGCTTGTCGGGGTCTTACATGAAGAGGAAAATTATAAATCAGTAATGAGAATCCTCTTTAATTTAATTTCCTCTTTATGTAGGATAGTTTATGTTATGCGACAAATAGGCAATTACATATGCGCGTGAATCGGGTCGCATAAGGGCTGTATGCTATTGGGTTGGCTTGGTCGAATAGACGAAGATAGAGAGTATAGCGCTATATTCGCTATATTCGACAATTCTACCAAGCCAACCCATTAGTGATAGTAGTAATTTTTACTATCACAAAATTCGAATTTTTAGCCGATAATCGGGACCGTTATGAATGACCGCGCAAGGACGCGATCTTATGAGTGACGTAATTGTGTCACATGTCATGTGCCCTGGTTTCGGTTTTGCTACCAGTGGAGTATGGCAGTCTGCCAGAAGTAACATTGAATATACCGAATATGGCGCGAAATCGATTTCAAAAAGAAGAAGAAAAAGTTATTCTCACTGTAAGTAATATTGCAGTACAGCACTGTGAGGGAAATTTATCAAACTGGTGTAAAGTAGAACTGGCTTAGTTGCCCATAGCAACCATTCAGCTTCCACCTTTCATTTTCCAAAGGAGCTGTGAAAAATGAAAGGTGGAATCTGATTGGTTGCCATGGGCAACTAAGCCAGTTCTACTTTACACCAGTTTGATAAATCTCCCTTTGTATTTTATTTCATATTGCATGCATCGCAGAACAATATTTATTTTTTTAAAATTTTATTCCTCAGACACTCTCCCCCCCCCAATAGTAGATACTACTGATTGGTGCACTGAGTATTCTTGTTACTTCACAGCACTATGTCAGTATGGACATTGGACAACAGATAAATATCTATCACATGCACATAGCACGTCCATTTTCCTGCCATGCAATATATACCACACACTATATACCATACACACAATATATATATATAGGTCATTTTATGTCCATAAGCTTTTTTTGTTGGACCAAATGTATTTGCTGGTTCATTTAGCATTACCCAGGGTGCACCACGGGGAGGCGAACCAGCAGTACACCCAATACCGTACCGTCACTTAACTAGACAGGTACATCGCAGCTTAGCTGGCCAATGTCTGATTGCTCAGACCTCACATACATATAATCGCATTACAATCCGATCTTATAACGGCAACATTAAATCTAATATTTCCCCTTTAAGGCCTAATTCACACGTCCGCAATGTTCGTCTGCACCCGTTCCACAAATCTGTGGAACGGGTGCAGACCCATTCATTTTGAATGGGGACATGATGGATGCGGGTGCTCTCCGCATCCACATTTGCGGAGCGCGCTGCCGATCTTCCAGCCGGCGGCTCCACAATAATATAGAGCATGTCCTATTCTTGCCCGCAACTGCGGAGAAGTATAGGCATCTCTTCGGGGCTGTACGGACGTGTGAATAGGGCCTAAAGACGTAACTACTGTACTTTTTGCTTTTTTGTATAGGATATTTTTGGGAATATTTGTATAATAAAAAAATTGGGATTATATGCTTGCATCTTTATCCTTCAGCACTTTCTGGAGCGGGGCTATTCATGGACCCGGCAAAGGGCTAAGAAAGAGGCCACCCTACGGTCTGTTCGGACCAAATTAAAATTAAAAAGTGGGATATGGTATGATCACAAAGCTATCCAAAATAAGTTTGGCGACCTGAAGCGCCTACACCCAGATCTGGTGGACGAGTATAGTAAGCGATTATGTCCAGGTACAGTGCTTACATGAATTTTGTATCTCTCTCTACAACACTCAGTAATGTATATATTCTATTAATAATAATGTGTGGTGGCACACCTATTCAACAGGATGGAATCAGGTGCACTCCTCTAGGACTACCCGCAGACCCAAGGAAAGAGAATGGTTGATATACGTGTTTAGAGGGGCACTCTGTATATCCCAGACCGCTGAACAGGATTGTTCATAAAAGTGAATTTATTGCCCAATAGATACGGGTCTTAGATACGGGCTCCTCTCGATTGCTGTAGTAAGACATGAAAGCTTTGGAATTGCTGGTATATTAACTCCTCCAAGGTGCGGAATGTTTAGCCCAGACGAAACGCGTCTGGTCCAGTACAGTAGTGGGAGTATAAGAACTAAACATTCCGCACCTTGGAGGAGTTAATATACCTGCAATTCTAAAGCTTTTAAGTCTTATTACAACAATTGAGAAGAGCCCGTATCTAAGGACAGCCGGCAGCTACAGCGAATCACAAGCGACAGCCCGCGTCACGTGGAACGCCACGATTGATGACGTAGGGGATCACGTGGGAAGGGCGAACGCACTACTCCCGAGACACCAGGAGCGGTAAAGTACAAACGCTTGCAAGTTATAGCAATTTAATACGTGGCTATATGTTGAGAACATAAGACCAGATCCAAGGGTCTCTCACCATCAGCGTATAATAAGGAAAGACACGGTGAACTGTCAGTGTGAGTCCAGTATATTAATACTGACAAGAAACTGGACATACACAGCTTTTACACTTACCTGGATTGTACCCGCCCAGATGTGGTTGGACAGTACTGTTAACGTATCTTAAACATTCAATCAACCTGGAGATTCCTACAGATAGTGTTACCATTACATGTGTATAGGAGATATATTTTTACCATATATTTTTACTATATTTACGCATTTGTATTTTTTATTATATGAGGTGTTATTTTATGTATTGGGCAATAAATTCACTTTTATGAACAATCCTGTTCAGCGGTCTGGGATATACAGAGTGCCCCTCTAAACACGTATATCAATGTATATATTCTGTTATGCTTTTAATCCGTACAGATGTAGTATGGTTAACATACAACCTCTTAACTCAAATTTCTTAACTCATCACGTAATCTGGCTGTGGAGTTCACAGTTAAAGGGCTGGTAACGGTTAAAGTCACTGTTCTGAGTTGTTTGTCTAAATTCTTAACATTGTGTCATTATTCAACATGTTTCCTCCATCCGCCACCACACAAAAAAAACTAAAAAAAATTAGAGGTGTCCATGGAGGAGGAGGAGTGTGAGGAGCAGGTGGAGGGAGAAGATGAAGGACTCTCAGAAAATATTGAGGCCATTTCCCCCCCAGATGTTAGCGCTACGGAGGAAGTTGAGACGGATGAAGCCGGAACTTCCCAGCTACCAGATTCAGCCCCCCCAGCTCCAGAGGAGGAGGAGGAAGAGGTGGTCTACACCCCCACCAGGAGGGTAAATATGTGCACACATTACTATAATTCGGTATACATAACATATTTACAAGCATCCCACGATCCCCCCACCACCCTGCATCTCCGGAGCTGCAATGCACATGTGTAATGAATCTGAAAAATAGCAGCCCTTAGTTAACATGGCTGCCTGTTTAGCTGAGCAGCATTTGCACCCCGGTTCACAAACGTTTATGCCTGGGGGAAGGGTGTCTGTTGGTCCTTAATAGACTGTCCCTCTGCGTCAAGTCACGTCCCACTAAGGCCTACTCTTAATTGCCGGCCCTGAAGTGGTTAAAAGTGGCAACAATGAGGGGGCAACAGAAACTAGTGTAATAGAAAATAAAAAAAAATGTGACATACTCTGTAACGTAGTAACATAGTATATAAGACCGAAAAAAGCCCTCTGTCCATCCAGTTCGGCCTGTTATCCTGCAAGTTGATCCAGAGGAAGGCAAAAAACCCCTGTGAGGTAGAGCCAATTTTCCCCTCTTAGGCCTCTTGCACACGACAGTATTTTGCGGACCGTATACTGGCAGTTTTTTCAATTCAGTATACTGACAGTATACTGAACCATTCACTTGAATGGGTCTGCAAAAAATACTGAAGTGTCTCCGTATGCCTTCCGTTTCCGTTTTTCCGTTGCGTTTAAATATAGAACATGTCAAATTCATGTCCGCAAATCACATTCAGTGGCTCCATTCAAGTAAATGGGTCCGCAAAAAAACTGAAAGCATACGGAAAGGCATCCGTATGTCTTCCGTATCCGTTCCGTTTTTTCAGAACAATCTATTGAAAATTTTAAGACCAGCCCAATTTTTATTATGGAATTACTGTATACTGTATATGCCATATGGAAAAACGGAATGGAAAAATGGAACGGAAACACAATGGAAACAAAAAACAGAAAAACGGATCCGATAAAAACGGCCCGCAAAACACTGAAAAAGCCATATGGTCATGTGCAAGAGGCCTTAAGGGGAAAAAATTCCTTCCCGACTCCAATCAGGCATCAGAATAACTCCCTGGATCAACGACCCCTCTCTAGTAGCTATAGCCTGTAATATTATTACACTCCAGAAATACATCCAGGCCCCTCTTGAATTCCTTTATTGTACTCACCATCACCACCTCCTCAGGCAGAGAGCTCCATAGTCTCACTGCTCTTACCGTAAAGAATCCTCTTCTATGTTTGTGTAGAAACCTTCTTTCCTCCAGACGCAGAGGATGTCCCCTTGTCACAGTCACAGTCCTGGGGATAAATAGATGATGGGAGAGATCTTTGTACTGACCCCTGATATATTTATACATAGTTATTAGATCTCCCCTCAGTCGTCTTTTTTCTAAAGTGAATAACCCTAATTTTGATAACCTTTCAGGGTAGTGTAGTTGCCCCATTCCAGTTATTACTTTAGTTGCCAAACTACCGAAAAACTATTAACTAACCAAATAAATAGCATTATACTCTATCCGAACTATCACTAAGCAAACCAAATTATAATTAACGTAAAGATCTATAGTTATTGTATTTAGATGTGAATAGGCGGTGTTTAACATACTACACACAATGCACTAATTGTCTTGTAATTAACCATAATTGAAATAGAATTTTTTTTTTTCAGTATTGAACAAGTGCAGAAAGCACTTGGAAGAACTTAAAAAAGAATATAAAAAAGATATGCTGGAAATGAAAATGCTGCGGCAGCATATCAATAAGGAGAGGGAAATGGAGCAAAAGTACCTTCTCAGATTTAACCAAATGGACAAGCTATTATCGGAGCTCAAAAAGTTGCCCTAGAGCAGTGTTTCTCAATTATTTTCTGTCATGCTCCCCCTAGGAAGAAGAAAACATTTTGCGCCCCCCGCGCGACTGTAAATAGTATCATTTGTCTATAAAATTGTTATAAGTACACCAATCTCCCCACAGGTGAGGGCCATTAACCCCCCTCCCCAATCATGTGCAGGCTACATTAACCGCCTCCCCCCTGGCTACTCCCTCTTCCGGCCTGTGTCCCGCTCTGCACTCTGCTCAGGCGGCGCGATGACGTCATCGCGCCGCTCTGAATCGCTTGATAGGCTGCCGGCACAAGGCCCGCAGCCTATCAGAGGAGCAGGGAGGGAGACGCCTCCCTCCCCTGCCGCACAGCACAGCGATCTGTATCGCTGTCCAGAGGACGGCGATACAGATCACTATGGAGATGAACACTTCCACAGTGGAAGCGTTCATCTCCTGTCACCTGGAGCCCCCCTTTACGGAGCCTCGCGCCCCCCATTTTTTATAATGTAACGTTACGGTGTAATTTTATAAGTTAGTTGTAAGGCCACTTTATTCCAGGGTCAAACTCATCTTGATCAGGACAGACAGCAGAAGGTACACAGTAACACTGTAGTATACGGCCCACACAGAACTCTGTAGTGTCAGGACCTACAACAGTGCGCACGTTGTGTGCCGCCCCGGGACACATGGCATACTCATGGACCCTATGTCTGGGACGGCATACGATCATGTGCAAGGGGCCTTAGGCTACATGCACACGACCGTTGTGTGTTTTGCATGGTGTATCTGAAAAACACGTAAGGCTTCCCTGTGCGTTATGCAATTAGAGTAACTGCCCAGACAGCCATTTCAATAACTACATATTCTTGTCTGCAAAACGGACAACAATAGGACAGGTAATATTTTTTCTATTTTTGGCATCAGTGGTATTATGCCAAAAATAAATGGAGCTGTGTTACCGGCTTTAGAGCAAAATGTTACTTATAAAGTAGATTGTGCTCATTCACTGACAGCAAGCATCTTTCTTTTCCCTATAAAAACATATGCAGGGTGGTTGAAGGGGGCAATAATTGACAGTACAGTAGCTGACAACTGACTTGTGGAACCAATGAAAACTTGCATTCTCCTTAGATTCGAAGAGGACTCATACATGCAAAGTTACATCGGTACAATTGGTGTGGATTTTACAATCAGGACTTTATCATTAAAGTTAAAAAAAATTTTTTTTTATATATATTTTAATTGGGTAAATACATTTTATACTCCTCTGTTTCAACCTAAAATGTCTCTCTCTCTATAGCAGTAGACAGAATAGACTGTAGACTGACGGGACAGAATTCAAAGACTATGGCATTGAATTTCGATGAACCCAGGTTCTGTACAATGAGCGCACCCATTCCCCACATTCTCCAGTCATTGTTCTCCAAGGAAACCCCTGTACAAACAAAGGGCATACTGCATATACAGTAGTAGTACTTTCTTTTGCTAGGGTTGGGCAGTGAGCCTCTTGCCTTTTAAAAACCACTATTAGTAGTGTACTGTACAGTACATGTAAAGATAAATCACCAAATTACACAGATTTTAATTCAAATCAATCATAAATTATATTTATTGTATTAATAATACACATCATAATATTATTTTCATTTTTTTTAGATCGCCGGGCCTAAACCCCATAGAATTAGTCTGGGCACTAATGAAAAAAATTATCAGTAAGGTGGAAAACCTAGCCATTAAAACACTAAGATAAAATATATATTATAGAGGCCAGACCGAATGTTAATCAGTCTTTGTAAAGAGCCTTTGTTCTTCTGGTTTCCCATTACACACTAGGTTTGCTGCCCCACCCCAGGTTAAGAAAGTTTGCAGTACGCCCTTCGTTATTAGTGATGAGCGGCAGGTGCCATATTCGATTTCGACGAAATTCGCGAATATTCGAATGAATATTCGCTTTCAT
>CM065591.1:17305036-17558313 GCA_033119425.1 Bufotes viridis | reverse complement strand
GTTCGGGTCCTCAACCCGAATTGCTTTGTGGTTCGGCTGAATCTTCGAACCCAACTTCCAGGTGTCCTGCTCAACTCTATCTACATCGGAACCAATGACAAAGTTAGGAGGTAGGTGGAGAGTCCTTAAAAATTATTTTTTGTGATTTAGGTCAAAAGCTTAGGAGCAAAGGACCTCAAAGATGATGTATTTACAGAAGCTCACATTGCGCTGTGCCACGAGCCCAGCTACAAAAAAGGGCAGCGGGAGATTAGGGTGAGATTACAACCAGTGGCTCAAGAACTGGGTGTAGGAAGGAGGGTTTTGGGTTCCTGAGAACTGGGCCGATCTCTCTCTGTCGGCTACAGGCACTATCGTAGGGACGGCTGCACCTTCAATGCTGTGTTGGGAAAGGATGCATTTAGGAAGGTTGGAGGAGTGTTTAAACTAGGGACTGGGGGAGGGTAATTACATTATAGGAGGAGGAAGATAGATGCAGATAGAGACCGTGGGCCACGTAGTGTGACTGGCGGAGTGAATGGAAGGAGGGACTAGAACAGTTCAGAAGGAGAAGTACTGTAGAGGCAAAATATACATATAACCTCTTAAATGTATGTACTACTACTAATGCCAGAAACCTGGACTAAGATAACACTGGGGAACTGGAATTAGGTGATGTGGGAGGAGGACTATGACACTAGTGGAATAGCACTGGGAATCATGGTTGGATGATATGCTATGACTCGGGCACAGTTAATGTACAGGGTTACAGTCTGTTTAGAAAGGATCGCCAAAACCGGAGAGGGGAGGGGTCTGCCTTTATGTAAGTCCTGTCTAAAGCCCACAGTCCGAGATAGATATAAGTGAGGGCATGAACATGTGATCCTACTGTGGGTATAAAACACATGAGGCAGAAATAATAATCAAGTTATAGAGCTTATTATAAGCCACCTAATATACCACAGTCCACAGAAAATCTAAACGAAAAAGATGAGGCAGCAAATCATAATGAGGTTGTTATTATGGGGGACTTCAACTATCCAGATATAGACTGGGAAACTGAAACCTGTAAATCTCATAAAGTAAACTGGTTCTTGGCAATAACCAAAGACAATTACCTTTCCCAACTGGTTCAGAACCCGACTAGAGGGACGGCCACACTGGACTTAGTATTAACCAATAGACCTGCCAGAACAACAGATGTGCAGGTTGGGGGACACCTGGGAAATAGTGACCGAAAAGTAATAACCTTCTAATTATCATTGAAAAGAGTGTTTCTTCAGGGAGAAACAAAAATACCAAACTACAAAAATGCTAAATGTAGCCAACTAAGAGAGGCAAAGGGCCTAACTAACCAGGACAAAGTCCTCAAAAATAAAAATACAGCCACAAAATGGGATATTTCTAAAGCATCCTAAAATCTAATCTAATAAAAATGTCAGATGAAATGCAGAATGTAAAAGTAAATTCCCCAATGATAGTGCCCTGTCTGACTCAGGAAGAAGTACAGTGGCGTCGTAAAAAGATTAAAGTAGACAAATGGCCAGGACCAGATGGCGTACACACCTGTATCCTAAGAAAATTAAGTAATGTCATAGCCAGACACTTATTTCTGATATTTAAGCACCTTATACTGACAGGGAGTGTTCCACAGGATTGGCACATAGCAAATGTGGTGCCAATATTCAAAAAGGGTCCAAAAACAAAGCCTGGAAACTATAGGCCAGTAAGTTTAACATCTGTCTTGGGTAAACTGCTTGAAGGTTTTCTAAGAGATGCTATATTGGAGTACCTCAATGAAAATAAGCAAATAACACCATATCAGCATGGCTTCATGAGGGATCGGTCATGTCAAACAAATTTAATAAGTTTCTATCAGGAGGTATGTTCTAAACTTGACCGCGGCGAATCAATGGATGTCGTATATCTGGACTTCTCTAAAGCATTTGACACTGTACCACATAAAAGGTTAGTATATAAAATAAGAATGTTTGGACTGGAGGGAAATGTCTGCATATGGGTAAGTAACTGGCTTAGTGATAGAAAACAGAGGCTGGTTGTTAGTGGTACACACTCAGATTTGGGTCACTGTAACTGAGTGGGGTTTGCCTCGAGGGGTCAGTACTGGAGGGGTCACTGTCACTAGTGGGGTACCTCAGGGGTCAGTATTGGACGTGTCACTGTCGCTAGTGGGGTACCTCAGGGGTCAGTATTGGGCCCTATCCTCTTCAATATATTTATTGATGATCTTGTAGAAGGCCTGCACAGTAAAATATCAATTTTTGCAGATGACACTAAACTGTGTAAAGTAATTAAGACTGAAGAGGACAATATACTGCTACAGAGGGATCTGGATAGATTAGAGGTTTGGTTGGAGAAGTGACAGATGAGGTTTAACACTGACAAATGTAAAGTTATGCACATGAGAAGGAATAATGCAAATCACCCGTACATATTAAATGGTAGTGTAGCTACTGTGAGGGAGAGATTAGTGAAGAAATCTGTTGAACTTGGTGGTGTTAACTCTTCAAACTACAGCCATTATTGAGGGTGCTATGCTACATATTTCTACCCAGCCCTGAGCCCAGTAATAATTTTTAATCCATCTGTTACTGAGGTGGGGGTTGGCGGCCATTTTAGCAACTGCTGTGCCCCTGGAACTGCATGTGACCTGCATGTGTGCAGCCTGCCAGGGACATCAGTCTAATAATTTTTTGGTAGCTCAGTGGAGGAAAAATTCCTTTTTTTTGGCAGGTCAAGTCCACTACATTACCTATTTTATAATTTTGCGGTGACATAGTGAATTTCTGTAGTTGCTGTAATAAACCCGTACTGTCGTACCACAGAGCATGTTTGCATACAACGCTGAAAAAAATGTTTTTTTTGCCAGTTTTGCCATATACAAACCCCTGCTCTGCATAGGTGATAGTCAATCTAAATTACAAAATCATCTGTTATTGTGGGTGACATTTGCCAGTTTTGCCATATACAATACAAACCCCTGCTCTGCATAGGTGACAGGGAGGTAAATTTCTAAAAATCGTATGTTACATTCTTGGGCCATAAAGTACCCCTGCACTGCATAACTAGCCTTCAGGTTGTTGGGTGATCTGTACCCCTTCTTTCTTTCAAAGTACACCTGCATTGCATACCTGACTGGGAATTATATTGTGTAAATTCGGCTACGTTTACATTGTTGGGTGCTGTAGTTATATGCTGTAAAATCTCCATAATGTCTCCATGATAAATCTGCAGCGTGGGGGCCCCTTGTGGCTTCTATACACTTTTAAAATAATCCTTTAGCAGGGCAAATAGATGCCTGATGACAGGGACGCTCCATGACCCATTTTTTCTTTCAAACTACCCCTGCCCTGCATAGGTAGTCGTCAATAACAATGTTTTTGGGAAATATAAAAAAGAAAACAAAGAGTAAGTGCGTTGTAGTATAACAATGGTTGGATGAGGCCGGTATACATGTCTATTCTGCAATAGGTACAAACAAGTCCTGTGGGATCCATGCCTGGTTCTTTTTAATGAACGTGAGATTGTCCAAGTTGGCTGTGGACAGGCGGCTGCGCTTGTCTGTGATAACGCCCCCAGCCGTGCTAAACACACGTTCAGACAATACACTGGCTGCAGGGCAGACCAGCACCTCCAAGGCGTAAAGGTTAAGCTGAGGCCATGTCCCCAATTTGGAGACCCAGAAGTTGAATGCGGCAGACCCAGTGGCGTAGCTAGAAATGACTGGGCCCAACAGCAAATTTTTTCGCAACCCATGATGCCCCCATTCCTGTGGCTATTAAAGATCGCTCTCTCAGACCAGGCAGCTGTTCCATCTGTTTTCAACACTGTCTATACTGCCACTGTATATAATTTCATTGTATAATACTGTTGAGCGATTTCCCTGCTTCCCCTGTAGCTACGACCCTGGACAGGCCCATCAGTAAGTACGTGTAGGCGTGTGCACAGATACTATTCCACCATTTTGCGGAAATGCTGTCTCTTGCTAAGACGTTCCATATCTGCTGGTGGTGCAGGTTGTTGTGGCGTGGTGACAAAGCTTTTCCACTTTTCGGCCATGCTAACCCTGCCTTCTGAGGTGCGGGCGGTGACCCAGCTGCGTTGGCGACTTCTTCCTCCTCCTCTGCTTTAGCCTTGTGCTTCCACTGAGCCCCGTGTCAGGCCATGAATGCCATCAGCAGTGCGTCTACTAGCTTTGGCTTCTTCCCGATGCGCTTCAGTGATGGAATTAAGGACGGCACGTTGTCCTTGTAATGGGGATCCAGCAGGGTTGCCACCCAGTAATCTGCACAAGTTAGAATGTGGGCAACTCGGCAGTCGTTGCGCAGGCACTGCAGCATTTAGTCGCTCATGTTTGCCAGGCTGCCCAAAGGCAACGACAAGCTGTCCTCTGTGGGAGGTGTATCATCTGAGTCCTCCGTATCCCCCCTGCCATGCTCAAGTGATGGCCGTGAGCTGCTTTGGGTGCCACCCTGCTGTGAACACGGTTCTTCCTCATCCTCCAGAACTGTGCCCTGGCTGGACAATTGTGTACCTGGCCTATGTTGGTGCAGGAACCCACCCTCTGAGCCACTTGTATATGACTGGCCTTATATGTTAAGGGTAAGGCATGTATATAGTTTTGTTTGTTTATTTTGTTTATCTGACTTATAGTTATATAAATATGTTTATAAGTAAATTTTTAAATAGTTTGTGAATGGACATTAATGAGTGGTTTGAGTGAAAGCGGGGGGGCGGTAGGATGGGAGTCAGGTCGGGTTATTTTTCTTTTTTTGAAATGTTCCTTGTATTGTTTTTGTTACGATTTATAATAAAAAATAGTCCTGATACCCGTGGAAATGTTACCCAACAATCTAACCGACAAATTTAATAAAATTATTTGCCTGTCGCATCTGCGGCTCAGGCCGCAGGGGTCCTTGAGCACCAATAAAAGTGCATTTGTCCCACCCGAATCTAAGAGCTGGATTAACTGAAATGATTTTCACTGTCAGGTGTTCAGGAATTTTTGCACCACCAAATTCAGCACATGCACCAGTTAAGGGATGTGCGTCAAACTGGCTAGGCCCAGAGCTGCTACAAGATTTCGCCCATTATCGCACACCACCAGGCCGGGCTTGAGACTCAGTGACACCAACCACTCATCGGTCTGTTGTTCCATGCCCGTCCACAGCTCCTGCGCGGTGTGGGGTTTGTACCCAAAACAGATGAGTTTCAGAACAACCTGCTGTCATTTCCCCCTGGCTGTGCTGATGTTGGTGGTGAAGGTGTTACACTGAAAGGATGAGTAGGTGGTAGAGGAGGAGAAAGCGGAGTAGGAGGAGGAGGCAACAGGAGGCAAATAGAAATGCCCTGCAATCTTTGGGGCAGGAGGTCATGTGCCAAACTTCTATCCGCCTCTCGCCCAGCCGCCACTACATTTACCCAGTGTGCTGTTAGGGAGATTTAACTTCCCTGCCCGTGCTTACCGGTCCACCCATTGGTGGTTATATGGACCTTGCCACAGATGGCGTTGCGCAGTGCACACCTGATTTTGTCCGCCACTTGGTTGTGCAGGGAAGGGATGGCTCGCCTGGAAAAGTAGTGGTGGCTGGGAACCACGTACTGTGGGACAGCCACCACCATAAGTTTTTTAAAAGTCTCCATCCATCTCCACCAGACAGAATGACAGCATTTCAAAGGACCAGGAATTTTGAAATCCTGTCATTCAGGGCCAGGGATCGCAAGTGGGTAGTGGAGTACTTCCTCTTTCTATTTCTTTTTCTAATTGGGACATGGACAGCTGAACGCTTCCATGGGATAGTGTGGAGATGCTTGGTGACGGTGAATGATGTGGTGGCATTGCTGCCACATCCTCTGTTTGCGGGGTGGCAGGTGCCACTGTCACTCATTTATTCTCAGGTTTAGAATGTTTATTTTTAACTTTTATGTATTTTATGTTATTTTAAGTTATTTCCCTATCCAAATTTGTTTGCAGAGCACTTGTCCTACTCTTATCCCTATTTTGCTTCTATTTCCAGCCCTCTATTCCTTACCAGGACTTTTTTAGAGCCATTTTAGTGCCCCAGAGTTCGGGTCCCAATTAACTTCAATGGGGTTCGGGTTTGGGGTTAAGTTGAGTCCCGAACTCGAACTTTGAGTGAATTCGGCCGAACCCGAGCGAGCCCAAACTTCCAGGTGTTCTACTATGGATCAACTTGCAGGATAACAGGCCGAACTGGATGGACCAATTTTTTTTTTTTCAGCCTTATGTTCTATGTTACTATATTACTGTGTAACTGTAGGCCACTAGGTATGAGGCTCGGGGCATCACAGCACAATATGGATCAGCCTGCATTAACACTTTTATATCTGCCAGCATAATAAATACATATTTTTATTAGACATAATTATGTATGTGACAATAATTATAACAGTAAAAGTGACGCACAGGATTCACAGGAAAACAAATCGGGTGCTCTCAGTATGGTGGATACACCCTTACCACCACAAAAAGAGTATCAGAAATATAACAATATACTGGGCACTCCAAGGATATTGAGAAAAATAGTGAATTGATAAAATGACAATATCGAAAGTTTTTATTATTAAAACCAAATTATATACACATTAGTCTCTAGCAGAAATAAACTAGGGATTTGTCTCCAGTTCTCTATTGACCATCAATCCAACATGTTCTCCACTAGATATTCACAGGACCTATAGATATAACTCCTCCAATAGTCTGTCTGTTATGAACAATACTATTAATAGTGAAATATTCTCCTAAAATGACACTAAACGAAAACTACATCCACAATTGTGCAATCCAGCAATAGTTGTGCAAATAGCGTGCATGTGCAAATGAACAAATCCAACTGTGCAAAAACGCAATATATATCCAGTGCCTCCTTAATTGGATTAATTAAGGAGGCACTGGAGTGCCCACTTGGAGTGCACTGGAGTGCCCACTTGGAGTGCCCAGTATATTGTTATATAATTATGTATGTATATTAGTGATGAACGAGCACCAAAGTGTTCGGGTGTTCGGTTACTCGGTCCGAACACATAGTGATATTCGTGCGCTCGGCCGAGCACCCGAGTATAATGAAAGTCAATGGGAGACAAACAGGCACCCCCTGCTCGGATGAGGGAATGGCGCCTGGTCCATTGTAAAAGGTCAGAAAGTGACAGAAACGCCACCGAAATGGATCTGGAACAGCATGGGTGCATGTCTGGGTGCATCTTGGACTCCAATGTCGCTGCTGGGAACCATATTGTCCCAGTTGTCTGCAACTTTGACCTAGCGACAAAATTGCAACTCAAATCCCACCCCCTCAAAAAAAAGACATTTTTAGAGGTAAAATTGTTAGGAAACATTCTTTCCTGTATATTCAATTGTATATACAGTGAAAATGCTGCCAAAAATTACAAGGATGAAGCACTCCGATACAGCCTGTATATCACATAAAGGAGGGCCTCATTCACATGATACTACAATTCCACTAAATGAAAGGGTTGCCAAAAATTACAAGGAACCGCCACTCCAATACACCCTTTATTACACATAAAGGAGGGCATCATACACACACTTGAAAAATTATCATTGATGGCCTACAGGTGACCCTCAAAAACATTTGGAGCAAGCGCGTGCTAGTTACTCTCTAAAACATTATAGTGAGCGGACCCAATAAAAAATTGTAGTGAGGACCTGAAGGTGAGCGAACCCCATAAAACATTGCAGTGATGGCCTACAGGTGAGCAGACTGTACAAAACATTTGAGGTGAGGGCAAGAAGCCGAGCGAACCCCATAAAAATTGCAGTGATGGCCTACAGGTGAGCAGACGGTAAAGAGCATTGGAGGTGAGGGACTGAAGCCTAGGGAACCCCATAAAACATTGCAGTGATGGCCTACAGGTGAGCAGACGGTATAAAGCATTGGAGGTGAGGGACTGAAGCCTAGCGAGCCACATAAAACATTGCAGTGATGGCCTACAGGTGAGCAGACCGTTTAAAGCATTGGAGGTGAGGGCCTGAAGCCTAGCGAACCCCATAAAAAATTGCAGTGATGGCCTATAGGTGAGCAGACCGTATAAAACATTAGAGGTGAAACATAGAAACATAGAAACATAGAATTTGTCGGCAGATAAGAACCATTTGGCCCATCTAGTCTGCCCAATATACTGAATACTATGAATAACCCCTGGCCCTATCTTATATGAAGGATGGCCTTATGCCTATCCCATGCATGCTTAAACTCCTTCACTGTATTTGCAGCTACCACTTCTGCAGGAAGGCTATTCCATGCGTCCACTACTCTCTCAGTAAAGTAATTCTTCCTGATATTACTTATAAACCTTTGCACCTCTAATTGAAAACTATGTCCTCCTGTATCAGTTTTTCTTCTTTTAAATATTCTCTCCTCTTTTACCGTAATGATTCCCTTTATGTATTTAAAAGTTTCTATCATATCCCCTCTGTCTCTTCTTACTTCCAAGCTATACATGTTAAGGTCCTTTAACCTTTCCTGGTAAGTTTTGTCCTGCAATCCATGTACTAGTTTAGTAGCTCTTCTCTGAACTCTCTCTAAAGTTTCAATATCCTTCTGCAGATATGGTCTCCAGTACTGCACACAATACTCCCAATGAGGTCTCACTAGTGCTCTGTAGAGCGGCACGAGCACCTCCCTCTTTCTACTGTTAATGCCTCTCCCTATACACCAAAGCATTCTGCTGGCATTACCTGCTGCTCTATGACATTGTCTGCCCACCCTTAGGCCATCTGATATAATGACCCCTAAATCCCTTTCCTCAGATACTGAGGTTAGTACTGTATCACTGATTTTATATTCTGCTCTTGGGTTTTTACGCCCCAGGTGCATTATCTTCCCCTTTCGACATTAAATTTTAGTTGCCAGATTTTTGACCATTCCTCTAGTTTTCCTAAATCCTTTTCCATTTGGTGTATCCCTCCAGGAACATCAACCCTGTTACAGATCTTTGTGTCATCAGCAAAAAGACACACCTTACCATTGAGGCCTTCTGCAATTTCGCTGATAAAGATATTAAACAATATGGGTCCCAGAACAGATCCCTGAGGTACCCCACTGGTAACAATATCATGGTCTGAATATACTCCATTGACCACAACCCTGTGTTTTCTGTCCTTCTGCCACTGCCAAATCCATTCAACAATATGTGAGCCCAAGCTCAAAGACTGCAGTTTATTGATAAGCCTTCTATGTGGGACAGTATCAAAAGCCTTACTAAAGTCCAGATAAGCGATGTCTAATGCACCTCCGCCATCTATTATTTTAGTCACCCAATCAAAAAAGTCAATAAGATTAGTTTGACATGATGTCCCTGAAGTAAACCCATGCTGTTTTTTATCAATCAACCCATGGGTTTTTAGATGTTCCACAATCCTCTCCTTGAGTATGGTTTACATTAATTTCCCCACTATTGATGTCAGGCTTACTGGCCTATAGTTGCCCGATTCCTTTCTACTACCTTTCTTGTGAATTGGCACAACGCTTGCTAATTTCCAATCTTCTGGGACGACACCTGTTACCAGTGATTGGTTAAATAATCAGGCCCCTGTGATTTCTTTGTATTAATTTTAGACAGCTGACTTAGAACCTCTTCTTCTGTAAAGACACATGCATCAAAGGATTCATTAGTCTTCCTCCCTAACTGAGGTCCTTCTCCTTCATTTTCCTTTGCAAAAACTGAACAGAAGTATTCATTGAGGCAGTCAGCTAGTTCTTTATCCTCTTCCATATACCTTCCTTCTTTTGTTTTTAATTTGGTAATTCCTTGTTTTAATTTCCTTTTTTCATTTATGTATCTGAAGAATGTCTTATCACCTTTTTTCACTGACTGAGCTAATTTCTCTTCTGCCTGAGCTTTAGAAGCTCTTATAACTTGCTTGGCCTCTCTCTGCCTCATCTTATAGATTTCCCTGTCATCCTCGTTTTGGGTGTTTTTATACTTACTAAATGCCATCTTTTTGTTTTTAATGATTTTGGCCACTTCTGCTGAGTACCACAGTGGTCTCTTCCTTTTTGCTTTTACTGACAAGCCTAATGCACTTTTCTGTTGCCTTCAGTAGTGCCAATTTTAAGTAGTCCCATTTCTCTTGGACTCCATTGAAATTGTTCCAGTCTGATAGGGACTCGTATACCACTGATCTCATTTTAGAAAAGTCTGTTTTCCGAAAATCTAAAACTTTTGTTTTTGTGTGGAGTGACTCAGTCACTGTACTTATAGTAAACCTCACTGACTGGTGATCACTGGATCCTAAGCTTTCCCTACAGTGATATCAGTCAGATACCAAATTGCCATTTGTGAATACCAAATCTAAAATGGCCTCCTTCCGGGTTGGCTCCTCAACTACTTGCTGTAGAGATAATCCCAGTAGGGAATTTAGAATGTCTGTACTCCTGGCAGAACTAGCTATTTTGGTTTTCCAGTTTATATCAGGAAGATTAAAGTCTCCCATAATGACAACTTCCCCTTTCAATGTCATTTTAGCCATTTCCTCAACTAGTAGATCATCCAATTCTTTGACTTGGCTTGGTGGTCTGTATATGACACCTACACGAGTTACCTTATGATTACCAAGCTGCAACGTAACCCAAACTGACTCTAAATTGGTCTCGCTGACTTGTATTAGATTCGATTTTATGCTATTTTTCACATATAGGGCCACTCCACCCCCTTTCTTGCCTTCTCTGTCTTTCCTATATAGAGAGAACCCAGGTATTGTTATGTCCCAGTCATTACTCTCATTGAACCATGTCTCAGTAACAGCCACTAAATCTATATTCTCGGTGTAATTTTATAAGTTAGTTGTAAGGCCACTTTATTCCAGGGTCAAACTCATCTTGATCAGGACAGACAGCAGAAGGTACACGGTAACACTGTAGTATACGGCCCACACAGAACTCTGTAGTGTCAGGACCTACAACAGGAAGTATCGGCAACTGTGCGCACGTTGTGTGCCGCCCCGGGACACATGGCATACTTATGGACCCTATGTCTGGGACAGCATAGGATCGTGTGCAAGGGGCCTTAGGCTACATGCACACGACCGTTGTGTGTTTTGCATGGTGTATCTGAAAAACACGTAAGGCTTCCCTGTGCGCTATGCAATTAGAGTAACTGCCCAGACAGCCATTTCAATAACTACATATTCTTGTCTGCAAAACGGACAACAATAGGACAGGTAATATTTTTTCTATTTTTGGCATCAGTGGTATTATGCCAAAAATAAATGGAGCTGTGTTACCGACTTTAGAGAAAAATGTTACTTATTAAGTAGATTGTGCTCATTCACTGACAGCAAGCATCTTTCTTTTCCCTATAAAAACATATGCAGGGTGGTTGAAGGTGGCAATAATTGACAGCACAGTAGCTGACAACTGACTTGTGGAACCAATGAAAACTTGCATTTTCCATAGATTCGAAGAAGACTCATACATGCAAAGTTACATCAGTACAATTGGTGTGGATTTTACAATCAGGACTTTATAATTATAGTTAAAAAAAAAATTTTTTAATATATTTTAATTGGGTAAATACATTTTATACTCCTCTGTTTCAACCTAAAATGTCTCTCTCTCTATAGCAGTAGACAGAATAGACTGTAGACTGACGGGACAGAATTCAAAGACTATGGCATTGAATTTCGATGAACCCAGGTTCTGTACAATGAGCGCACCCATTCCCCACATTCTCCAGTCATTGTTCTCCAAGGAAACCCCTGTACAAACAAAGGGCATACTGCATATACAGTAGTAGTACTTACTTTTGCTAGGGTTGGGCAGTGAGCCTCTTGCCTTTTAAAAACCACTATTAGTAGTGTACTGTACAGTACATGAAAAGATAAATCACCAAATTACACTGATTTTAATTCAAATCAATCATAAATTATATTTATTTTATTAATAATACACATCATAATATTATTTTCATTTTTTTTAGATCGCCGGGCCTAAACCCCATAGAATTAGTCTGGGCACTAATAAAAAAATTTATCAGTAAGGTGGAAAACCTAGCCATTAAAACACTAAGATAAAATATATATTATAGAGGCCAGACCGAATGTTAATCAGTCTTTGTACAGAGCCTTTGTTCTTCTGGTTTCCCATTACACACTAGGTTTGCTGCCCCACCCCAGGTTAAGAAAGTTTGCAGTACGCCCTTCGTTATATTTTTTACACTTATTTCTAGACAGAGTGTGAGGCCTATATTTAATCCAAATAGCAGTTACAGACAGTCAGTTTCTGTATTGTTCAAACTCTGCTAAATAGCTGTTTTTTGAATACTACAATAAAACCACGGTATGTAATGGGTGTATCTCACACGTACAGATACACCTTAGGCCGCAATTTAAGATTTTTCCCCTAAATGGGTATTTTTTGAATAATACAATAAAACCACGGTATGTAATGGGTGTATCTCACACGTACAGATATACCTTAGGCCGCAATTTAAGATTGTTCCCCTAAATGGGTGTTTTTTGAATAATACAATAAAACCACGGTATGTAATGGGTGTATCTCACACGTACAGATACACCTTAGGCCGCAATTTAAGATTTTTCCCCTAAATGGGTGTTTTTTGAATAACACAATAAAACCACGGCATGTAATGGGTGTATCTCACACGTACAGATACACCTTAGCCCGCAATTTAAGATTTTTCCCCTAAATGGGTGTTTTTTTTAAATAATACAACAAAACCACGGTATGTAATGGGTGTATCTCACACGTACAGATACACCTTAGAAAAGGAAATCCGCAGCACTCCTCAAATTCCTTATCATCCAAAGGTTTATTCACAGGCAGCAAGTACAGGCGACGTTTCGACCCGTAAGTCTTTATCAAGCCATAACACATACAACAATGACACCCTTTAAATATCCCCCAGTGCAATTTGATTGGTGTAGACATACATAATTAAAAGCAATCGCCAATTGAATACGTGTACCTGGTTCCACATGTTTCTCCGGTCAGGTGTGGGCTTGGTCGTGGCGTATCGGAAGTGACACTGCGCAGGTGTCACTATATTTTAAGATAGGTGACGCCCCAAGGGCCGTCCCATCCAATCAGGAGGAGAGCATGTCCGTAGCGCCATCTGTTGCTATAATGGTGGAAAGACTGATACCCTCCAATGGAAAAAACCAACTAGTGACGTCACTGGTTGCCGGGTAAAAGGGGGAAATAATCATCCTAGCCATCCGGCTGGATTCCCACAGTTTTGCGCTAAACATACCTATATTGCCTTACTCCAGAATCAGTCGGGATTCAACTCGGATCCTTCTCAATATTTATCAAGTGTATCGCAAAATTAGAGTGCGATCATGTGACTTAGTCACATGACCTATCACCAGGCAACCAAACTGTTTATACATGCGTCACAGAGGTCCTAGACCAAAAGAGGGAAAAGAATACACCACCAAAATAGTTCTCCCAATACTTCCAATTGTATTTTATTCATATTAATTAATAAATCACCACGGTAGACAAAGAAGTTGTTCATTCTTGCATACTTTCTGTCTAGGTATCGCCACGTAATACCCACACTTGAACACCAGATCCACATAGGACACGCATGATCTCTACAATTCAAGAGAAACAAAACAAAAAATTAGCGAATGCAGATAAAACCAAATCACAACACAATAAATGTTGGGCACATTTCTTATATGAAGTTATACAACGGATGACGAAAGATCGCAATAAGTAGCTCAAAGAAAAATATGTAATCCAAAGTCCCTATTTAATCCCCTAGGCTCTAAAGTGTCCAGCCTGTGGATCCATTTCAATTCCAGTTTTTGAGCATAGTCGCACGGTCACCACTCCTACGGGGTTGTGGTACCCCATCAATGATGCGAAATTTCAACTGTGACACACTATGTCTAAACTTAAAGAAGTGCTCAGGAACAGGGAGTTCAAGGGCCTCGCAGCGTATTTTAGATTTATGTTGAGTAAGCCTCCTTTTGACCTCCTGTGTGGTCTCACCCACATACAGGAGGCCACAGGGACATTGGAGAACATATATCACATAGGAGGAACAACAAGTGTAGTTACTCCCAATGCGATACCGCACCCCTGTACGTGGGTGAGTGAAGGAGTCCCCTTTGATCATACTATTACAGTGGCAACAATTAAGGCATGGGTAACACCCTGAGCGTGTAGTTATCCCCTGTCTCACATTCTGATCGGCATGGACCAATCTATCTTTCAAATTCGATGTTCTTTTATATGACAGGAGTGGCGGTAGCTGGAATTCGGGCACATTCGGAAACGCTTGTGCCCGAATTATATATCCATCCAGCCCCTTCCAATTTGTGAGGGGCTGGATGAGATATATAGATGATATCTTCTTCGTCTGGAGTGCCTCCGAAACACAGTTGATGAACTTTTTGTCCCAGGTGAACATGGTTTATGAGGAACTTCAGTTCACTATGGTTTGTTCCTCTGAAAAACTACAATTTTTAGACACTGTTGTTTATCCAACGGCCGGTAGCCTACAAACTAATCTTTTTATAAAACCTACTGATAGGAACAGCATCCTGCATTTTCAAAGTTTCCACCCTAGACGAATGGTTGAATCCTTGCCATTTAGTCAGCTCCTGAGGGTACGTAGGATAGTTAGTGAGGACACTTATGTTGAAAGTGGACTGGTCACGATGGGACAAAAGTTCATACAAAGGGGTTATCCATCTTCCTTAGTTGAGAGGCACCTTGAACATACTAAAAGACTGGAACGACAGGATCTATTGGGACCCAGGGGTGCTAAAAGGGTTCAGAAAAGAATTCCCTTAGTCACGAGCTATACTGGTTATAGCAATAAAATTGCCACTATTGTACGAAAAATTGGGGCTTAATTAAACAAGCGTTTCCGAATGTGCCCGAATTCCAGCTACCGCCACTCCTGTCATATAAAAGAACATCGAATTTGAAAGATAGATTGGTCCATGCCGATCAGAATGTGAGACAGGGGATAACTACACGCTCAGGGTGTTACCCATGCCTTAATTGTTGCCACTGTAATAGTATGATCAAAGGGGACTCCTTCACTCACCCACGTACAGGGGTGCGGTATCGCATTGGGAGTAACTACACTTGTTGTTCCTCCTATGTGATATATGTTCTCCAATGTTCCTGTGGCCTCCTGTATGTGGGTGAGACCACACAGGAGGTCAAAAGGAGGCTTACTCAACATAAATCTAAAATACGCTGCGAGGCCCTTGAACTCCCTGTTCCTGAGCACTTCTTTAAGTTTAGACATAGTGTGTCACAGTTGAAATTTCGCATCATTGATGGGGTACCACAACCCCGTAGGGGTGGTGACCGTGCGACTATGCTCAAAAACTGGAATTGAAATGGATCCACAGGCTGGACACTTTAGAGCCTAGGGGATTAAATAGGGACTTTGGATTACATATTTTTCTTTGAGCTACTTATTGCGATCTTTCGTCATCCGTTGTATAACTTCATATAAGAAATGTGCCCAACATTTATTGTGTTGTGATTTGGTTTTATCTGCATTCGCTAATTTTTTGTTTTGTCTCTCTTGAATTGTAGAGATCGTGCGTGTCCTATGTGGATCTGGTGTTCAAGTGTGGGTATTACGTGGCGATACCTAGACAGAAAGTATGCAAGAATGAACAACTTCTTTGTCTACCGTGGTGATTTATTAATTAATATGAATAAAATACAATTGGAAGTATTGGGAGAACTATTTTGGTGGTGTATTCTTTTCCCTCTTTTGGTCTAGGACCTCTGTGACGCATGTATAAACAGTTTGGTTGCCTGGTGATAGGTCATGTGACTAAGTCACATGATCGCACTCTAATTTTGCGATACACTTGATAAATATTGAGAAGGATCCGAGTTGAATCCCGACTGATTCTGGAGTAAGGCAATATAGGTATGTTTAGCGCAAAACTGTGGGAATCCAGCCGGATGGCTAGGATGATTATTTCCCTTTTACCCGGCAACCAGTGACGTCACTAGTTGGTTTTTTCCATTGGAGGGTATCAGTCTTTCCACCATTATAGCAACAGATGACGCTACGGACATGCTCTCCTCCTGATTGGATGGGACGGCCCTTGGGGCGTCACCTATCTTAAAATATAGTGACACCTGCGCAGTGTCACTTCCGGTACGCCACGACCAAGCCCACACCTGACCGGAGAAACATGTGGAACCAGGTACACGTATTCAATTGGCGATTGCTTTTAATTATGTATGTCTACACCAATCAAATTGCACTGGGGGATATTTAAAGGGTGTCATTGTTGTATGTGTTATGGCTTGATAAAGACTTACGGGTCGAAACGTCGCCTGTACTTGCTGCCTGTGAATAAACCTTTGGATGATAAGGAATTTGAGGAGTGCTGCGGATTTCCTTTTCTACAGTTGTTTGGGACCTTGGTCTGAGTCCCTATCTGCTTGCACCAACCTAGGACCGAAGCTCCGGTACCTAACAGAGAGACGTTACCTATGAAAGGGTATGTGGAGTGCTGCTTGAATCTTTTTTCCAGATACACCTTAGGCCACAATTTAAGATTTTTCCCCTAATGGGTGTTTTTTGAATAACACAATAAAACCACGGTATGTAATGGGTGTATCTCACACGTACAGATACACCTTAGGCCGCAATTTAAGATTTTTCCCCTAAATGGGTGTTTTTTGAATAATACAATAAAACCACGGTATGTAATGGGTGTATCTCACATGTACAGATACACCTTAGGCCGCAATTTAAGATTTTTCCCCTAAATGGGTGTTTTTTAACCACTTCAGCCCCCCTAGCTTAAACACCCTTAATGACCAGGCCACTTTTTACAAATCCGCACTACACTACTTTCACCGTTTATTGCTCCGTCATGCAACTTACCACCCAAATGAATTTTACCTCCTTTTCTTCTCACTAATAGAGCTTTCATTTGGTGGTATTTCATTGTTGCTGACATTTTTACTTTTTTTGCTATTAATAAAAATTTAACGACATTTTTGCAAAAAAATGACATTTTTCACTTTCTGTTGTAAAATTTTTCAAAAAAACTACATTTCTATATACATTTTTCTCTAAATTTATTGTTCTACATGTCTTTGATAAAAAAAAGTCCAATAAGTGTATATTTATTGGTTTGGGTAAAAGTTATAGCGTTTACAAACTATGGTGCAAAAAAGTGAATTTCGGCATTTTGAAGCAGCTCTGACTTTCTGAGCACCTGTCATGTTTCTTCAGGTGCTAGAATGCCAGGATAGTATAAATAACCCCCAAATCACACCATTTTAGAAAGAAGACACCCCAAAGTATTCGCGGAGGGGCATGGTGAGTTCATGTATCATTTCATTTTTTTCACAAGTTAGCGGAAAATGACACTTTCTGAGGAAAAAAATAAAAATAATAAAGTTTCCATTTCTGCTAACTTCTGGCAAAAAAAAAAAATCTCAGACGGACTCACTATGCCCCTCAGTGAATACCTTGGGGTGTCTACTATTCGAAATGGGGTCATTTGTGGCGTGTTTACTGTTCTGGCATTTTGGGCGGGGCTAAATTGTGAGCAGCCCTGTAAAACCTAAAGGTACTCGTTGGAATTTGGGCCCCTTTGCGCACCCAGGCTGCAAAAAGTGTCACTCATGTGGTATCGCCGTACTCAGAAGAAGTAGGGCAATGTGTTTTAGGGTGTATTTTTACATATACCCATGTTGGAGTGAGAGAAATATCTCTGTAAACTGACAACTTTGTATAAATTTTTTTAAAAGTTGTCGTTTACAGCGATATTTCTCACACAAAGTATGGGTATATATAAAAATACACTCCAAAACACATTGCCCTACTTCTCCTGAGTACGGCGATACCCATGAGTGACACTTTTGCAGCCAAGATGCAAAGGGCCCTAAAACCAATGAGTACCTTTAGGATTTCACAGGGCATTTTTACGCATTTGGATTCCAGACCTCTTCTCACGCTTTAGGGGCCCCTAAAATGCCAGGACAGTATAAATACCCCACATGTGACCCCATTTTAGAAAGAAGACACCCCAAGGTATTCTGTGAGGGGTATGGTGAGTTCATGTAAAATTTTATTTTTGTCACAAGTTAGTGAAATAAGAGACTTTGTAAAAAAAAACAAAAAAAAAAATATATAAATTTCCGCTAACTTGTGCCCAAAAATAAAAATTCTGTAAACTCGCCATGCCCCTCACGGAATACCTTGGGGTGTCTTATTTCCAAAATGGGGTCACTTGTGGGGTATTTATACTGACCTGGCATTTTAGGGGCCCTAAAGCGTGAGAATTCAAATGCGTAAAAATGCCCTGTGAAATCCTAAAGGTACTCATTGGTTTTAGGGCCCCTTTGCGCACCCAGGCTGCAAAAGTTGCACACATGTGGTATCGCCGTACTCAGGAGAAGTAGGGCAATGTGTTTTGGGGTATATTTTTACATATACCCATGCTGGAGTGTGAGAAATATCGCTGTAAACGACAACTTTTTACATTTTTTATTCAAAGTTGTCAATTTACAGAGATATTTCTCTCACCCAGCATGGGTATATGTAAAAATACACCCCAAAACACATTGCCCTACTTCTTCAGAGTACGGCGATACCACATGTGTGCCACTTTTGCAGCCAAGATGCGCAAAGGGCCCTAAAACCAATGAGTACCTTTTAGGATGGCATTTTTACGCATTTTTCTTCTCACGCTTTAGGGCCCCTAAAATGCCAGGGCAGTATAAATACCCCACATGTGACCCCATTTTGGAAAGAAGACACCCCAAGGTATTCCATGAGGGGCATGGCGAGTTCATAGAAGATTTTTTTTGGCACGAGTTAGCGGATATTGATTTTTATAGTTTTTCTCATAAAGTCTCCCTTTCTGCTAACTTTTGACAAAAAGTTAAATTTTCACGGACTCACTATGCCCCTCAGTGAATACCTTAGGGTGTCTTCTTTCCAAAATGGGGTCACTTGTGAGGTGTTTGTACTGTTCTGGCATTTTGGGCGGGGCTAAACTGTGAGCAGTCATGTAAAAGCTAAAGGTACTCGTTGGAATTTGGGCCCCTTTGCGCACCAGGCTGCAAAAAGTGTCACTCATGTGGTATCGCCGTACTCAGGAGAAGTAGGGCAATGTGTTTTGGGGTGTATTTTTACATATACCCATACTTTGTGTGAAAAATATCGCTGTAAATTGACAACCTTGTATAAAAAAAAATTAAAAAGTTGTCATTTACAGAGATATTTCTCTCACCCAGTATGGGTATATGTAAAAATACACCCCAAAACACATTGCCCTACTTCTCCTGAGTACGGCGATACCACATGAGTGACACTTTTCAGGCAAGATGCGCAAAGGGCCCAAATTCCCATGTGTACCTTTAGGATTTCACAGGACATTTTTACGCATTTGGATTCTCACGCTTTAGGGGCCCCTAAAATGCCAGGGCAGTATAGATACCCCACATGTGACCCCATTGTGGAAAGAAGACACCCCAAGGTATTCTGTGAGGGGCATGGCGAGTTCACAGAAAAAATAAAAAATTTGGCACAAGTTAGCGGAAATTGATTTTTTTTTTTTTTTTTACAAAGTCTCATATTCCACTAACTTGTGACAAAAAAATAAAATTTTGCATGAACTCACTATACCCCTCACAGAATACCTTGGGGTGTCTTCTTTCTAAAATGGGGTCACATGTGAGGTTTTTGTACTGCCCTGGCATTTGAGGGCCTCCGCAATCATTACACGTATGGCCAGCATTAGGAGTTTCTGCGATTCTCCGTATATTGAGCATACGGGTAATGAGATTTTTTCCGTTCAGCCTCTGCGCTGAAAAAAAAAAAAATGAACTGCACAGATTTTTCATTCGCATCAATCAATGTGGATGAAAAATCTCGGCCAAAATCAGTGACTGCGGTGGGCTGGGCGCTAGCTACCTAACAAGTAGCTAGCTAACTGGTGGTGATAAGGGACCCTTATGCTCCATTCACACGTCCGAAATTCTGTTTGCGGAACGGAATTGCGGACCCATTCATTTCTATGGGGACAGACTTTGTCCCGCTCGGATCCGGAATTGCGAATCCGCACTTACGGGTCTGCACTTCCGTTCCGCAAAAATATAGAACATGTCCTTTTCTTGTCCGCAATTGCGTACAAGAAAAAGCATTTTCTATATAGTTCTGGCAATGTGCGGATCTGCAAAATGCGTAAAGCACATTGCCGGTGTCCTTGTTTTGCGGATCCGCGTCGCGGATCCGCAAAACACATATGAACATGTGAATAGAGCCTTACAGGGGGTGATCAGTGACAGGGGGTGATCAGGAAGTCTATATGGGGTGATCAGGGGTTAACAAAGGGTTAATAGTAGTTATAAAGTGAGGGGGTGGGGGGGTTAGTGTAGTGTTTGGTGCAACTTTACATTGTTACCTGGTCCTCTGGTGGTCGATCCCAGTAAATGGGACCACCAGAGGACCAGGTATCAGGTATATCAGACGCTGTTAGCAACACAGCGTCTGATATACCACTTTGATCTCATTTATTTTACATTTACAGCCTGCCAGCGATTGGTCATTGCTGGCAGGCTGTAGTACAACTGCAGAGCCGCGCTCTGCTGTGAGCGCAGCAGCGTGCGCGCGTTCACAGCAGATCTCGGCTCTCGCGAGATGACGCACGGATGCGTCCAGGAGGAATAAACCTGCCGCCGCCTGGACGCATCCGTGCGTTCGGCGGTCGGGAAGAAGTTAAATAATACAATAAAACCACGGTATGTAATGGGTGTATCTCACACGTACAGATATACCTTAGGCCGCAATTTAAGATTTTTCCCCTAAATGGGTGTTTTTTGAATAATACAATAAAACCAGGGTTTGTAATGGGTGTATCTCACAGGTACAGATACACCTTAGGCCGCAATTTAAGATTTTTCCCCTAAATGGGTGTTTTTTTAAATAATACAATAAAACCACGGTATGTAATGGGTGTATCTCACACGTACAGATACACCTTAGGCCGCAATTTAAGATTTTTCCCCTAAATGGGTGTTTTTTGAATAACACAATAAAACCACGGTATGTAATGGGTGTATCTCACACGTACAGATACACCTTAGGCCGCAATTTCGGATTTTTCCCCTAAATCTGTGTTTTTTGAATAACACAATACAACCACGGTATGTAATGGGTGTATCTCACACGTACAGATACACCTTAGGCCGCAATTTAAGATTTTTCCCCTAAATGGGTGTTTTTTGAATAACACAATAAAACCATGGTATGTAATGGGTGTATCTCACACGTACAGATACACCTTAGGCCGCAATTTAAGATTTTTCCCCTAAATGGGTGTTTTTTGAATAATACAATAAAACCACGGTATGTAATGGGTGTATCTCACACGTACAGATACACCTTAGGCCGCAATTTAGGATTTTTCCCCTAAATCTGTGTTTTTTGAATAACACAATAAAACCACGGTATGTAATGGGTGTATTCAGAGCTGCCACTATTATCTCGGCAGCACAGACATACAATAGGCGGACTTGACAATCATATGAACTACCAGTAAGATATAGGCCTACTTCACACGGGTGTCATGTTTGACACCCGGATAAGAAGCGGGTGCGTTGTGGGAAAATGCGCAATTTTTCCGCGCAAGTGCAAAGCTTTTAATACGTTTTGCACGCGCCTGGGAAAAATCGGCATGTTTGGTACCCAGACCCGAACCCGGACTTCATCACTGAAGTCAGGTTTCGGGTTGAGTATTCTGTAGATTTTATTATATAAAGGAAAATAATAGCATTCTCACTACACAATGCTTAGTAAAATGTGCATTAAGGGGTTAAAAATAAAAAAAAATTAACTCACCATATCCACTTGTGGAGTTTATTTTTTTTATTTTTAACCCCTTAATGCACATTTTACTAATCATTCTGTAGTGAGAATGCTATTATTTTCCCTTATAACCATGTTATAAGGGAAAATAATAAAGATCAGGTCCCGTCTCTTAGGAACCTTGTGGGAAAATCGCACTGCATCCGCACTTGATTGCGGATGCTTGCGATTTTCCCGCAGCCCCATTCACTTCTATGGGGCCTGCGTTGCGTGAAAAACGCAGAATATAGAACGTGCTGCGATATTCACTCAACGCAAAAGTGATGCGTGAAAATCACCGCTCATGTACACAGCCCCATTGAAATGAATGGGTCCGGAATCTGTGCGGTTGCAATGCGTTCACCTCACGCGTGCTGTGATATTCACTCAACGCAAAAGTGATGTGTGAAAATCACCGCTCATGTGCACAGCCCCATAGAAATGAATAGGTCAGGATTCAGTGCGCCTCACGCATTGCACCCGCGCGGAAAACTCGCCCGTGTGAAAGGGGCCATAGAGTCGTGGTATACAATATATATATGATATAAATGGATGATTCTTTGTAATGCAGCAAATTACTAAGACATATGCTCACAAATTTATTTGAAATGTCCGGAACGAATGGATTGTTATATATAGTGTGTTAATTATTTAAATACCAGAGATATTGAGCAAAAGGGACATTGGCTCTACATACTATTTCTCAATAATATATGAAATGGTCCATATTGGCTATTATCTCTGTTATTTATGAATTTTGTATTTTATCTATTTTATTTTATTTTTATATAGGTATTTTAATGATGTGTCATAATAAGTATTAAGCAAAGACCTTTGCTGTATTTGTGGGAGGGGAGGCTGATTACAAGGCTATTTATAGGCACCTGTGGGCCCAGGCTGGCTGGTTACTAGGCTATTTATAGGCACCTGTGGGCCCAGGCTGACGCCGATTCAGCTGATTTCACCCACCCACCCACACCATCTTACAGTCACTTCATATTAGGGTGGCCCCCTTTAGGCTGCCCTACCGCAGCAGTTATGGCACAATTCTACTGCTTGTTGTAGATAGGGTTAGATAGGTTAGGTACACCTTTCTGATAGCCGATCCGACCACAAATGATTTTTTAATCTCACATGATCGATTTAGAAATATGAATAATTGATTGAGTCAGCAATCAACTTAGGATGCATAATAATCTTTTCCCACATAGGATAATTATTATTACAATAACCAATATTATTACAGTAATAATTAATTGTTAACTACAATTTTTTGATATACGAACCCTTCCTAATGAGGTGTGCCCTACCAACATATATTTGAGTATTGTATACCTTTTTATAGACTGGGTGTGTCTATATCGGCCGGAAGCACCCGTTCCATAGGGCATCAATTCAGGTGAGCCATCACTAACCAATTTTTGACAGATGCAGCATAGGCTGCAATATTGAGTATTTTGCCTAAAAAGTGTCTTTTTTTAAAGCCAGATTAATATGGCATGGCAATATAGAAGCTTTGATTTCAATGTCACAAAAGCACATATGCAGTGCTGGGGCACTGAGCTTGCATAAAATGGCCGCCGCCGCCCACCAACTAACCGGCTGATAAAGGTTATTTTTCTCTGTCACTGGGCTCAGGGCAGGGTCGCTGAGTTCAGATTTAAGATGCTGTCCGATTACGTCCTATTCTTTCCCTCAGAGCAGCAGCGTCCTCTCCCTACACTAAGAATAGCAGACTGACGTGCGGCGCTACGTGACTCAGCCTTAAATAGAGGCTGGGTCACATGCTGCACTTGGCCAATCACAGCCATGCCATTAGTAGGCATGGCTGTGATGGCTTCTAAGTAGTGTTGAGCGAACTTGTCTTTTAAGTTCGGCGTCCAAAGTTCGGGTTGGGGTTATCGAAGCATCCCGTTAAGGATTCCGCTACCACTGACCATAACGGCATTTGGAATCCGTAACGGGATTCTTTAATGAACCCGAACCTTGGACAACACGGAGGACCTGGGGTGACGTCACCGTCATGTGATCAGTGCAGGGGGCGTGGCTCAGTACTGGATTGGATAAGAGGTGGTAGCCTACCATGGAAAACTGCAGCGCTCCTGTGTAGGCCTTCTCCCCCCTGTAATGCCGCTACAGTTCTCTTCAGCGCCAGAATCTACTGTACTTTCGAGTTCAAATACTAATACTGACTGCAGTTCCATGCGCCATCTGGTGTTCACAAACCAACATTGCACCCTGAATTTTCTCAATGGTCTATTTAGACGCTTCGGGTTTGCGATTTAAATTCGATATGGCTATGCGCTCACGCGATTCCAGTGGGAACGCTAGCAATCTTACAACTGTACCCCACTTTCATTGCTTGATAAAGACTTCTCTAAGTCGAAGCGTCGCATTGTACACTGCTGACGGAATAAACGGAATCATTTTTTGATAAACTGAAGAGTGCGGTGGATATCTCCATTAGGGCTCATTGCCACAACTGTATGTGTTTTGCGCTTCGCAAATTGTGGATTCACAAAACACGACATCGGCAATGTGCGTTCCGCATTTCACAGTGCTGTTGAGAGAGGGGAAGACAGATTTAGCAGAGCACAATCTGTGTGTGTGCACGTGCGTGCTGCAGAGCACCGATCAGTAGTGTGCTCATTTGCATCTGCACATTTTTTAAGTTTTTTTTTTATTTTTTACATTTTTTTTGGTTGTGAAAAAAGACCTGCAGTCAGTGGTAGTTAATTAGATACACAGTGGATATAAAAAGTCTACACATCCTATGCAACCATATTATTTTATTTTATTTTTATTTTTTTCTTCCCTCCACCTAAAAGAATTCAGTTTGTATTTCAAATGAGTGGTACATTTTATAGGTCACATTAGAGATGGAAAAAGTTCTGAAATTATTTATCTTTGTCTCATTTTTTTTATAGCACAGAAACCTAACATTCAACGGGGGTGTGTAGACTTTTTATATCCACTGTACATGCTGCAGCCCACATCTACATGCCACGTCACCTATGTACTTACCATGTACATGTATGGTACTGTATATATCCTACTATAAACACAATCTATTTATCATACTGGATATATATGTACACACACACACACGCGTGCACACCACCTTATACCATGCCATGTACATACCATATGTACCACAGTATGATATACACCATGATACCTCCCACATGTGTCAGTATTTACACAGTAGAAGTTGGTAGTTGTCGGGTCCTGAGAGGATGCAGTTCTGTGCGGGGCCACTATCCTCCCTCCAGGTACTGGCATACTGTGATGACGTGGTGTAGCTGGCACTGTGTGGCACATTGGTTCTCTGTAGTGCTGGCCTATCCTACATAATAAATAATAAAAGCCCTGTGTGCGTGCGCTATGTCCGTGTGTGTGTGGAGATTTTTACACCAGCGAGCCGACCAATCATCTCAAGCAATCACACGGCGCTCCACACTCCGACCGCACTCTGCACAGTCCCAGCACTCTCAGCCACAGACAGCAGCCACTGCCAGCAGTCTCAGCCATCAGTCACAGTGCCAGCAGTCTTAGCCATCAGTCACTGCCAGCAGTCTTAGCCATCAGTCACTGCCAGCAGTCTTAGCCATAAGTCACTGCCAGCAGTCTCAGCCACTAGTTGCTGCCAGCAGTCTCAGCAACACCAGTCAGTGCCAACCATCCCCTTGACATTTAATATAGACTCTTCCTACTAATGTTTATACACTACTGTTCTAGCACCAGTTATTGTAACGGGCTTAATGTCTAGTATAGGATAAGATGCTATATATGTGACATCCACAGATCCCCCCCATAACAGTGTGTCATCCACAGATCCCCCCCCATAGCAGTGTCATCCACAGATCCCCCATAACAGTGTCATCCACAGACCCCCCATAACAGTGTCATCCACAGATCCCCCATAACAGTGTCATCCACAGACCCCCCCATAACAGTGCCATCCACAGATCCCCCCCATAGCAGTGTCATCCACAGATCCCCCATAACAGTGTCATCCACAGATCCCCCCATAGCAGTGTCATCCACAGATCCCCCATAACAGTGTCATCCACAGATCCCCCATAATAGCGCTGTCATCCACAGATCCCCCATAAAAGTGTGTCATCCACAGATCCCCCATAGCATTGTCATCCACAGATCCCCCATAACAGTGTCATCCACAGATCCCCCATAACAGTGTCATCCACAGATCCCCCATAGCAGTGTCATCCACAGATCCCCCATAACAGTGTCATCCACAGATCCCCCATAGCAGTGTCATCCACAGATCCCCATAACAGTGTCATCCACAGATCCCCATAACAGTGTGTCATCCACAGATCCCCCATAACAATGTGTCATCCACAGATCCCCCATAGCAGTGTCATCCACAGATCCCCCATAACAGCGCGTCATCCACAGATCCCCCATAACAGTGCGTTGTCCACAGATCCCCCATAATAGTGTGTCCTCCACAGATCCCCCATAACAGTGTCATCCACAGATCCCCCATAACAGTGTGTCATCCACAGATCCCCCATAACAGTGTGTCATCCACACATCCCCTCATAACAGTGTCACCCACAGACCACCATAAGTTCAAAATCCACAAAAAGCACACCTTTTGGTTCAAAATATATTTTTTCTTATTTTCCTCCTCAAAAACCTAGGTGCATCTTATAAAGCGAAAAATACAGTAAGTTAATTTTTAGCCAGTGTTCACTGTAGTGAATTTTTATACTATAGTTTTTGCACGCATGCACAATCTGTGTGTGTGCGTGTTGCAGAGCACCAATCAATAGTGTGCTCATTTGCATCTGCACATTTTTGAGGTTTTGTTGTTTTTTTTTACATTTTTTTTTGGTGTGAAAAAAGACCTGCAGTTAGTGGTAGTTAGTTATATATATAAATTTCAGTTAGTGTCAGTTTAGAATTTTGCACAAACGCAACATCTGCATATGTGGATCAGTAGTGTCCATTATTGATCAATCACGTCTGCTCAGTTTGTACTGCAAGTTTTTTTTTTGTGCAGAAAAGACTTAAAAAAAATATATAACGTAACTTCTAAATTTAATTTCAAATTTATTACAAGCCCCTTTACGTGTGAAAACACTACATACGCACCCCTCACATGAAATAAAAGTTTCCACATTTCACATGTCACACCCCAATAAAATAAAAATGTCCCGTTCTTCCCAACGAGTATACTCAGCTGAAGAGGCATGCGCCATGCTTGCCTCCGATACTGAGTCTGACAGTGAGGGAGAAGAGGACTAAAGAGGACGCCACTTTCCTCTACTCCTCTACCCCTCCTGATCACCATCATCATCATCCACTGATGAGGGACCCTTCAGAAGGCACCCCTGAACAACAGCGGAGGCAGCCCCCCAGAGTGAACCCTTTGGGACCCCACCCATTTACAGTTATCAGCCCCAAATTCCAGATTGTGCGGGCTTCACCGAGCTAGATTTTCTCAAAATCTTCTCCTCTCTGAAGATTTTGTAAATTTAATGGTGGTCTAAACCAATTTATACGCCCAAAAATTCATTGCTCAGAACCCTATATCGGCATACAATAAACCCCCAGGTTGGACCTCAGTAAGTACAGCAGAGATGATGAAGTTTTGGGGACTCGTGCTGCATATGGTAATTGTAAAAAAACAAATGTTAGACAATATTGGAGTTCGGACATTTTCTTACAGTAAGACCATGACCCGGAAGCAATTTGAGGCAATTAGTAAATTTCTACACTTCAAATAAATTCTCAGTGCCCACCACAAAACAACCCAACATCTGTTCAAGGTTAGGCCTGATCTTGACCACTTTAACACCAAGTTTGCTGAGGTGTACAACCCAGATAAAAATTTACGAAGGTAAAGATTCCCGGATAGAACCCACAAATTGCCCACCTCCCCGTCCTAGGAGTTAGTGGGAAATATTATACCAGCATACCCCTAGTCATATCCCTAACTGCCAGAGATACTGTGGCTTGTGGCACAGTGCCTAAAAATCAGAGAGGCCTCCCTAGATCCCTGGTAAGGCACCCACTGAGAAAGGGTGAAAGTAGGGCTCTCCTACATGAGAACATGCTGGTGGTTAAGGATAAGAGGGATGTCCTTGTACTGACTACCATTCACACTAACGCCAGCTCCGCTGCTCCTGTATGAGGTACCACAACCACTACCCCACCAAACCTGTTTGTATCCTGGACTACAACGGGCACATGGGCGGGGTGGATCTTTCAGATCAACTTCTGAAGCCTTATAGTGCCACATGAAAAACAACAGTGTGGTACAAAAAGCTGGCTGTACACATTGTACAGATGGCAATGTGCAATGCGTACATGCTATTTCAATCTTCAAGCCGCACAGGAACTTTCCTTCAGTTCCATGAGTTGGTTATAAAGGCCTGTCAGATCTGTCCTGCCACTAGTGTGAAAGAAGCCTAATGGAACAAACAGAAAATATATAGATGGTACTTTATGGAACAATGACATTTATCGAAGGTTGTGTGATCAAGTCTGTATCAGTAAATTGTATTGTTTCCAACTGAGAAGTAAAAGCCTAAAACCTTAAAAAAATAATCATAAAAAGTTAACATACAGGGTTTATTCTTCTTAGAATCATTCCTCCTCTACTTGGAATCTATAAGAAATATTGTCCTTTACACTTATAATGTGTTTTACTGGATATACTATATAGTAATTTCTTATGTGAATTATAGATGGAGTCCTGTGGCTGTAGGTCTGGATGGAATATATCTCATCAGGATGTAAAAAGATCATTGTTTACACTGATTCTCATAAGTTTCCCAGGAATCTCTTACAGATGCTAAATAGGAGTGTGAACAATAGGTCTCTGCCCTGCAAATACAATGTGTAAATGAAGGACCATCTCAGGAGGCCAGAAAATGCTAAGCTGGTTGATGAGAAGAAGGCACCATTATTCTTCCATTGTATATGGTAATGAGGGAAGCCAAATCTGATGATGAAAGGTTTCATTGGTTATGAAGGTGGGACTGGGCGTCTCCTGGGGTAAGAGGAGGAGCAGATAGTTATAGCCACCAAAGGGGTATAAAAGACCCAAGCATGGCCCAGAAAGCTGGAATTCGCCAAGGGAATTTACTTGGATCACTGACTTGCTGAGGAGAAGACACTGAGTGGAGATCAAGTCCTGAGTGTGTGGAGGGTCCATGTCTGGTAAGTGTCACTGAACTGACTGTAAGTGGAAGGAATTATAAAACATTATAATCTGGGCTGTGTATAAGGAACAGTGGGGCAAAAAAATTAAAGGGTTTTTGTCAACAGAATTAACCCTAATAAACTAGCTGACATTAGAGATGTGCTAATGTCAGCTGAAGCTAACTAGCCTATTTGTACTTGTATCTATGCCCCCGTTACTCATAAAATCTAACTTTTACAATATGCTAATTAGCCTTGCGTTGCCCCTGCTCCTAGAGGCTCCATTCTCCTACCTCTGGGTGCGCCCCGCTGCACTTGATTAACAGCGCCAGGCAGCCATGGTCTCCTCCTGCTGGCCCTGTCTGCCATGTATCTCGCGCCTGCGACTTCCTGTTCAGTATTCGGCATAGACGCATTGAGTGCCGGGCGAGCATCCTACACTCACTGCGCCTGCCAGGCCACGCCAGGAGGAGACCAAGGCTGCCTGACGCTGTCAATCAAGTGCAGCTGGGCGCGTCCAGAGGTAGAAGGACGGAGCTTCTAGGAGCAGGGGCAACGCCCCACCCAGCTCCTATAGGCTAATTAGCATATTATAAAAGTTAGATTTTGGGAGTAACGGGGGCATAGATACAAGTGCGAATGGGCTAGTTAGCTTCAACTGATATTAGCACATAGCTAATGTCAGCTAGTTTAATAGGGTTAATTCTGATGACATAAACCCTTTAACAGGTTTGTGCCTGGAAGGTGGCTGATAATGTGCCAGGTTTGTTGGAGCACATGAAGGACACCTCATTTACCAACATGAGTGCCAAAAAGAACACAGTTGTGTCTTGCTCAGGTCAGTGAGTCATGGAGACAGAAATTGTACTGCTTTTTGTCCCATTCTTGTTGCAGCCAATTCCTGCCTCCATTTATAATAATTCTAGTTACAGATATTTGGTGCTCTCTATTCCAGCTCCAGTCTGCAGTAAGGTCTTTTAAGGCCTGTTTCCTATTTCTTCGAATCTGTAGAAATCAACAATTTTAAAATACCGCTGTTGGATAGTACAAGGATCCTGAGATTTCCAAAGACTTGGTATTAAAGGGGTTTTCCTGGTTCAAAGTTGAACCCGGACATAACCCCTTCTTCACCCAGGCAGTCCCTCTGAGTGGAGCATTGAAACATTTCATTCTCCAATGTTCTCCCTTGTCCTGTGCTGCATCTCGCATGGCAAGGGCTGTTTTTTTTTACATTTTTACACTGCTAGGTGGAGGCTTCTGCCTAGCAGTGATCCCGGTGATATCATTGACACTAATGGGTGGTCTTTAGAGCTACCCTAGCCTGCTTTACTGCCAATACTGATCCTTGTCTGTTGAACCCAAATAGCAGTTTATCTGAATGGCTGCTGTGTAAACTACATTTCTACATATCTGTACTACTACCACTTTCCTCATCATACTTCTGTCTTCTCTGGTGCTTATGAGGGGCGTACATACACTGGCCAGATAGCAAGAATCTAAATTGGGTCCCCATGCTCCATTTGTATCCCCTCTCGCTACCCATTCCTGGCCGGTACATACAGCAGTGTACTCATATGTGCGGTATATGGTATAAATCATAGTTCATACCTCACATGTCACTACACTGCTCTACAGTGGTGAAAATTAGTATCTGATACACTCGCGATTTTTCAAGTTTTCCCACCTACAAAGAATGGAGACAGGGCCGGCTCCAGGTTCATATGGGCCCTTGGGCGATAAAGTCTCAGTGGGCCCCCTTGTAGCTTTTTGCACTGTGCTTACAGCAATGAAACTGCATGTATTATATATTAAATACCTTACACAGAGCGGATATATGTGAATCAGTCCTTACGTGCCTACTTTTATTTTCTACCCAGTGTTTCAGTCCCTCAGGTCTACTCACAGATATGTGCCCCCTCACAGTACATATGTCAAGATTTGTGCCCCCTTACAGTACATATGTCAAGATTTGTGCCCCTTCACAGTAAATATCCCCAAATATGTGCCCCCTCACAGTTGATATGCCAAGATATGTGCCCTCTTACGGTAAAAATGCCATGATTTGTGCCCAGTGCGCCCTGACAGTGATTATGCCCAGATGTGCCTACTTCATAGGAAGTGAAAAAACAAACAATAAATACTCCTCGCCTCAGTCACCTGGCTCCTCCCATGATCTGCACTCCCCATCAGCAGGATACTGTGACACATGGCGCTGCCCAGCTTGACCCACACCTCCTCCTACACAGATCAGCAGGATGATGTGTGAGGACATTGTGCTGCTGCTGTGGAGCACTGGCGGCTCAATGATGGAGCGGGGAGCAAATAGTTTCTTGCTTCAGTGGTGTGCCTATGGTGTTTGGCACCCGGGGTAGGTCCTTTATCTGGAACCCCCTCCCCAATACTTACAAAACTTTCATAGTTGTTTTCTACAGATGTGTGCTTCCTCACAGTAGTTATGCCCACATTGTGCCCTTTTCACAGTTGTAATGCCCTATCTGTGCCCCCTTCACAGAAATAATCCCCATTGTGCCCTCTTCATAGTAATAATCCCCATTGTGTCCCCTTTATAGTAGAAATCCCCATTGTGGCCACTTCACAGTAATAATGGCCACTGTGCCCCCTTCATTGTAGTAATGCCCTCTGGCTCTGTGCCCCCTCTATTGTAGATATGCCCATTGTGCCCCTTCACGTTAGTAATGTCCTCTGTGCCCCCTTCATAGTAATAAAGTCCTCTGTGACCCCTCAGTAATAAAAACAAAAGACACAGTGACTACTCACCTTGTCCGATTCCTGAAGCTCACAGTCCTCTCTTCCCTGCAGGCACAGATCGGTGGATGGGGCTTATGCAGATTACAGGGCTGCAGGCTCCCATACTGGCCGGCAGCACAATCTGTGCCTGTAGGCTGAATGGTGGAGCAGGGAGAAGTCTTCCTGCTTCACCATTTACAGTGCGGCTGGCCTGAAGGAGTGGAGGAGCGTGGAGAGCTGAGCGGTGAAAGACAAGACCCTGCGCTCCAGCAATAACCTCTTCCATCTGTATTGATGGAAGCGCTCATTGCTTCTGCCCTCTGGCAGCTATGCTGTGGGCCCTGGGTATGCCGGGTGCTGACACCCGCCTTGAATGGAGAGGTCTGTAATTTTTATCGTAGGTACACTTCAACTATGAGAGACAGAATCTAAAAATTAAATCTGGAAAATTATATTGGACGATTTTTAAATAATTAATTTGCATTTTATTGCATGAAATAAGTATTTGATCCCCTACCAACCAGCAGGAATTCTGGCTCTCACAGACCTATTAGTTTTTCTTTAAGAAGTCCTCCTACTCTCCACTTATAATCTGTATTAACTGCATCTGTTTGTACTTGTTACCTGTATAAAAGACACCTGTCCACACACTCAATCAATCACACTCCAACCTCCACCATGGCCAAAACCAAAGACCTGTCTAAGGACTCCAGGGGCAAGATTGCAAACCAACACAAGGCTGGGATGTGCTATCGAAAAAAAAGCAAGCATCTAAGTAAGAAGCCAACAACCATTGACCCAATTATTGGAAAATGGAAGAATTATTGTTAGTAACACACTACGCCATCATGGATTAAAATCCTGCATGGCACACAAGGTCCCCCTGCTCATGCCAGCACATATTCAGGCCCATTTAAAGTTCACCAGTGACCATCTGGATGATCCAGAGGATACATGGGAGTAGGTCATATGGTCAGATAAGACAAAAATAGAACATTTAGGATCTACTCTACTCGCTGTGTTTGGAGGAAGAAGAGGGATGAGTACAACCCCAAGAACACTGTCCCAACCGTGAAGCATGGGGGTGGAAACATCATACTTTGGGGGTGCTTTTCTACAAAAGGGACAGGACGACTGCACCGTATTAAAAGGAGAATAGACGGGGCCATGCATTGCGAGATTTTGGCCAACAACCTCTTTCCCATTGAAGATTGGTCGTGGCTGGGTCTTCCAGCATGACAATGACATACAACACAAAGCCAGGGCAACCAGGGAGTGTCTCTGTAAGAAGCATTTCAAGATGCTGGAGTGGCCTAGCCAGTCTCCAAACCTGAAGCTGAAACTGAATGTACACAAATCACAGAAAAAAAATATATATATAAAGCATCCTGCACGATATGATATTAAATGCTCGGATGTGCATGGCTACATTTATAATGTCACAGAAAATAATGCACTATAATAATAGATGCAAGCATAACATATGGACTAAGCCTTCACTCTATTGATAAAATCTGAGACAGTTGGTAAATACATTTTGAAAACACATCTAAGACCACCTACCAAGTGACAAGGTGGTCTCAGTTCATGCGGGTCCTGAGATAACCTATCCATGCTGTTGTGCATTTATATTCAGGAGCGCAGTCCCCGCACATATGGTCTGTTGCCCCTTGTTAACTCCATGTGCATCAGCAACCTGGAGGTAACAACGGGCTAATGCCCATGGAGGTAACAAGTGGTAACCCACCATATGTGTGGGGACTGCGGTCCTGAATATAAATGTGCAACAGCATAGATAGGTTAGCGTAGGACCCACCTGAACTGAGACCACCTTGTCGCTTGGTAAGTGGGCTTAGATGTATTGTGATGAAAATGCATTTACCAAGTGTCTCAGATTTTATCAATAGAGTGAGGGCTTAGTCCATATGTTATGCTTGCATCTATTATTATAGTGCATTATTTTCTGTGACTTTGAAACTCAATGTAGCCCAGCAACAGCCCTGAAACCGGAAAAATCTGGAGAGGATATGTTTGGAGGGGTGGGCCAAAATCCCCGCTGCAGTGTGTGCAAACTTGGTCAAGAAGTATAGCAATTGTCTGACCTCTGTAAATGCAAACAAAGGTTTCTGAACCAAATATTAAGTTCTGTTTTTCTATTGTATTAAATACTTATTTCATGCAATAAAATGCAAATTAATTATTTAAAATTTACACAATGTTATTTTAAGGATTTTTTTTAGATTCTCTCTCTCACAGTTGAAGTGTACCTATAATAAAAAATTATAGACCTCTTCATTCTTTGTAGGTGGGAAAACTTGCAATACTTATTTACCCACTGTATATACTATATATTGTAACACACTGTATCTATTATACCTTTTACCTCACATGTCAGATAGATATATATGTATATATTTAAAGGGGTAGCTCTTACTTTAGGGGGTTGCCATCACAGATTACTTCGCTCGACACCAAGTGTAAGGTTCAAACTCGTGCTCTATTTCAGACACTTCAGCAAAGCACAGGTTACGAAGTCGCAGCTTCAACTTACCACACAAAATAACAAATACTTGCCAGGCTAGGCTCTAAATAAACACATAAACGTATCCCTGACTCACCATGAGAGCTCTGGTCACATGGAACACAAACAAGGCTTTCCTCAGCCATGCAGTCCAGCAACCTCCAGGCTGTGACACTTAAATACCTTTTTGGGGGATTGTGGCCCAGTAGTCCTCCCGACTCTGACCTTGTGATCCTTATTTCACAGGCGTCACCGTGTCCCCCAAAGTTCAGGCTATTGCCTAGCCTTGTTGGCCATTCAGCCAACCCGACTGAGACCACCCACCCAGGGCCTCAGCAGGACTCTGTTTCGCAAACACTCTCTCTCAGACTGACACACTGGGAGGTGCTTTATGCCAACCTGATTACATCAGGCTTCACCTGATATCACATCACATGAAAACCATGCCCTGGAATGGCGGTAGCAAACCTTCGTCGGGTCCCCTGGACGAGGGTTTGCCGAAACGCGCGTCGGTGCTGGCGTCATCCCGGAGGAAACACGGCATGGGTTTAACTGATTGATTTTTGTATATGTTTTGGCACTTGCACTTTATAATACTTAGTTATTTATTGTAATATGCCTTGCGGTTTCCTTCTATGGAAAACATCAAGTTGAACATCAGAGAATTTACACAGGAGAGAAACTGTCGCCTTCCTGCACCTGTCGACTTTTGTATATAATGTTGGTTTGATAATAATTAAAAAAAGCATTTAATGAAGATATAATTTTATATATAATGTATGCGGTCTAGTACATATTTATGGTATTGTAATTGCTTACTACTGCGTACTATAGGCATTATCTATAAGTGGTATGAGTGCGTATTTAGGGCACCATATAGGGCTACTAGTGTTTTGTGTATTTGTAACAACATAAATGAGGTATAATTCTATCTGTAATCCTGACCTACTTTATATTTCATTTCTAAAAGTGGTGAAGCTCACCAAATGCCACAATTGTTGAAGGCATCACTTACAACTTTTTATGCCACAAAACAGGCGTAGAAGATTTGTTAAATGTCTCTCATACTGTTTGTACAATTTGAAGATGTTTTAAAAAAAAGTTAATAAATTGAAGAGGAAAACTTCCTTTCATATGCACTTGGAGACTTCTAACTGGCACAGATTATAATTTTTTTTTTTAAATATAGTTGACTTTATGTTTCTGAGATATTTCTTATTTCTACCTTCTATTTGCAACTATGAAAAGAGAATCTCTCATCTTATAAAACAATTTCTTTTTTCCATATAATCCCAGGATAACCATAAACGTCTAATGCTACCTCCTTCTTATAAAGTAGAAGAAACTCAATTACACATTGTTGATAATAGCATTGGACATAAATTGGGTGAGATGTCTGCGAATTCTGAATGTGGGGAACACTTTGAAAATAAATCTTACCTTTATAAGCAAAAGGAAATTCACAAGGATAAAAGACCATTTCCATGTTCAGAATATGAGAAAACGTTTAATTCAAAACCACATCAAGTTGAACATCAGAGAATTTACACAGGAGAGAAACTGTTTTCATGTCCAGAATGTGGGAAGAGTTTTAAGCATAAGAGTCATATTGTGCTACATCTGAAAACTCACACAGGAGAGAAGCCATTTTCATGTCCTGAATGTGAGAAATGTTTTAATCAGAAACCACATCTTGTTGCACATCAAAGAACTCACACTGGAGAAAAGCCATTTTCATGTCCTGAATGTGGGAAATGTTTTAATCAGAAATCAAGTCTTGTTAAACATCAGAGAATTCACACAGGAGAGAAGCCTTATTCATGTCCAGAATGTGGGAAATGTTTTAATCGAAAATCACATCTTGTTAAACATCAGAGAATTCACACAGGAGAGAAGCCATTTTTATGTCCTGAATGTGGGAAATGTTTTAATCAGAAATCAAGTCTTATTAAACATCAGAGAATTCACACAGGAGAGAAGCCTTATTCATGTCCTGAATGTGGGCAATGTTTTAATCAGAAATCAAGTCTTGTTAAACATCAGAGAATTCACACAGGAGAGAAGCCTTATTCATGTCCTGAATGTGAGAAATGTTTTAATCGAAAATCACATCTTGTTAAACATCAGAGAATTCACACAGGAGAGAAGCCATTTTTATGTCCTGAATGTGGGAAATGTTTTAATCAGAAATCAATTCTTGTTAAACATCAGAGAATTCACACAGGAGAGAAGCCATATTCATGTCCTGAATGTGAGAAGTGTTTTACTGAGAAACCAAGTCTTATTGAACATCAAACATTTCACACAGGAGAGAAGCCATTTTTATGTCCTGAATGTGGGAAGAGTTTTATGCTAAAGAATCATATTGTGACACATCTGAAAACTCACACAGGAAAGGAGCCATTTTCATGTCCTGAATGTGGAAAAAGTTTTAATCAGAAATCACAACTTAATATACATCTTAGAACTCACACAGGAGAGAAGCCATATTCATGTCCTGATTGTGAGAAGTGCTTTTCTCAGAAATCAAATCTTATCAAACATCAAAAAACTCACAGGACAAAAGACATTTTTATGTCCTGAATGTGGGAAGTGTTTTACTGAGAAATCAAGTCTTATTAAATATCAGAAATCAAGCCTTGCTAGACATCAGAGAACTCACACAGGAGAGAAGCCATATTCATGTCCTGAATGTGAGAAATGTTTTAACAGTAAAATAAATCTTGTGAATCATCTAAGAATTCATAGGTAGTGAAGGATGGACATCGGCCGGGACATATGGCACATGAGAGAACTCACTATTTTTCATTTACATAACCACACGAGGGCTTGTTTTTTGCAGGACAAGATTCACTTTCTAATGGCACCATTTTAGGTTGTATACAATGTGGTTGGAAGTGGGGAAAAATTTCCAAATGAGGTAGATTTATTAAAAAACAGACTATTCAACCACAGTTTTATATATATATATATATATATATATATATATATATATATATACTTTTTTTTCACAGTTACCATTACTGTCGGGTCAGTTTGATTACAATGATACTACAAATGTATGGGTTTTTTGCATATGAATACTGAAAAGAAATGGCAAACTTTGGAGAAAAGTGTCTGGAGCTGTGAGAAGGCTTATTTTTGCAGGATGTGTACTTTTTATTAATACCATACCATATTGGAGTGTGTTCGACATTTTGATCACTTTTTGTTCAATTTTTTGTGGGAGGTGAAGCAACAAAACAAAATTATGAATCGGCCATTTTGGCGTTTTTTCATAACACCTTTTGCCATATGGGATAAATATTTTAGACATTTTCACATTCGATGATACCCATGATGTTCATTTGTTTATGCATTTTATTTTCGTTTTGGTGATAGATTGAAATGATTTGATTTTTTATATGTATATTTGTTTTATATTTTTAACTTTAACAAACATTGATTATAATGTTTTTTTTATAGACTCCAATGCATTACTATGGGAGTTTATAATACTTACACTAAGGGGCAGAGTTCTGGTTGCAGAGTGCTGTTGCATTTTTTTTTGTTTGTATGTATACCTGCCATTAGCTACGTGCACCTGCATACAGGGAGTGCTGACTGAAACCCCCCTTTGTGTTTCTGTTTAGTATGTGTTGGAGATGTGGCAGCCTCCACTTCAGTCGTGCACACCTGACTAGTTTGTCTGCCCTAGATGCTGGTTTTTAATCAGAGTGAGTATAAAGCTGAATGTGTACTCACATTACCTGCTAGTAGCCCTCTGGCTCCAGGAGGAGTGCATAGTGGGCTCAGCATGCATGTTGGTACCTGCATCCCTGGATCTAATGGAGGCTGTTACAGCACCAGAAGGGGTTAATAAGTATGGTCTGTTCCAGCATGCATGCTGGGCCCACACTCCCTGGATTTTATGTGGCTGTCGTGGCCCATAACAGGTAATATTTAGCGCTAGGAGGATTTTATGTGACTGTCATGGCCCATTACAGGTCAGATTTAGCGTTAGTACCCACTCTAGGAGACAACCGTGAAGGGGTGAGTGGGCTTACTACCTTTTGATCAAAATGTAAACTTAAGTCTCCACTGTTTGCAGGCGTGGATTAGTACACTATGTCCTCTTATGGCTTCTATCTTGGGCAGAGTTCTGGTTGCAGAGTGCTGTTGCATTTTTTTTTGTTTGTATGTATACCTGCCATTAGCTACGTGCACCTGCATACAGGGAGTGCTGACTGAAACCCCCCTTTGTGTTTCTACTTACACTAAGGGGATCATTTATTAAACTGGTGTAAAGTCTATGGGCAATCATAAAGGAAACCAGACAGATCCGTTATGCTTGGCCGTAGACTTCTATTATAACGGATAAAAATGGAATACCTCTTAAAGGCTTTGTATTGCATTTCTTCATTCAATCCCGTTCTCTTCCGTTGTAATAGAATCCATAACGGAATTCCTTCACTACCCGAGCCCGTGCCCAGTGAGGTTCAGGTTCGCTCATCACTAATTGTAACGTATTTAATTTATCTGGACCAAATAAGATTGAATGCATGAAATAAAATATCTTTTGAAGCAGGATAACGAGTGCTGTGGCTCCTATGTACTATACACACACCTAAGGCTAGATGCACACGTCCGTTAAACCCGGACATGACCAGTCCGTGGTAACCAGGACTGGATTTCTTTTTTACAGCCGGAGCACATGGCGTCATTGGTTGCTATGACGCTGTGCGCTCCCTGCCGCCGCTGCAGGACAGTAATGCACTGGTATAAACACCTAACATACACAGCTCGGCATCACACATATCACACACACTATCTTTATTTTAAAAAATCCTATTTCTCCAGAGAAAAGAAGATAAGGAATTCCATCGATATTTTAAAGCAAATCCTTATTGAAGCTTATAAAATCCAGAATAGCTGAGAGTAAGGCCTCTTTCAAACGGGCGTAAGAGGCCAGTGCGTTGCAGGAAAATGAGCGTTTTTCAGCGCGAGTGCAATGCGTTTTAATGCACGTGCGTGCGAAAAATAGGTATGTGTGGTACCCAGACCCGAAGCCGGACTTCACTGAAGTCCGGTTTCGGGTTAAGTATTCTGTATATTTTATTATTTTCCCTTCTCTCAATAGAGAATGCAAAGTAAAAAGGGCAATAGAGGGTTAAAAATAATAAAAAAAATTAATTTACCTCCTCCATTTGATCGCATAGCTGCCGGTCTCCTGTTCTGTCTTCAGCTGGGGGGGGGATGAAGGACCTTCAGTGACGTCACTGGGTCACATGGTCCAATCACCTGCTTCCATGATGGAAGCTGGTGATTGGACCATGTGACCCAGTGACGTCATTGAGATCCATCACCCCCACCACCCTCCTGCCCCAAAACACAAACATGCATGGTGACCCCTCTGTTCAACACTATGGGACTTTCAAAAATAGTTAAGAACTTGACATTTTTCAGAACTTTCACAGCAGTGAATGGAGAGGATGTCATGCATCCGCATTAGTAGTGGTGCAATACCAGGCTCATATTTTACACCATTTCAAGGAAAATTGATTCACTACCACGAAGCCCGAGGAATTTTTCCTTTACTGAGGATCGAATTTTCCCTGACTTTGCTTCGCTGACCACTAGTAGTAGTAATGGAAGTAGTAGTGGTAGAAGTGGTGAATGCGTAGCATTAACAGTGGGGACAGTAGGGGATTAGCAGCTAGAAGCATCAGTTTATGCAGTGCGACAGCAGCCATATGGTACATGTTAGCAGGCAGCAGTGGCATAAAGGTGGAAGCGGCCTATTGGAGGCAGCAGCCATAAAGAACATTTTGGTAGGCAGGCAGCAGCAGTGGCATAATAAAGGGAGCAGCAGCCTTACAGAACATAGAGGTAGGCAGGCAGCAGCAGTGGCATGATGGTGGCAGTGGCATGACGGAGGCAGCAGCATAAGCCATACAGCACATGATGGTAGGCACATAATAGTAGGCAGGATCGCAGGCAGATAGCAACAGTGGCAAGTTGGAGCACTTTCAGCAAGGCCAGATCTATTTATTGTCTCAGCCAGATGAGTATGAAAATCCTCCCGAATTCAGGCCTAATTCTATTTAACAAAACTGATATTTGGACACTGTCAGAAAACTAATTTATGCTGTTTATTGTCTCTAATTGACTCTGGACCTCCTTGTCCATTCTTATTGGTCTAAAATGATTTTAAATATCTGCTGATCGGCTATTCTTGTAAACTATGAGTAAGCACTGAGTGTGAGAAACACGTAGGTTTGCTGGACCTTGTCTATTTTTATGGATTTTTAATGTCTACTAATAAAAAATATTTAAAAAAAAGAAGGATCTCTCCTATTTTTTCTACTGCTTCCTGATGAATGCCTAGGCCAGTGCGAGGATCCTGCTGACACCATCAATACATGGTTGTGTGAGTGGTTTCCCTTTCAGAAAATAACTTGGTCTGTTTGAATGTCTCCACGCCCTCTGCAGCACTGAGAACCATCTCCGAGATGACACTGGAGGCTGGACAAGAAAGAAGAAAAAGAGTGTGGATGCAGAAAGTGGAGAAGTGCTTGTTGTGTCAGCTGTCCCAATGAAATCAAAGCTTGGTTTTGTTGGGGATCAAAAGGATCTGTACTGCCCATGTTGCTGAGGTGTGCCTCGCCCAGAGTTAGTGTTTCCGCTCCCATGCTGCTGTTAGAGATGGAATAGTGTGGAGGAGGTGGATAAGTGCCTGGTGTGGGACCCGTCCTGAAGAAATTATGGCTAAGGTGAGTTGGGGGTGAAAAAGACCTGGCCATGTTGTTGGGGTGCTGCCTCAAGAAACAGTAACCCCATTGGGCGGTGTAAGACGTATTATCCCTGCCCATAATAGCTACTCCATGTGTCCATCGTGGAGTAGAGCTTGCCACACAGCGAGAATCGCAAGGAGCGGCACCCATTCTCCACCACATGAGAGTACTAGGCACTGTTACAATGGTATGACAGTGACTGCACCACCACTAATGTGGCCAGTTGGAGGTTCCGTTTGTAGACAAGACATTCAAGTTATAGATGCCTCACAATAAAGCTAAAGACAAGGAGGGGTCTTAGTAGGGAAAAAAGCAGGTGATGATGATGACAAGGGACACGGCATTGTATGGGGATGTGGGCTGACTGTCACAAAGAGGGTCAGAAGAAGCAGGACAGACTTCTTTTGATCAGGAATGTGGGCTTAGCTCTGTCAATTTCTGGGCCTAACCCACCCACAGCTTCAGCAGAATCACCACATCTTAAAGTGGACCTGGCCCTGGCTGTTCCTTGGGAACTATGTCACCTCTGCGCTTTATTGCTGCTGCTGCTCCACCACCACCCTCCTGCACTGATGTTGCCTACTCTTCAGCACCCCAATCCAGTTCCCAGATCCTGTCCAGCAAACAATCGTCATTGGAGTCCACACCCTCCCTGATGCGTTAATCGGACTGTGAGATATCATTTTGGGCTCCTTGGCACCTCTCCACTGCTTTGAATTTGTTCCGACTGCCACTGACGCTGCCCCTAATCCTAATGCCATGGCTAACTGTGCTGCTATTACCACCACCTTCAACACAGCATCCTCCTAAACCTTCTCATCTGAGCAGCCCAAATGGTGACTGCTCTCACACAAGTCACTATGAAGGAGACTCTCTTAACTAAACGTATAAGAAATGAAAGTTCTAGTCCAATTACTAAACACAAATTACAACTTTATTATAACATGATACAAATAAGTAAAAACTAATTATAGGGTAGTTACTGGAAAAATGGGGAACACCCCAATACAGAGATCACCCTGGTACCACAGCCAACAGTTAACATGCAATAAATTGGATAAGTTGATACCTGTTATGACACTTCAAAACTGAATACAATATATACACCCCAAAAGAGCATGTGCAATATATAAAGGAAATCAGATTGTCATGAAGAATATATCTCCCTCACCTGTGCTTTGTAAATCAGTGTGCCATCATAGTAAGCCCCCAACAGCAGCACACACAAACATCTGACCCAGTCACAGCATGATGACATAGACAGATGTCAGACTCATATGACCCAGGCCACACGTCATGTGGTGTGATGCAGCGCACCTATGAGGAGCGCCTGAGCACAGACCAAGTAAATCGGTCACCACCACCACCTTTATGGTAGTGAAACAGTTACTGTGCGTCAGTATGACAGGCAGGTCGTATATGGATTTGTGCATTGGCGTGTGTCACTATTAGGCTCAGTTCACACTTCAGTTATATGGTCAGCTATGGGTCCAAAACAGAGAACAGGTGGAGATCTTTTCATGATACATTATCTTACAGTAGGATTGGCTCCTGATTTTGGCTCACTATACAGTAACTGCTGGAATTAACTGACCAAATAACTGAAGTGTGAATTTAGCCCCATAGGTCACTGTTAGCATCAAGTATAATGTACTTTACCGTGCAGTGGCCCAAGATTCTACAATCGAGTGAAAGAGCGGTCTCATGTTACAATGTCTGCAGTTTCCACATAGATTGCTAGAGTACTTCTTCTGTTACCTAGTGATACAAGTAGTGGGGAAAGTGTCACAAGTAAGTTTGTGTTAAAGTCCAATGTTTATCTTTCCCTTTTTCTGATCCGTCAGAAGAACAACCCCAAAAAAAGATCCTGTCTTTTGAGTATCCACCTTCACACGGTCCGGTCAGTACTTGGTCAGTGATTGATCAGTATTGGTAAGGCAAAAACTGAATTTGGTCCAAAACAGAGATGACACATGAACGAAATATTTGCATCTGTTGTGTTTTTTTTTATTTTTCTGTTCTTCTGATGGATCAGGAGAACGGTAAAATAAACTTTGATGTCAACAAGGCCAAACGGGGACTCTAGTGTTCACACAACAGACTGGTGAGTGTGGCAACAGCATAAGGAGTCAACACAGTGGCCCAGTCACATAGTGGGGATGGTGGCAACAGCATGAGGAGTCAAAACAGTGGTCCAGTCACATAGTGGTGAGGCTAGCAACAGCATGAGAAGTCAACATAGTGGCCTAGTCACAAAGTGGTGAGGTGGGGGACAACAGCAGTGGCCATAACAGCACAAGCTAGTAGCAGTAGGAGAAGATGTTAACAAAGGCAGCAGGTGTGTGGCATAACACGGATGGCAGCAGCAGAATATTGGTTGAAGCACGGGACTAGAAGTAACAAGCCATTTTAACAATGTTCTGGTGTGGCAGAACACTGCAGTGAGAACATTACTGCCAGAATGATCTAGTCTGATGCATCAGGCACCGATGTGTGAAAATCCTGGCTGATCCACCGCTGATTCACCTTTATAAACTTTAATCTCTTTATATTTTGTACAGAATGACAAGTTCTTTTTGGGTTAACTATGCACCCCACCACACTAAACACTAGCTCTGGTGCATCAATAATTGCCGGTCAGGAATGCGTGTACCCCTTAAGAGGTATTTATGATTATATGTGCCTCTGTTAGAGTAAGTTTGTAGTGACGCCAGCTGCGGTAAGGCAGAGGAAGCTGACGGCTTCCTTTGTGCGATGGAATGTACCCCAAAAGCAGGAAAGGCCAGAGTGGTGTTGAATAGGCCCCAATATCCCTAGAGATGTTGAATGCACGTGTCACGGTGCTCCTTACCTTTGGTTATGGTTGGAATCCCAGATGTGGTGGTCCGAAGCAAGTGCAAAGGGGAAAAGAAACTTGGAGGATGTAGAACAAAGTTGAGTCCATACTTGAGTAAATGTTGAACAGTTGCTTTTACTTGTAATAAATGCTTCCAAATAGTTTCCAGAACTTGTCTTGTCTTGATCTCCAGCAGGCTTTAGTATATACTTTGGCAAGCAAACGCTCACTACAAACAAACTCTTCTCTCCTGTATTCTTTTGGTTGCTTTCAGCTCAGCTAATTCTGTGGTAGTCAATAGTGATGAGCAGCAGGGGCAATATTCAAATTTGCGTGATATTATAATATAATAATTATAATATTTCGCAAATATGTGGTAGAATATTCATGATATATTTGCAAGTATTCGTATTTGAGATTATTCTATTGAATGCGAAAAATCGTCAATGTAAAAGTCTCGTAATACTATATTCTACATATTCGTGATTTGTCGAAGTGCTGATATTCACGATAAAAATTCGCTATTCGAGTATTCGCGCTCAAGACTAGTAGTGACAAACAGAATATGCCCAATTTTAGGGCCCTCAGGTTAATTTCACAAATACTCAATTCGGTCAGTAGACCGACAAAGATCCCTGTAGGGGTCCTAAACTAAATATCTTTATTATTACAAATCTAAAATCATGAGACCTACAGGGATAGGTTAAAACTATCAGGAATGAGGAGGGGGTGACGGTACCTCACTTGCAATTGGTGCCACCTCACACTACAAAGACCATTTGTTTATTCCATGGGCACAGGGCCTGTCATAAACCTGAGGATAGCTAGGCTACATTAAGGGTCAGGTGTAGTTTACATGTGTGGTACTGCTGTGCAAAACTAGGAGTTCATTGGTGCAGAATTAGGAGCAACCTAGGTTGCTACTATTGAGTGTTATCTTGCTGAGAGTGCTGGCAATGTTATTAATTTTATTTGAACTGACACAACTATTATTAAGTCTCTGCTGGCCACTCTGTGGTATAGTTAGGAGTGAGAATTTATTTCTCATTCACACTCTTAATGGTGTCTATTGCCGTTGCAATTATGACACTAGAATTAGGTGTCTCACAGGCCTAAGATATCTGCCCCTAAACAAACAGTGGTGGTCACACACATTCATGGGCCATATTAGCCCTCCATTCCTGGAGCAATAGCGGCTATTGCTCCAAGCCCCTGACGAAGCCGCATCGCGGCGAAACATGTCGAGTGGAGGAGTGTTAGGCGTGGCATTTTAGGCAGGAATGGAGGGCTCATACGGCCCATGAATGTGTGTGACCACCGCTGTTTATTTAGGGGCAGATATCTTAGGTCTGTGAGACACCTAACAGAGAGATAGCTCTCATGGACAGGAATTAAATGTTGTGTGCTGGTACTGAGCCGCAGCTCCTACACAACGGAACTGAGTAGTGCTCTTGGTCTGAATGTGAATCGACTGTATGTGATTTTCACCAATCATACAATCCTATTACCATTGGCAATAAGTGCCACGAGTTTGTGCGAGATTGAGTGCGATACTTACCAATTCTAGTGTCATAATTCCAACGGCAATAGACACCATTAAGAGTGTGAATGAGAGAAAAACTTCCACTCCTAACTGTACCACAGAGTGGCCAGCAGAGACTTAATAATAGTTGTTTGTTCAAATATGAGTGACCAATAAATTCTTTTGAGCAAGGATAATTGGAGTGCCGGTTCTTCTTCATTGTTAATAATAGTTGTGTCAGCTCAAATAAAACTAATAAAATTGCCAGCACTCTCAGCAAGATAACACTCAATGGTAGCAACCTAAGTTGCTCCTAATTGTGCACCAATGAACTCCTAGTTTTGCACAGCAGTACCACACATGCAAACTACACCTGATCCTTAATGTAGCCTAGCTATCCTAAGATTTATGACAGGCCCTGCCCCCATGGAATAAACAAATGGTCTATGTAGTGTTAGGTAGCACCAATTGCAAGTGAGGGACCGTCACCCCCTCCTGATTCCTGATAGTTTTAACCTATCCCTGTAGGTCTTGTGATTTTAGATTTGTAATAATGAAGATATTTAGTTTAGCACACCTACAGGGATATTTGTCTGTCCACTGACCGAATTCAGTATTTGCAACACTAGTAGTCAATCCTAGGACCTTCTGGTCCTGGCTTACAGTACCTCAACTTTGGCTCTGTTTGGAATTGACCAACCTCTAGTGATAAGGCTGGCTTGCATAGGCAGAATCTCAGCTGCCTTGGAGCTTGCCAGGCAGGGGCAAGGCTCCTTCACGACCTTCTCCCAGCAGGGAGGAAACTAAACTGGCTAACCAAGCTCCTCCTCTCTTACTGCTGTGCTCCCTCTAGAGCAGGGGTGCACAACCTTTTCTGGTTGGGGGCCACATTGTCAGACTGAAGGAATTCCAAGGGTCCGAAAATAAAAGTTACAGGGTTTTACCAACTGATATACTGTATTTATTGCATATTGTTGATACAGTATATACTATAAATGTCTGGTTACACCCCTAGGATTCCCATCTAATAGAAGAATACATGAAAAATGCATGTGAGCAGCCACAAGACAGACATACTTGTCTGTTACCAGATGGTTGGGGGCCACACAGAATGATATCGAGGGCCGCATGTGGCCCCCGGGCCACAGGTTGTGCACCCCTGCTCTAGAGGGAGAGAATGGACAATCCAGTCCATCCCCTGTAGCTAGTACATACTGTCACCTAGTGGTAGACAAGGTTATTACACTTGAATATTCAAATACATAAGAAATACATAACAGTAAGTATTCACATTGTTGGAAATACATTGGATGACATAAATTGCAATAGATGACTTGAATTAGCACAAGGAAAGTGGTAGCAAGGTTTAGAAAGGAGTGGTATTGGTAATGAATGGTAATGGTTCATTACACGTGTCTAGGGAAAACTCGGCAAGTTGCAGCCACAATACAAGTTTGTCTGCCAATGAGTCCAGGGGATCTTTTATCTGGGGTGACAGGGTGCAGTCCAAGTATGCCACCACCTGCTAGTTCAGCTTCTGCTTCATGTTCTGTTGCTGCTGATGCTGGTTTCTTCAGTTAGCAGATGAAGAAAAGTGCTCATTAGAGACTCCAGACTTAATTTGCTGCTTATGGAGCTGGTGCTGCTCCTGCCCTTCCCCCACTAACCTCCAGCAGTCATGGCAGTGAAGCAGCGACCAACTGACTACATAGGATTAGTGATGAGCGGGCACCAAAGTGTTCAGGTGTTTGGGTACTCGGTCCGACCACATAGCGATATTCGTGCGCGCGGCCGAGCACCCGAGTATAATGGAAGTCAACGGGAGACAACCTGGCACCCGCTGCTCGGATGAGGGGAGGGTGCCTGGTCCATTGGAAAAGGTCAGAAGGTGACAAAAACACCACCAAAATGGATCTGGAACAGCATGGGGACCATGTCTGGGTGTATCTTGGACTCCAGTGTCGCTGCTGGGAACCATGTTGTCCCAGTTGTCCGCCACTTTTACAGACCAAGAAAATTACTCCCAAAATCCCGCCCCCTTAAGAAAAAAAAAACATTTTTAGAGGTAAAATTGTTAGGAAACATTCTTTCCTGTATATTCAATTGTATATACAGTGCAAGTGCTGCCAAAAATTACAAGAAAGAAGCACTCCGATACAGCCTGTATATCACATATAGGAGGGCCTCATTCACATGGTACTACAATTGTTCAGATAGTGGGACTCCTACACTCATAAAGCCTATGCACTAAGTGAAAGGGCTGCCAAAAATTACGAAGAACTGGCACTCCAATACAAGGAGGACAATATACACACCCTTAAAAAATTATGATTGATGGCCTGCTGGTGACCCACAAAAACATTCGGAGCAAGGGCCTGCCGATCTGACCACCTAAGAAATTAATTGACCTGGTCAGCAGAGGCTACCAAGAAAGAATGACCAATTTCTAAGCTTAATTTTCATTTGGGTTGCAGATAACGTCACATAGCAGAGTTAGCGCAGTGAGTGGCGGTCAGCATTTGATGCCTCTTGACATTATGGAAAGTCATTACTGGAACTATACCACAATTACAAGCTGCTATCTGACTATCTTGGAACTTTATTGTCTACTAGAGATGTCCCGAACTATTCGCCGGCGAACAGTTCTCAGGGAACATAACTTGTTCGCGTCCGCCGCAGCGGGTGAACATATGCGATGTTCGCGTTCGCCCCTATACATCATCATTGAGCAAACTTTGACCCTGAACCTCACAGTCAGCAGACACATTCCAACCAATCAGCATACCCTCCCTCCCAGACCCTCCCACCTCCTATCTAAACGCAAGGACGGCATCCATCTTAGATTCATTCTGAAGCTGCAGTGTTAGTAATTGCAAATCGCAATGCGATTAATATAACCTGTATTGTTCACATTGCGACTACAACTTAGATCTGAGTTCCTAATGGGTTGTATTTAGAGATGAGCGAACACCTGGATGTTCGGGTTCCAGAAGTTCGGCCGAACTTCCCGAAAATGTTCGGGTTCGGGATTCGAACTCGAACCGGACTTTATCCCGAACCCGAACCCCATTGAAGTCAATGGGGACCCGAACTTTTAGGCACTAAAAAGGCTGTAAAATAGTCCAGAAAAGGGCTAGAGGGCTGCCAAAGGCAGCAAAATGTAGGTAAATCCCCTGCAAACAAATGTGGATAGGAAAATGAATTAAAATAAAATAAAATAAATAAAAATTAACCAATATCAATTGGAGAGAGGTCCCACAGCAAGGAATCATGCGTCATATCAACCACCACCGGAGAAGGCCACTCTCATTTATTTGGGACCAGCACCCAGACAGAGGATACAGGTCACACAGCAAGGAATCATGCGTCATATCAACCACCACCGGAGAAGGCCACTCTCATTTATTTCGGACCAGCACCCAGACAGAGGAGAGAGGTCCCACAGCAAGGAATCATGCGTCATATCAACCACCACCGGAGAAGGCCACTCTCATTTATTTGGGACCAGCACCCAGACAGAGGATAGAGGTCCCACAGCAAGGAATCATGCGTCATATCAACCACCACCGGAGAAGGCCACTCTCATTTATTTCGGACCAGCACCTAGACAGAGGAGAGAGGTCCCACAGCAAGGAATCATGCGTCATATCAACCACCACCGGAGAAGGCCACTCTCATTTATTTCGGACCAGCACTCAGACAGAGGAGAGGTCCCACAGCAAGAATCATGCGTCATATCAACCACCACCGGAGAAGGCCACTCTTATTTATTTGGGACCAGCACCCAGACAGAGGAGAGAGGTCCCACAGCAAGGAATCATGCGTCATATCAACCACCACCGGAGAAGGCCACTCTCATTTATTTGGGACCAGCACCCAGACAGAGGATACAGGTCCCACAGCAAGGAATCATGCGTCATATCAACCACCAACGGAGAAGGCCACTCTCATTTTTTCGGCCCAGCACCCAGACAGAGGATACAGGTCACACAGCAAGGAATCATGCGTCATATCAACCACCACCGGAGAAGGCCACTCTCATTTATTTCGGACCAGCACCCAGACAGAGGAGAGAGGTCCCACAGCAAGGAATAAGGCGTCATATCAACCACCACCGGAGAAGGCCACTCTCATTTTTTTCGGCCCAGCACCCACACAGAGGATACAGGTCATACAGCAAGGAATCATGCGTCATATCAACCACCACCGGAGAAGGCCACTCTCATTTATTTCGGACCAGCACACAGACAGAGGAGAGAGGTCCCACAGCAAGGAATCATGCGTCATATCAGCCACCACTGACCAACAGACTGAACTAAAAGTGCTAAAAATGACCCCTCATTCTCCTCCTCCTCCTCTTGGGCCACCTCCTCTTCCATCATCGCCCTAAGCGTTTTCTCAAGGAGACATAGAGGTGGTATTGTAACGCTGATAACGGTGTCATCGCCACTGGCCATATTGGTGGAGTACTCGAAACAGCGCAACAGGGCACACAGGTCTCGCATGGAGGCCCAATCATTGGTGGTGAAGTGGTGCTGTTCCGCAGTGCGACTGACGCGTGCGTGCTGCAGCTGAAACTCCACTATGGCCTGCTGCTGCTCGCACAGTCTCTCCAGCATGTGCAAGGTGGAGTTCCACCTGGTGGGCATGTCGCATATGAGGTGGTGAGCGGGAAGGCCGAAGTTCCGCTTTAGCACAGACAGGCGAGCAGCAGCAGGATGTGAACGCCGGAAGCGCGCACAGACGGCCCTCACTTTATGCAGCAGCTCTGACATGTCGGGGTGGTTGTGAATGAACTTCTGCACCACCAAATTCAGCACATGCGCCAGGCAAGGGATGTGCGTCAAACCGGCTAGTCCCAGAGCTGCGACGAGATTTCGCCCATTATCGCACACCACCAGGCCGGGCTTGAGGCCCACCGGCAGCAACCACTGATCGGTCTGTTGTTCAATACCCCGCCACAACTCCTGCGCGGTGTGGGGCCTGTCCCCCAAACATATGAGTTTCAGAATGGCCTGCTGACGTTTACCCCGGGCTGTGCTGAAGTTGGTGGTGAAAGTGTGTGGCTGACTGGATGAGCTGGTGGAAGCAGAGGAGGAGGAAGCTGAGTAGGAGGAGGAGGCTACAGGAGGCAAAGAATGATGCCCTGCGATCCTTGGCGGCGGAAGGACGTGCGCCAAGGAACTCTCCACCTGGGGCCCAGCCACCACTACATTTACCCAGTGTGCAGTTAGGGAGATATAGCGTCCCTGGCCGTGCTTACTGGTCCACGTATCTGTGGTTAGGTGGACCTTGCCACAGATGGCGTTGCGCAGTGCACACTTGATTTTATCCGATACTTGGTTGTGCAGGGAAGGCACGGCTGTCTTGGAGAAGTAGTGGCGGCTGGGGACAACATACTGTGGGACAGCCATGGACATCAGCTGTTTGAAGCTGTCTGTGTCCACCAGCCGGAATGACAGCATTTCAAAGGCCAGTATTTTAGAAATGCTGGCATTCAGGCCCAGGGCTCGAGGGTGGCTAGGTAGGAATTTACGCTTTCTCTCCAAGGTTTGTGAGATGGAGAGCTGAACGATGCCGTGTGACATGGTGGAGATGCTTGGTGACGCAGGTGGTGGTGTCGGTGGCACATCCTCTGTTTGGTGGGCGGCAGGTGCCAACATTCCTCCTGAGGCGGAGGAAGAGGCCGAGGCAGCAGCAGAAGAGGGAGCAGGGGGAGCCAGAGTGAGTTCCTTGCTTTTAAGGTGTTTACTCCACTGCAGTTCATGCTTTGCATGTAGATGCCTGGTCATGCAGGTTGTGCTAAGGTTCAGAACGTTAATGCCTCGCTTCAGGATCTGATGGCACAGCGTGCAAACCACTCGGGTCTTGTCGTCAGCACATTGTTTAAAGAAGTGCCATGCCAGGAAACTCCTTGAAGCTGCCTTTGGGGTGCTCGGTCCCTGGTGGCGGTGGCCAGTATCAGGCGAACTCTCTTGGCGGCAACAGTTCTGCTTTTGCCCCCTGCTCCCTCTTTTGCTACGCTGTTGGCTCGGTCTCACCACTGCCTCTTCCTCTGAACTATGAAAGTCAGTGGCACGACCTTCATTCCATGTGGGGTCTAGGACCTCATCGTCCCCTGCATCGTCTTCCACACAGTCTTTCTCCCTGACCTCCTGTTCGGTCTGCACACTGCAGAAAGACGCAGCAGTTGGCACCAGTGTTTCGTCATCATCAGAGACGTGCGGACTCCGATGAGGTGGTATTCCCATGTCCTCATCATTAGGAAACATCAGTGGTTGTGCATCAGTGCATTCTATGTCTTCCACCACTGGGGAAGGGCTAGGTGGATTCCCTTGGGAAACCCTGCCAGCAGAGTCTTCAAACAGCATAAGAGACTGTTGCATAACTTGAGGCTCAGACAGTTTCCCTGATATGCATGGGGGTGATGTGACAGACTGATGGGCTTGGTTTTCAGGTGCCACCTGTGCGCTTTCTGCAGAAGACTGGGTGGGAGATAATGTTGTGAACGTGCTGGATCCACTGTCGGCCACCCAATTGACTAGCGCCTGTACCTGCTCAGGCCTTACCATCCTTAGAACGGCATTGGGCCCCACCAAATATCGCTGTAAATCCTGGCGGGTACTGGAACTTGAGGTAGTTGGTTCACTAGGACGTGTGGCTGTGGCAGAATGGCCACGTCCTCTCCCAGCACCAGAGGGTCCACTAACACCACCACGACCGCGTCCCTTACTAGTTGTTTTCCTCATTGTTACCGTTCACCAAGCACCACAATAAGGAAAAAAATATTTGGCCCAATGTATTGATTTCAATATATGTTTTGGCGGACACTATTCTATTTTGCCAGCCACTGCTGAAACACTATTGCTATTTTGCCAGATTAATTTCACCCCAGAACAAAATATATGTTTTAGCGAACACTATGAAATCTGGCCTGCAACAGCTGGGACACCAGAATCAGGGTATTGCTATTTTGCAAGATTAATTTCACCCCAGAACAAAATATATGTTTTGGCGGACACTATTCTATTTTGCCAGCCACAGCTGAAACCACTGATTTATGGTATTGCTATTTTAGGAATTGAATTTCACCCCAGAACAAAATATATGTTTTAGCGGACACTATGAAATCTGGCCTGCAACTGCTGGGACACCAGATTCAGGGTATTGCTATTTTGCAAGATTAATTTCACCCCGGAACAAAATATATGTTTTAGCAGACACTATGAATCCTGGCCTGCAACTGCTGGGACACCAGAATCTGGGTATTGCTATTTTGCCAGATTAATTTCACCCCAGAACAAAATATATGTTTTGGCGGACACTATGAAACGTGGCCTGCAACAGCTGGGACACCAGAATCAGGGTATTGCTATTTTGCCAGATTAATTTCACCCCAGAACAAAATATATGTTTTGGCGGACACTATTCTATTTTGCCAGCCACAGCTGAAACCACTGATTTATGGTATTGCTATTTTGGCAATTGAATTTCACCCCAGAAAATAATCTATCCTTTGCCAGACAGCAGACAGTATTATACTTGTCTAGCCAAAGCTGGAACACCAGATTTAGGGGATTGGTATTTGGGCAATTGTATTTAACCCCTTAATAAAATATAGAAATTGCTATCCTGAGTTTCTAGTGGTGACAATTAGCACAGCCAAGCCCCTGATGTAGGATATAGCAAAAAAAAACTAGGATTGATGGATTGATGGACTTGGTGGCAGCTTCTTCTGGTGCACCACAAGTCACAAAATGGCCGCCGATCAACCCAGAAAATAAGTGACAGAAAAACGCTCTGTGCAGCCTTAAAACCAGCGAGCAAGTAACTAGCAGAAGTTCAATGATTCTCAGCTGTAGATCCATCACTCAATTAGGTGCTGTTGCTGACTTTTCCCTGCCTAATCTCGCCCTGACAGAAGCTGCGTCCTCTCCCTACACTAATCAGAGAAGTGTGACGTGCGGCGCTACGTGACTCCAGCTTAAATAGAGGCTGGGTCACATGCTGCACTTGGCCAATCACAGCCATGCCATTAGTAGGCATGGCTGTGATGGGCTCTTAGGGCAAGAAGTAAAACGCTAGCTGATTGGCTGCTGTGCAGCCCTTCAGAAAGCGGGAAGAAATCGACGAACTACAGACCCGAACCCGAACTTTTTTGAAAATGTCCGGGTTCGGGTCCGGGTCCCGGACACCCCAAAATTCGGTGCTCGAACTGTTCGCTCAACACTAGTTGTATTGCTAGAATATAACAAAGATAACGAATATAGCGCTATATTCCCAATCTTCGTTATATTCTAGCAATACAATAACCATTAGGAACTCAGATATAATTTTAATTCGCAATGCGATTAATATAACCTGCATTATTCGCATTGCGAATTCAACTTAGAGCTGAGTTCCTAATGGTTGTATTGCTAGAATATAACGAAGATAATGAATATAGCACTATATTCTCAATCTTCGTTATATTCTAGCAATACAACCATTAGGAACTCAGACCTAAATTAATTTTGCAATGCGATTAATATAACCTGTATTATTCGCATTGCGACTACAACTTAGATCTGAGTTCCTAATGGTTGCATTGCTAGAATATAACGAAGATTGAGAATATAGTGCTATATTCGTTATCTTCGTTATATTTTAGCAATTTGCTACCATTACTCTGCCCAAATCTATATTCAGCTACCTGGCTTAGAAAATATGCTGTCAAACAATGATCCTAGGTTTTGGTATAGACACATGATCTAGACTACCATATTTGCCTATGCCAAGTGTAAATATGCAACCAAATGTGGCAAAATACACAAAAAAATAAAATAAAAAATAAAAAAATTATAAAAACGCAGATGCGTTTTTGATGCGTTTTCTATCAAAAACGCCCAAATGGCCCCTGGGGGTTCAGATATCTTGCCTCGGAGGCAGCAGAACATTGGTGGTAGTCATAGTCAACCGTCATATACAATCAAATAGAGGCATCAAATGGATTTGCAAAGCGATTAATAATTGTAAGTATTATCGCTTTGAGATTACTAACTTTGGCGAGTTTTCTAATGGTGGGATAGTAAGAAGTACGAATACAGTGCTATATCTATAAATAGTGCATTATAGAAGTTGGATTCGCAATGCGATTAATATAACCTGTATTATTCGCATTGCGACTACAACTTAGATCTGAGTTCCTAATAGTTGCATTGCTAGAATATAACGAAGATTGAGAATATAGTGCTTTATTCGTTATCTTCGTTATATTTTAGCAATTTGCTACCATTACTCTGCCCAAATCTATATTCAGCTACCTGGCTTAGAAAATATGCTGTCAAACAATGATCCTAGGTTTTGGTATAGACACATGATCTAGACTACCATATTTGCCTATACCAAGTGTAAATATGCAACCAAATGTGGCAAAATACACAAAAAAATAAAATAAAAAATAAAAAAATTATAAAAACGCAGATGCGTTTTTGATGCGTTTTCTATCAAAAACGCCCAAATGGCCCCTGGGGGGTTCAGATATCTTGCCTCGGAGGCAGCAGAACATTGGTGGTAGTCATAGTCAACCGTCATATACAATCAAATAGAGGCATCAAATGGATTTGCAAAGCGATTAATAATTGTAAGTATTATCGCTTTGAGATTACAACTTTGGCGAGTTTTCTAATGGTGGGATAGTAAGAAGTAACGAATACAGTGCTATATCTATAAATAGTGCATTATAGAAGTTGGATTCGCAATGCGATTAATATAACCTGTATTATTCGCATAGCGATTACAACTTAGATCTGAGTTTCTAATGGTTGCATTTCTAGAATATAATGAAGATAACAAATATAGCGCTATATTCTCAGTCTTCGATATATTCTAGCAATACAACCATTATGAACTCAGATCTAAGTTGAATTCGCAATGCGATTAATGCAGGTTATATTAATCGCATTGCGAATTCAACTTGCCACACTTTGCGTCAACTACGTAATTTTCCATGGGAGTTTTGCCATGGATCCCCCTCCGGCATGCCACAGTCCAGGTGTTAGTCCCCTTGAAACAACTTTTCCATCACTATTGTGGCCAGAAGGAGTGCCTTTGGGTTTTAAAGTTCTCCTGTCTATTGAAGTCTATGTTCGCACGTTCGAGAACATTTGCGGAAATTCGCTTTCGCCGTTCGCGAAAGGAAAATTTTATTTTCGCGACATTTCTATTGTCTACCCCAAAGAAAGATATAGGGAAAGTAGCACAAACAATGAAAAAGAGGAATACAATAGATTTGGGATATCAACATTTGACACTTATTACCTGTAATGTTCTCCACAATAGAAAGAAACATGGTCAATCCTCAAAAAGACAAATCCAGGATAAAAGAGAATTCCTCAATGGTTATTCCCCCATGGAAACGGACATGCTTTCAAGTGTCTGCTGATAATTGTAATTCCTCAAGGCCACAAATGTGAATGGGTCTAATATCTCCTGAAAAGGCATCTTCAAAGTTGAGAGGAGAAAATGGAGTCAAGCCTGACATATTTGTTTTTTAAAAACTTGAAATATTTATTTACCCCTGTGCCACTATATAAAAAACAGAATCCTGTAAAAAACACATGCGTGAAAGATTCACCACCGAACGAAAGCTAATTATGTTTCCTTCCAAGTATGAAACATAGAAAAGAATATACCATGTGAGCTGACCCCCCCCAAAAATTGTAGGTGAGGGCCTGCAGGTGAGCTGACCCTCCCTGAAGAGGGACATGAGGATATCTAATGCACAAACTCTTCAGCATCCACAGTCAGAAGAAGATGACAGTGGGGAATGACAATTAGTGTTTCACTTGGTGGATGATGCGGATGAGACACAGTTGTCAATAAGTGAGGGTCTTGTTAGGTCAACACAAGTGAGAAGGATGACCAGAGTGAGGAAGTGGAAGAGGAGATGGGGCACGATGACATCACTGACCCAACCTGGGAAGGTGGAAAGCCGAGCGAGGACAGCAGGACAGAGGGAGAGGGATCCACAGCACCGCAACAGGCTGGAAGAGGCTGTGTGGTGGCAAAAGGGAGAAGGCGGGCCACACCAAACAGGCCCACAACTGTTCCCCCTTGTGCAAATCTTCCTTGACAAGGGATAGGTGTTCCGCAGACTGGGGCTTTTTTGAGGAAAGTGGGGACGTTAAAAGAATTGTAATTTGCTAACTCTAACTGTTCTATACCTAAATAAGAACTCAACATTTCATAAATAACAATAAGCATAACATATTTTACATCCTATTAATAAACTAACTCAAACCATAACAATAAATACTCAAACACGGGAACTTAATGGGGAAGACTGTACACTGGAGGCTAAATGAGTAGGGTTGGGAACACTAGCAACCTCAACCCCAACAGCATGATCTGCCACATGTCATCCAAGCACCCTAATAGGTGGGCCGAACCCCTGGGTCCACAATCAGTGTCTGTGGGTCACACCACTGCCTACTCTTCCACCCTTGTGTTACATGCTGGCCAATCCTCTGTCCTAGACGCAGGCCTGGATGACTCCCGCCCTGCAGCTGGGCCTTTGCAAGCACCATCTGCTAGCACACCCCTTTCTGTGCCCAAGCACAGTGTACAGATGTCCTTACCCCAGGCTTTTGATCATAGGCGCAAATAGCCAGCCACCCACCCACAGGCTATAGCACTAACTGCACCCCTTTTAAAATTTATGGCCATGGAAGTGTTACCATTTAGGCCTGTGGACACTAAGGGTTTCCTCAGCCTCATGGCGGCAGCCGTCCTTCATTACTCAGTACCCAGCCACCACTATTGTTCACTGTGTCCTCTCCCCGCATTACACCAGCATTTGTGTGTGTCCCGTAACATCACCCGTGCCCTGACCAACGCAGATATTGGGAAGGTCCACTTAACGACGGACACACGGACAAGTGCTTTTGGCAAGGGACGCTAGATTTCCGTGACGGCACACTGGGTGAACCTTGTGTAGGCCATTAGCGAGTCGGACCCTGGGATGGCACAGGTGCCACCAACGCCAAGGATTGCAGGCACTACTTCTATGAGGATTTCTGCTACCACCTACATTTGTGGCTGCAACCCCCCTTCTTCTCCTGCGCCTCCACCTCCTCCTTCACTTCAAACTCTGAATTCTCATGGCGAAGCGGTAACAGGCCTTGCTGAAAATCATTTGCTCGGGTGACAAAAAGCACACCGCCGCAGAGCTGTGGCAGGGTATAAGGGACCAGGTTGGTTGTGTCTGATAATGGCCATAACTTGTTGGCAGCTTTGTAGCTCGGCAAGCTCACACACATGGCAATCATACAGCATATATGTCCCATGCACAACAAACCTCCCAAACTTATACATTAATATAACTAAAAACCTAACAAACAAGAGTGGAGTTAAACCAATGGCATGAACTTTTTAAGAACTCATAAATAACCAAATAACCATAACATATTTTACAACCATAAACCATAATAACAATAATAATAATACCAACAATAATAAAAACAAAAAAATATTACAATAACAGAACGTCATTGTAGAAATAATTACAGCTGTCAATGCTGGCGGCAGAGGACGTAGTTCATTGGGCAACCCAGGAGGGGAGATGAGGGGGAAACACCGCAGTTCCAACAGAGGCAGGACAACACTCTACAAGGCCTGGGGCAGTTTCATGACACCCCGCCAGCACCCTCACCCTGATGCGCGGCCTAGTGTCACAAGGCGGGAAACATTTTGGAAGATGGTGGAGGAGTACATAGCAGACCGTGTCAGCGTCCTCAGTGATCCCTCTGTGCCTTACAACTACTGGGTGTCCAAGCTGGACATGTGGCACAAACTAGCCCTCTATGCCTTTGAGGGGCTGGCCTGTACACTGTATTCACTAAAACCTCATCCAAAACTTACACATTACTATAAAATACAAACATAACATACAACAGTGGTGGTAAAACAATGGCATGGCCTGTTGAATAACTCCTAAATAACAAAATAAATAAGAATAATAACATATCTTACAGACTAGTCATAAACTGTAACTCAAACCATAACCAACAAAATGTCAAACACAGTTCAGAGGGTGATAGCCAGACCACACTCAGTTTGTATTCTTTACGCCTCAGAGGTGCTGGCCTGCCCTGCCACCAGCGTTTTGGCACAGCAGGTATTTAGTGCTGCTGGGGCCATACTAATAGATAAGTTTATGCACCTATCAACTGAAAATGCTGACAGGTTGACTATTATAAAAATGAACCGGGCCTGGATTGCCCCTGACTTCTCTACTCCACCAGATGAAAGTGGCTGATCATAAAGGCATTTTAAATGTGTTGTTTGTAATGTACTGAATACACTGTATTCACATGCACCTCTTCCACCACTAAAAAGGTTATATGGTTCAAACTTCTTTTTCTCGTCCTTCTCCTCCTCCTCCTCCTCCATCATATAAACATGATTTTTAGGCTGCCCTGATAAAATAATGTTTTATAGGGTCAGCGAAACTCTTGCAGCCAGAGGTGACACTCAGAGCCCTCTCTGTGGGCACCCTTACCCTTGAAAAAGTCTGTGGGGCACCAATATGCCTTACACTTTTCTTGCCAATCATCAGCGTCAGGTACGCCATGAATGGCACAGGCAGCACATTGACTGTAGGCAGGCTAATATAGCTAAATAATAAGGAACATGGGAGATATACTATATTGGACTGTAGTATTCATGGTAAATGATCATGTGGGCACTTTGCGATAAATAAGTGTGTTTGTGGTTGCTGTTTGGGCAATCAGTCTCTAAAAGGTTTGCCATCGCCTTCACAGTTTTAGAGGGTTAGCGCACCTGGAGGCCCTCAGCTAACTTATTTTACTCTGTTTCGTTGAGCCCAGGGCCAAAGCCTCTGCGTGAACCATCAGCATCACACCCACTCCCCCCCCTTTGTGCGCACCTTCTTCATATTAATGGTTTTGTCTGTAGATGTGGCGCAGATTGTTTTACTGTCCACTAAAGACACAGTTTTATGATGCAGGACAGTATTGGATACAAAAACCCACAGGTTGTGGACACTTTACAAGGCCCAGATGAATGGAATTTGTAATATACATACTGTATTCAGATGTAGTTCAGTATTGGAAGCAAAATACAACAGATTTTGGCTAGTAAACTAGGTCCAAGATAATGGAATTTGTAATATACACACTGTATTCAGATGTAGTTTGGTATTGGAAGCAAAATACAACCAGTTGTCGGGCTGTAAACTAGGCCCAAGATAATGGAATTTGTAATATACACACTGCATTCAGATGTAGTTTGGTATTGGAAGCAAAATACAACAAATGTCGGGCTGTAAACTAGGCCCAAGATAATGGAATTTGTAATATACACACTGTATTCAGATATAGTTTGGTATTGGAAGCAAAATACAACAGATGTCGGCCAGTAAACTAGGCCCAAGATAATAGAATTTGTAATATACACACTGCATTCAGATGTAGTTCAGTATTGGAAGCAAAATACAACAGATGTTGGGCAGTAAACTAGGCCCAAGATAATGGAATTTGTAATATACACACTGTATTCAGATATAGTTCTATATTGGATGCAAAGTTGTCCCAAATAAAATGAATTCTCTGCTGGAATACTGTATATACGGTTGCGGCCTAAACGCACAAGCAGATGTGGCACAAATCAGGCTAATTTCCCCAGAAAATAATTTCTCTGATGGTACAGTATATATCTCACTTGCAGGCACACTGTAGTGAATAAGCCTCTTTTTATAATGTCTGCCCAACACACTGCTTTCTGATGGTGCAGTGTATATCTCACTAGCAGGAACACTGTAGTTAATAACCCCCTTTTTATAATGTCTGCTCCACACACTGCTTTCTTATGGCGTACTGTGGATGTCACTAAACTGAAATCTTTCTGTCTTTTAGAAGTTTGGGCTCTTAAAAAAGCGATTTTCAAGCCCTGCAGTATCTGTCCCTTCCTGGTGACGCCTGTCTCTGATAGTGCTGAAGAAAACCCCTTCTTAAAAAAAAAAAGCTGCTGCACTGCTGTTAAACACACACTATAGTCCTTAAAAGGACTGTTTGTGTTTGGTCTTTTTGGAGTGAAATCAGTAAATTTACAGCAACATGCTATCTGTCCCTGCCTACTGTCTGCTCTCCCTGACGCTGAATGATCCGAGCGCCGGACCTCAGCTCCTATATCAACTTGTATCACGTGTTCTGGCCAGCCAATCAGTGTAAGGTTTACAGCTAACATGGCTATGGCCTTTACACTGAAGGGAATTACTTACCTGGACCTTAATTGTCTGCTTAGGAGGCGCCAAACGTGCTGGGAGGAGACTCGAGCAATGCTACCAACACACGTGGTGCACGGCCGAGTTAAGCCGAGCGCCGAGCATAGTGAGGCTCGAGCCGAACCAATACTCGGCCGAGCATGCTCACTCATCACTACATAGGATGTCCCAATAGTATGTGGGTTTATCATCCATCTTAGCAGGTGAAAAAAAGGCCCCCATTTTTGCCCAATAGCGAAGGGCTAACATCGAGGAGAGCAAGTGGTCATTCTTATGCCAAATGGTGATAATGTGGCGGTCACTACTCAAGCAACTCAGCATGCATTTTACCATTTTCACATAGAAATCAGAGGGACTCACTGCCTGCATCTCCGCAGCATACTGCCACAGTCTGTCAGGGTCATCTGCCTGGTCTTTCTCATCGCCCTCCAGCTCCCATGCTCCTCCTGTTCCTCTCCTGTCGCTTGGGAAGATAAACCACCTATTTTTGAATACAATCCCTGGTTGTTAATGTCCTCCTCCTTAACCAGGTCCGCCCTGAAAGGGCTAAGGTGGCCATGAGATGTAGGCGCCATGTCTACTGTTCCTTGGCCATCCAGATTGATCAACATCTGCTCCAGGACAAGGAGTGCACTGACATCATTCAACCCGTAGTTCTGGTGACTGACAAATAAACGGCCTAAGCAAATGGCACATGTCACGCATAAACTGCCACTGGTTAATGTTGAAGTTAGACAGGTGAGTACCCCTGTCTGCCTGCATCATTGCATCATTAAGAAATTGTTCACGACCTTCATTTGCTCAAACAGTTGGTTCAACATATGGAGGGTGGTGTTCCAGTAGGTGAAAGCATTGCATATAAAGCGATGTTGGGGAACATTGTTTTGCCTTTGCAGCTCAAGGAGGGCATGCTTTGCATGGTACGAGTAGGCTTCTTAAGACATTTTCTAGTTTAGTGGAAAACTTGATGAACCTGGTTACAAGCAGATTAAAGACATGCATTATGCAGGGCACATGGGTTAACCCTTCTTGATGCAGCTGCCAACACAATGTTCTTCCCATTATCGGTGACCATAGTTCTAATCTTCAGTTGGTGAAGAGACAGCCAGCATTCGATTTCTCTGTTGAAGAAGTGGAGAAGCTCCTTCCTGGCATGGCTCTTTTCCCCCAGGCTGGCCAGGTGCAGAACAGCGTGCCATGCCCTGCACAGGTGATGAGCTGGAAGACCACTCAGAACTGTGCCTACAGTATAGATTAAGGATAAAGTGGAGGATTAGGAGGCAGAGGGGGACATTGGCCTCAAAATCACAGCATGAGAATGTGCAGGAGGCATCAGGACCAGTAGATAATGGGAAGGAAACACAGCTCTCTTCTGCTCAGGCAGTGGAGCCTTGACTGCTGGATAAGGGGTGCACGCTAATGGGAATGCTACATCTGGCTGTACTACTAAAGTAGCACCATGGTTTTCCCTGGCCACTTTATGGTGACGATTAGAGTTAAGGGAGCACCTGGAAGTTCGGGTTCGACGGGTTCGCTGAACTTCACAAAAATGTTCTGGTCCGGGATCCGAACTTAACCCGAACTTGACCCCGAACCCCATTGAAGTCAATGGGGACCCGAACTTTTGGGCACTAAAATGGCTGTAAAATAGCCCTGGAAGGGGCTAGAGGGCTGCAAAAGGCAGCAAAATGTAGATAAATGCCCTGCAAAAAAAATGGATAGGGAAATGACTTAAAATACAGAAAAATAATAAATAAATGTTCTAAACCTGAGCCCAAGTGAGTGACACTGGCACTTGCCACCCCGCAAACAGAGGAAGTGGTGGCAACGCGACCACATTTGGCACTGTCACCAAGCATCTCCACCGAATCCCATGGAAGCGTTCAGCTGTCCATCACCCAAACACTGGAGAGAAAGAGAAATAGAAAGAGGAAGTACCCCCTACCCCACCCGCGATCCCTGGCTCTGAATGCCTTTAATTTCAAAATTCCTGGTCCTTTGAAATGCTGTCATTCTGTCTGGTGGACAGTTTTAAAAACCTTATGGCGGTGGCTGTGCCACAGTACGTGGATCCCAGCCGACACTACTTTTGCAGGCGAGCCATCCCTTCCCTGCACAACCAAGTGTCGGACAAAATCAGGTGTGCACTGCGCAACGCCATCTGTGGCAAGATCCACATAACAACCGATACATGGACCAGTAAGCACGGGCAGAAATGTAAAATAGGTATTTGTACGCTGTATGCACAACTGCTTTGTGGACCAAGAACACGGCCTTTTTCCCAAAATTCACAAATGCACTATTTAACGGCTGGAAATTAAGCGTAGGTATTTGTACGCTGTATGCACAAAAGCTTTTTTTCCCTAGAACACACTAATGCACTATTTCAGTGCTGAGATTTAAAGTAGGTATTTGTACGCTGCATGCACAACTGCTTTGTGGACCAGGAATACTGCTTTTTCCCCTAAAACACACTAATGCACTATTTCAGTGCAGAAATTTAAAATAGGTATTTGTACGCTGTATGCACAACTGCTTTGTGGACCAGGAATACCACTTTTTTCCCAAAAATACACTGATGTACTATTTCACTGCAAAAAATGTAAAATAGGAATTTGGGAAGTATATTTAAAACTGCTTAGTGGACCAGGAATACAGCTTTTTTCCCTAAAACACAGTAATGTACTATTTCAGTGCTGTTTATTTTTTCAAAAAAATACACTGATGCACTCTTTCACTGCTAAAATAGAAAATACGTTTTGGTGCATTGTATGCACAAGTGCTCTATATCACCACAATACATATTTTTGACCCAGACTACAGAAATGGACTATGTCACCCCTAAATTATACAAAAGGTAATGTAGGGGACTTGACCTGCCAGAAAAAAAGTATTTTATTCTTCACTAAGCTACCAAAAAGGATTAGACTGATGTCCCTGGCAGGCTGGCACACATGCAGGTCACATACAGTTCCAAGGACACTGCAGTGGATAAATTGGCCGCCGACCCCCACCTCAGTAACAGATGGATTAAAAAAAACACTTTGCAGTATCACTGGGCTCAGGGCTGGGTACAAAAATGTGGGGATTGCAGTAGCACCCTCCCTCAATAATTGCTGTAGCTTGAAGATTTCACACCACCAGGTTCAACAGATTTCTTTCCTAATCTCTCACTGGGAGCAAAGGCAGCAACCTTTCCCTATACTAACAGCAGCAGTGTGACGTGCGGCACTACGTGACTCCAGCTTAAAAAGAGGCTGGGTCACATGCTTCACTTAGCCAATCACAGCCATGCCATTAGTAGGCATGGCTGTGATGGCTTCTTAGGGCAAAGACGTAAAACGCTTGTTAATTGGCTGCTCTGCAGCCTTTCAAAAAGCGGGAAGAATCGCCGAACAACGGACCTAAACTCAAACTTTTATGAAAATGTTCGGGTTCGTGTCCATGTCCCGAACATCCTAAAATTCGGTACAAACCCGAACTATATAGTTCGGGTTCGCTCAACTCTAGTGACGATCCATGTGTTGATGCATGGCCGTGGTGCCAACATTGGCGCCCTGCTCACGCTTCTCCTTCTATCCATAGATCCAACATATGTTGATGTCCTTCAGCAAAATGTTCACACTGGTGATTACAGAAATTTCCCTATGCTCTCCCTACGCTCACCCTACAGTGTGTAAAAACTCTCTTACAATCTCCCTGCACTGTCCCTGCACTCTCCTTATCCAATTTTCTTCAATTAAAGGCTTTCTTGAACACTGTCACTAGCACTTGTCATGTGTCTGCCTATGCTTAGATCACAGTGAAAGGGTGGAAACTGCGCAGGATAAGGCTTTTAAAGGGCTGTGACATCGCAGGAGCTGGCTAGCTGCTTATTGACTGGCAGCACGACATTACGTACAATAAACGTACAGGTAAGTACTGCCACTCACTGTAATGCCGTAGCCATGTTGGTTACTGTCATTACAGTGATTGGTGTCCGCTGAGTACAGTGACATTACCTACGCTACATCTCCTGTTTAACGTCATACAAAATCATATCATACATACGATCATACGATCATACAAAAAATATCTGTGAATCCAGTGTACTTTTTCCATAGATGATGTCCGCTGCAGACAGTGACATTACCTGCGCTGTTTCTCCTGTATAACGTTTCCGCATCCCAAATAGCTTTGACATTCCCTGTAATTTATTTGCGTATACACTTACAAATCCAACAGGCTGGAAGAGGCAGTGGGGTGGCAAAAAGCAGAAGGCGGGCCACACCAAACAGGCCTGCAACTTTTCCCCCGGAGCACCCCCTTGCGGAAATCTCCATTGCTAAGGGGTAGGTGTTCCGCAGTCTGGCGCTTTTTTGAGCAAAGTGCAGACTATAAAAGAATTGAATTTTGCAACCTGTGCTGTACCAAAATGAGCAGGGGCGTGAACACTAGCAACCTCACCACCACCAGCATGACATCAAAGCACCCTAATAGGTGGGCCGAACTCCTGGGTCCACAATTAGTGTCTGCGGGTCACACCATTGCCTCCTCTTCCTGTGTTACGTGCTGGCCAATCCTCTGTCCAAGGCGCAAGCCCGGATGCCTCCCACCCTGCACCTGGACCTTTGCAAGCACCATCAGCTAATACGTCCACGTCTGTGTCCCGGCGGCTGTCCCTCGATACTCAGTCCCCAGCAGCCACTATTTTTCCCAGTGTGCCCTATCCGCCTTACACGAGCATGTGTCCCGTAATATCACCCGTGCCCTGACCAATGCAGTTTTTAGGAAGGTCCACCTAACAACTGACTCATGAACAAGGGCTTTTGGCCAGGGATGCTACATTTCCCTGACAGCACACTGGGTAAACGTTATGGAGGCCAGTAGCGAGTCGTACCCTGCAATGGCATAGGTGCTACCGATGCCAAGGATTGCGGGCCCTACTTCCATCAGGGTTTCTGCCGCCACCTACATTAGTGGCTGCAACCTTCCCTTCTCCTCCTTCATCTTCTCCTCCACTTACACCTCTGAATTCTCATCTTGCAGCAGCAGTCAACCATCAGTCAGTAGCTGGAAGAAGTGTAGCATTGCAGTGGGGAAGTCGTAACAAGCCGTGCTGTAACTCATTTGCTTAGGTGACAAACAGCACACCGCCGCCGAGCTGTGGCAAGGTATAAGGGGCCAGACTGAGCTGTGGCTCTCACCACTCAACCTATAACCAGGCATAGTTGTGTCTGATAGTGGCCGTAACTTGGTGGCGCCTTTGGAGCTCAGCAAGCTCAAACACCTACCATGCCAAGCCCATGTGTTCAACTTAGTGGTTCAGCGGTTTCTCAAAACCTACCCCAATTTGCCTGAGCTACTGGTGAAGGTGCACCGCGTGTGTGCCCATCTCAGAAAGTTATCCACAGCTTCAGCCAGTCTGTCAACTCTGCAGCAGTGATGCTGTTGTCTGAACTCAACATGCACTGGAACTTCACATGTTAGCCAGGCTTTGTGAGCAGCAGAGGGCAGTAGTGGAATACCAGCTGCAAAATGGCTGTCACCTTTCCAGTCATTCCGCTCTTGACAAGTGACGTGTGGGCATGGATGTCTGCCTCTATAGTCGTGGCCAAAAGTTTTGAGAATTACATAAATATTGGAAATTGGAAAAGTTGCTGCTTAAGTTTTTATAATAGCAATTTGCATATACTCCAGAATGTTATGAAGAGTGATCAGTTGAATTGCATAGTCCTTCATTGCCATGAAAATTAGCTTAATCCCAAAAAACCTTTCCACTGCATTTCATTGCTGTCATTAAAGGACCTGCTGAGATCATTTCAGTATTCGTCTTGTTAACTCAGGTGAGAATGTTGATGAGCACAAGGCTGGAGATTCATTATGTCAGGCTGATTGGGTTAAAATGGCAGACTTGACATGTTAAAAGGAGGGTGATGCTTGAAATCATTGTTCTTCCAGTGTTAATCATGGTGACCTGCAAAGAAACGCGTGCAGCCATCATTGCGTTGCATAAAAATGGCTTCACAGGCAAGGATATTGTGGCTACTAAGCAGGGCCGGACTGGGGATAAAAACCAGCCCTGGAAAAAGTTGCATACCAGCCCCACAGCTCTATTTACTTGTTTATAAAACACGTGTGTAAACACGAATATGAACTTTGCCCCACAATAGCTCTTTTTTAGAACCCCCATTGTTCATATTATTACAGTAGACCAACTTTTCCCAACCAGGATGCCTCCAGCCGTTGCAAAACTACAACTCTCAGCATGCCCAGACATGTTATAGTGGATCTGTGGATGACACTGCTATGGGGGATCTGTGGATGGCACTGTTATGGGGGATCTGTGGATGACACTGTTATGGGGGATCTGTGGATGTCACTGTTATGGGGGATCTGTGATGGACACTGTTATGGGGGATCTGTGGATAACACTGTTATGGGGGATCTGTGGATGACACTGTTATGGGGGATCTGTGGATGACACTGTTATGGGGGATCTGTGGATGGCACTGTTATGGGGATCTGTGGATGACACTGTTATGGGGGATCTGTGGATGACACTGTTATGGGGGATCTGTGGATGACACACTGTTATGGGGGATCTGTGGATGTCACTGTTATGGGGGGGATCTGTGGAAGACACTGTTATGGGGGATCTGTGGATGGCACACTTTTATGGGGGATCTGTGGATGACACTGTTATGGGATCTGTGGGTGACACTGTTATGGGGATCTGTGGATGACACACTTATGGGGGATCTGTGGATGACACACTTATGGGGGATCCGTGGATGACACTGTTATGGGTGATCTGTGGATGACACACTGTTATGGGGGATCTGTGGATGTCACTGTTATGGGGGGGGATCTGTGGAAGACACTGTTATGGGGGTTCTGTGGATGGCACACTTTTATGGGGGATCTGTGGATGACACACTTATGGGGGATCTGTGAATGACACACTTATGGGGGATCCGTGGATGACACACTTATGGGGGATCTGTGGATGACACTGTTATGGGGGATCTGTGGATGACACACTGTTATGGGCGATCTGTGGATGACACTGTTATGGGCGATCTGTGGATGGCACTGTTATGGGGGATCTGTGGATGACACACTGTTATGGGGGATCTGTGGATGACACACTGTTATGGGGGATCTGTGGATGACACTGTTATGGGGGATCTGTGGATGACACTGTTATGGGGGATCTGTGGATGACACACTGTTATGGGGGATCTGTGGATGACGCACTGTTATGGGGGATCTGTGGATGACACTGTTATGGGGGATCTGTGGATGACACACTGTTATGGGGGATCTGTGGATGGCACTGTTATGGGGGATCTGTGGATGACACACTGTTACGGGGGATCTGTGGATGACACTGTTATGGGGGATCTATGGATGACGCACTGTTATGGGGGATCTGTGGATGACGCACTGTTATGGGGGATCTGTGGATGACGCACTGTTATGGGGGATCTGTGGATGACGCACTGTTATGGGGGATCTGTGGATGACACACTGTTATGGGGGATCTGTGGATGACACACTGTTATGGGGGATCTGTGGATGACACACTGTTATGGGGGTACTTTCACACCTGTGGCATGGCTATACGGGCTGCTCACCAGCCAGATCCGCCATGCTGTAAGTGCACTGCCGTGCTGCGGCCCTGTCCCCATTGACTATAATAGGGGCGGGGGACGGCGCTATGGTGCAGCAGGGCAGAGATCACTGGACTAAAAAGTCGGACATGCAGTACTTTTTAGTCCGTCGATCTCTGCCGTGCTGCGCCATAGCTCCGTCCTCCGCCCCTATTATAGTCAATGGGGACAGAGCAGCAGCACGGCAGTGCACGGGCACTTTCGGCATGGCGGATCCGATGGGCTGTTCACCCGCCGGAATAGCCTGCCGTATAGCCATGCCGCAAGTGTGAAAGTAGCCTAAGGCTTATTTGTGAGGCAGGATGGAATCATGGCAGTTAGGACAGTCACTTTTCAGTCACAATGGTGACAGCAATAGCATCATGGTATGTTTACCTCTTATGACAACATGATGGGAAGCTCTGCTCCCAAGAGCATCATTGGACCTGGTGGACGGTACCTTATTCTAATTTCTTAATCTTCAATAAGTTCACTGGGGCAGCAGGAGGGCCAGACACAGGGCCTACCCTCACCACACCACCTCACCAGCTAGCAGCACTGCAGGGCGCGGGGCACGTCAATCCTGAGTGGCACCGCACAGCCCCTGACCTCTCTCTGCCTCTGCCGGGTACGCCCCCTCCCTATTTGAATGAATAAAATACTGCCGCGGCCGCCCGCCCCCAGCCACAGCTAGTGACCCAGGTAGTATACACACAGCGCGGGGCGGGCTGGCGTCGGCGGCTGCCGGGCAGCATTAACTAGTTCGGGGCCACAGGGGAGAGAGAGCACTGCAGCAGCTAATAAATCAGCCTCCAGTCCTCACGGGTCGGCCGGCCGTGGCGTGCAGCCGTGCTCCACGCCAGCAGGCAGCAGCAGCGCCAGCCTACACGCACCTCTGCTGTGTGCCTGCCATGGAGCCAGTGTCCTGCGGCCGGCGGTGCGGCAGTCAGGGCTACCGGCCAACCGGGAATTTTCCCGGTATCCCGGTAGGCCAGTCCGGCCCTGCTACTAAGATTGCACCTCAATCAACAATTTATAGGATCATCAAGAACTTCAAGGAAAGAGGTTCAATTCTTATTAAGAAGGCTTCAGGGCGTCCAAGAAAGTCCAGCAAGCGCCAGGATCGTCTCCTAAAGAGGATTCAGCTGCGGGATTGGAGTGCCACCAGTGCAGAGCTTGCTCAGGAATGGCAGCAGGCAGGTGTGAGCGCATCTGCACGCACAGTGAGGTGAAGACTTTTGGAAGATGGCCTGGTGTCAAGAAGGGCAGCAAAGAAGCCACTTCTCTCCAAAAAAAACATCAGGGATAGATTGATCTTCTGCAGAAAGTATGGTGAATGGACTGCTGAGGACATATTCTTCAATGAAGCCTCTTTCCAATTGTTTGGGACATTAGGAAAAAGGCTTGTCCGGAGAAGAAAAGGTGAGCGCTACCATCAGTCCTGTGTCATGCCAACAGTAAAGCATCCTGAGACCATTCATGTGTGGGGTTGCTTCTCATCCAAGGAAGTGGGCTCACTCACAATTGTGCCCAAAAACACAGCCATGAATAAAGAATGGTACCAAAACACCCTCCAACAGCAACTTCTTTCAACAATCCAACAACAGTTTGGTGAAGAACAATGCATTTTCTAGCACGATGGAGCACTGTGCCATAAGGAAAAAGTGATAACTAAGTGGCTCGGGGACCAAAACGTTGACATTTTGGGCCCATGGCCTGGAAACTCCCCAGATCTTAATCCAATTGAGAACTTGTGGTCAATCCTCAAGAGGCGGGTGGACAAACAAAAACCCACTAATTCTGACAAACTCCAAGAAGTGATTATGAAAGAATGGGTTTTGCTATCAGTCTGGAATTGGCCCAGAAGTTGATTGAGAGCATGCCTAGTCGAATTTCAGAGGTCCTGAAAAAGAAGGGCCAACACTGCAAATACTGACTCTTTGCATAAATGTCATGTAATTGTCGATAAAAGCCTTTGAAACGTATGAAGTGCGTGTAATTATATTTCACTACATCACAGAAACAACTGAAACAAAGATCTAAAAGCAGTTTAGCAGCAAACTTTGTGAAAACTAATATTTGTGTCACTCTCAAAACTTTTGGCCACGACTGTATTATCAACGTCAGCATTCCACTTCTGTGTCTACTCAAACGCTCGCACCTCACAATGAAGGCGGGCACTTTGCATGTGGAAGAGGTGAAAATGGGGTAAGACATTACACAGGGTGATAGCCAAATCATTCTCAGTTTGTCTTCTCAGCGCGAATTGGATGATGATGAAGAGGAGGAGGAGCAGCAGACGGTTGCCTCTAATACAGAGGGTAGTACCCATAGCGGATTTATTCCATCTGTTTAGCGTGGATGGGCAAAAGAGGAGGAAGAGGATGAGGAGATTGAGAGTTATCCTTCTAATGAGGACAGCGAAGTCTTGTCTGTGGGGACTGGCACAAATGGCTGACTTTATGCTATGTGGCCTTTCCCGTGACCCTCGTGTTATACGCACTTTGGCCAACACTGATTACTGGTTGTTCCCCCTTCTCGACCCACGCTACAAAGAGAACTTCTCATCTCTTGTTCCTGTTGTGGAGAGGACTAGCAAAATGGTGCAATACCAGAAGGTGCTTGTGAAAAAATTGCTCCAAAAATTTCCAGCTGACAATGCTGGCGGCAGACGTAGTTCCTTGGGCAACCGCCAGACGTAGTTCCTTTGGCAACCGAGGACAGCAGATGAGAGTAACACACAGCAGTTCCAACTGAGGCAGCGCGACACTCTCCAAAGCCTTGGGCAGTTCCCTGACACCTCACCAGCACCCTTACCCTGATGTGCGGCCTAGTGTGACAAGGAGGGTAACATTTTGGAAGATGGTGAAGGAGTACATAGTGGACTATGTCAGCTTCCTCAATGATCCCTCTGTGCCTTACAACTACTGGGTGTCCAAGCTGGACACGTGACACGAACTGGCGCTCTACGCCTTGGAGGTGCTGGCCTTCCCTGCCGCCAGCGTTTTGTCAGAGCGGGTATTTAGTGCTGCTGGTGGCATTATAACAGATAAGCGCATTTGCCTGTCAACAAAAAATGCTGACATGATTAACAGTTACATAAATTGTAACACAAAGAATGTAATTTATATCATCACGTGTGAGCTTTGCAGCCTACAATATGTGGGTTGCACATCCAATTCTCTTAAGGTTCGCATAAGAAAACACATATCTGATGTGCCACACTATCGCACCCGCAATGTTTCAGCCGCCAGTGCACACTTTGCGGTAGTGCACGGCGGCGATACTAGTAAACTCAAGGTACAAGGCATTGAAAGGGTGTGCCAACCAGAGGAGGTGATATGAAGAGAAAATTACTAAACCGTGAGTCCTACTGGATGTTTAAATTAAAGACGCGCATCCCACAGGGTTTAAATAAAAAATATGACCTGATATTACAATACTAGGAGATTATGCCATTTTTTTTATTTTATATGGGATCCATTGTTTTTTATATATACCTCTGTGCACCTCAGTCTATCTTGTTCCTTTTGTTTGATTAAGTTGGGTCAGGTGTTTCATCACGTGATCCGGTAATCAAGGATTCAGGTGTGAGTTGGACTTTTTAAGATGCCTTTTTTGTATGTTACACCAGTCATGATGAAGGACCCATACCTGTAAGAGGTCCGAAACGCGTAACGGTGCTATATGTCTGTCCTGCTGTATTGGAAATTTTAATTGAATTACAATAAAGAATCGCATGGATTTCGGTGAGCTGGATCTTTTTGTATTATAGTGACGTGTTCACCAGAGGACTTCTCCGTGCTCCCGATCAGCGACCAGTAGGGGTGAGCTGCCTTTGCCTTGTTGCAAACAACTTTTCTAGAAATCCACACTATATGGACAAAATATTTGGCACAAAACAGTTAAATTTGTCCCAAATAAAATATATTCTCTGCTGGAATACTGTATATATGGTTGCGGCCTAAAAGCACCCACAAATATGCCCAAAACCAGTTAAATTTGCCAAAAATATAAAAAGTTCTCTGCTGGTGTAATGAACATAATGGTTGCGTATTGAACAAACACACAGATGTGGCTCAAATTAGGTTAATTACCACAGAAAAACAAATTTCTCTGGATGCGCAGTGTATATTTCACTAGCATGCAAACTCTAGTGAATAAGCCCCTTTTTATAATGTCTGCTAAACACACTGCTTTCTGATGGAGTACTGTAGATCTCACTTGCAGACACACTCTAGTGAATAAGCCGCTTTTTATAATGTCTGCTAATCACACTGCTTTCCAATGGCGTAGTGTAGATCTCACTAATATCAAATCTTTCTGTCTTTTAAAAGCTTTTGAGTACTTAAAAAGTGAATTTCCAGTGCTGCACTATCTGTCCTTTCCTGAAGACGCATGTCCCTGATAATGCTAAATTTAACCCCTGGTAAAAAAAAAAAGTGGTGCTGCACTGCTGTCAAACACACACTGTAGTCCTTAAGAGGACTGTTTTGTCTTTCAATAGTTTTTTTGGAATTAAATCTATGAATTTCCAGCAAAACGCTATCTATCTCTGCCTACTGTCTGCTCTCCCTGCCGCTGAATGATCTAAGTGCGGGACATAGGCTCCTATATAAACTGGTATCACGTGTTCCGGCCAGCCAATCAATGTAAGGCTAAGAGCTAACATGGCTATGGCACTATACTGAAGGGAATAACTTACCTGAACGTTGATTGGCTGCTTAGGAGGTGCCAAACATGCAGGGAGGAGACTCGAGCAATGCGACGCACACACGTGGTATTCTGCCTAGTACCGCCACATGCCGAGCCATAGCGATGCTTGAGCTGAAACGGTACTCGACCGAGCATGCTTGCTCATCACTACTAATAAGTCTATTTATTTCTTTTATTTTGGATTTACACTATATATATATGGAAACACAAAACCATGTTTAAAAAAAATATATATATATATATATATATATATTTATTTTATTATTTATTTATTTTTAAACATGGTTTTGTGTTTCCATATATATATAGTGTAAATCCAAAATAAAAGAAATAAATAGACTTATTAGTAGTGATGAGCAAGCACCAAATAGGGCTTTCAGAAAATGGAAACACAAAACCATGTTTAAAAATAAATATATATATATATATATATATATATATATATTTTTTTTTATTTTTTTTTTTAAACATGGTTTTGTGTCTCCATTTTCTGAAAGCCCTATTTTTTTGGTGGGGGGGGCAATTGTCTTAGGTAGGGTCTCAATTCTTGCTGAAAAAGATGATGGCTTGATTGGAACCATTTTGGGGCACATAAGAATTTTTAATTGCTGGGTATTACACTTTTTGTGATGCCAGGTGATAAAAATTTGCTTTTTTGGCACATTTTTCATTTTAATATTTTCTTTCAACAATATTTTTATTGGATTTTAAGAAAAATATATAGAAATAATACACTAAGGTATAACAGTAAATACCAATACAGTATGAGAGTATACAAAATATACTGAACTGAACTTTACATAGCACCAGTAGTATAGCATAGTTACTAGTAACATTAGTGATATCATTGTAGTAAAGTCACAGGATCCATATTTCAGTAATCAAAATTGCACAAAGGCATATCTCGCATATGAGAGATGTGTACATATATATTGAATAAGGTAAAACAGTAACAAAAGAAAGAACAAATCAAAGCTTGTTCAATATGCAAAAACATGAAAATAAAAGCCCGTCATATCATATTATATCCAACCGGTCTGGGCTGATATATACTCATATTTTATATTTTATTTTAATCCTAATGTTAATTTATCTGTTATTTTATGTGAATTAATCCTGAATTTATATAGATATGTTTATTGATTTTATTAAATTTGTATAGTTGTGACCCAGCATTCCAGAGTTTGAGTGCCATATCCCCCTATTTAGATGTACATTTTCCTTTTCGATACATAGGAGCTTGTATCAATTGATATAGAGCACCATTTTAGTCCAATTTACACACCGGTGGAGCCACCTATCCACTAATGAAAATAAAACCATTTCAGGCACTATCTCTCAGATATGTAGTTGGTTACTCAGTGGATTCTCTGTCCAGTTTGCCCATTTCCTTACAAATACGGGCATTGTGTTATTCATACGGGAGAGCATTCTTTCATAAGAGCAAGTCGTGTCAATGGATTGTATTACTTCTCTAAGGGAAGGGATGGTTGTGGTTCGCCAATACCTAGTGATCACCAATTTGGTGGTCAAGAGTACATGGGCAATCACTGTTTTGTGTTCAGTAGGGAAGTAATTTATACCCATCAATAGAAGTGCCAGGGACGGGTTAATAGGAATTACATACCCCACTAATTTCTGCAATATAGAGAATACCGTGTGCCATAGTGTAAAGATACCTGGACACTCCCAGAGAATATGGAATAACGTACCCCTCTCATTGCAATTTCTCCAGCATTTATCTGATACGTCTGGGTACATTTTACAAAGCCTATCTGGGGTGTAATACCACCGCAGGTAGGTTTTCAGTAAGGCTTCTCTATGGTTAACCGAGCCAAACAGTTTATAAATGTTCGAAAAAGCAGTATTCCAGTCTTCCCCTGAGAATCTCAGATTCAAATCTTCCTCCCACCTTGTCAGGACTGTAGGTTGTTCGGCAGGTTGGGAATCTAGGATGTCTTTGTAGAAATTTGAGATATTTCTCGTCTTCCTAAATAGTTTAGGCATTGATATATATGGATCCCCGGATGAACTGCTCTGTGAGGGGAGTTTAGACAGCAAATTCCTAATATTTAGGTATTTGTGGAATTCTGATTTATGGAGGGAAAACTAAATTTGTAACTCTGAAAAAGACTTAATTGTTCCCCCTCTAGTTAGAAGGTTTGTAGTGGTTATTCCCTTCCTAACCCAGGATTCAAAAGAGATATTTGGGATTAATTCCTGTAAAACATTCATAGTAATCTCATTAGTGGGGATATAGATATTTCTTCTTTTGAGTTTGATGTACCAGGTCTATATGTCGTCAGATACTTTTATTGTCTCAATTGGTGGCTGAGAAATACGTCGACCTAAGATCCTCGCGATCAATCTAGATTTCATTGAGTTCTGACGACATAGGTCTCTTTCAAGGGTTACCCACAATCTCCCTGGGTCATCTTCCCACCAGTGTGCTAACTGATCTAATATAGTTGCGTAGTGGTAAAATTGAGCATGTGGGACTCCCAATCCCCCCTTCCCACCAACTTTAGTGATAACCCTAAATGCAACCCTAGGCTTTTTATTTCCCCATATGAACTTTTTCATAGACACATTCACCATGTTGTAAAATCGCAAAGGCAATTTGACCGGCAGTGACCTAAATAAGTATAACAATCTTGGTAGGAGGAGCATTTTGTATGCTGCAATCCTGCCTAGCCACGAAATCATATTCTTGGATAAGTCGTTCATATCTTTGGCAAGGGTGGATAGCAATTTAGGGTAATTTGCTTGATATAAGTTGTCTGAAGGGTAGCTAATTTGAATTCCCAGATATGTAACTTCTTGTTCTTGCCAGTCCAGATCAAAGTCTTGTCTAAGTTGGGCAATATCCGTGGGGTGTATATTTACTGGGAGTGCTTGGGATTTATCATTATTTATTTTGTAGTATGACAATAGACCAAATTCTGAGGTCAGTTTGAAGAAGTTGGTTAGTGATTCTCGAGGTCTGGTGAGAGTCAGGATAATGTCGTCTGCAAACAAAGCTAATTTATATTCATTATTACCTATTAGTATACCCTTAATGTTTTGGTTGTTTCGTACTGCTTCCGCCAATGGCTCAATAGACAACACAAAAAGGAGCGGGGAGAATGGGCAGCCCTGTCTGGTCCCGTTCGTTATAAGAAATGGAGCTGACAGAGTACCATTAGTGAAAACAGTAGCAGAGGGGTTGCTATATAGTGCTTTAATTGCGTTTTGGACTAGGCCTATTATGTTGAAGTGATCAAGTACCTTAAAAGCGTATAACCAGTTGATTCTATAAAACGCTTTTTCAGCGTCTACTGTTAGAAAAATTGTTGATATTTTGGCTTGTTCACATTGTTGCATTAAAGCAATAATGCGCCTAGTGTTATCTGGCCCCTGTCAACCCGAAATAAAGCCTACTTGGTCTCCATGAACCAAGGACGGAAGCAGCTTCTGGAATCTATTGGCGAGAATTTTTGCATAAATTTTTATGTCCACGTTTAATAAAGAAATGGGTCTGTAGTTCTTAACCTCTCTTGCGTCTTTCCCTGGTTTAGGAATCGTAACAATCAAGGCTCTGAGCATATCAGGTGGAAACTGGCCTATTTGGAAAGCTTTATTATATATCTTTCCTATAAAGGGTTTCAGAATATATAAAAATCTTTTGTAGTATTCTGAAGTAAACCCGTCAGGCCCAGGTGATTTGTTATTCGGGGCATTAAGAATACTCAACTCAATTTCCCGTTCGGATATGGGAGAATTTAGAAGGTGGAGTTGTTCAGAGTTAATTTTAGGGAGACGTCGTTCACGAAGAAATCTATTTACGTCGTCTTCAGAGATGGTAGTATTAGGATTATCTCTGTTTAAGTTGTATAAGCTGTCATAATAATCTCTGAAAGCATTGGCTATATCCCTGGGTGTTTGTTTTAGTTGCTTAGTAAACGGGTGTAGTATTGATCTAATCCTAGTTTTGTTGTGTCTAGCTTTGAGTCTTCTAGCTAGAAACGCCCCGGCCTTGTTATCCAAGGAATAAGAGTTAAGTTTACATTTTTTTAACATTTTCTCATAATCATGGAGGAGTAATTCACGCATTTTCAACCTAAGTTTTTGGAGTTTTAGGGTGATTTGAGTAGTTGGGTTAGTCTTATTTAGGGATTCATTGAGCCTAATTTGTCTAAGGGTATCATTGAAGTCTTTTTCTCTTTGTTTTTTAATATGGGAGCCCAGTGATATAAAAGTACCTCTAATAGTCGCTTTATGAGCGCTCCAGAGCATGAAAGGATCAATGTCCGGTTGATCATTGATTTTGAAGTAGTCCAGCAGCTCCCATTCAATCTTCTTACTCCACTTCTCATTAGATATTAAGAATTGGTTTGCTCTCCAAACATAATCATTAGTTTGGGTAGTTGTTAAATTCACTGTTATCTATACTGGGGCATGGTCAGCATTTTAATATTTTCACAGTGTTCACCAGACGGGTTGGATCACATACTATTTTGATAGAGCAGATTGTTACGGACACATCGATGCCTAATATGTGCATTTATTTAAATTTATTTAATTTAATAAAAGCATGTTTGCAAAACAATTATGTTTTTGTATCTCCATTTTCTGAAAGCCATATTGATTTTCAGAAGTGAGTTCTTTTTGTGTAACACAATGTATTGTGTCGCACAAGAACGCCTATCTCCCAAATGAGGTGCTCACAGTATATAGATACACCCAATCTATGAATGGTAAATCGCTATATAATACAAAAAATGGGCACTCTCAGATAGTTAGAAGCAAATCGGCTATTTATTATTAAAATTGATCAATTAATAGCTAGTATAGCATAACAAAAATGACCTCATTAAAATAAGTACAACAAAAATGACCTCATTAAAATAAGTACCCATGTATTCCATTCATTAAATACATATAGTGACCCTAAAACTCTGCGTTGATCTTATTAGCAGGTAAATAGCAGCAAATGACTTGTGATAGCAGCAGATGACTGGAGTGTGGTAGCAATGAACAATAAAAAACAGCAGCAAATAGTAATAAGTAGTCCTCAAATGGTGTCAATATAGGTCCCTTAATTCCACTCCAAAATACTTGGTTAAAATTAGTTCCCTAAATTCTTTGTATACATCATTCTGTCCTTAATTGACTTCTCCATATGTGAGAGCGGCGTCCCGCTCTATAATACAGCAGCGGCGTCCCGCTGTAAATGATGGTTGAGCTCACAGTCAAGTGAAGTATCGCTTACATGTAAATTGTGACGATCTTACCGGGGTTCACCAGGACTTCAGCCCCGCTCCTGACACTGCCCAACTTCACCAGTGTCTCAAGCTGTTCCCTTCTATAACTCCTCCGCTGGATACTGGCGTTGCAAGTGGGCTTCAGGTCCCCCTTCGGTCCCGTGCAGCGCTTATATGTTTCTCCTTGCGTGGAAGACAGTATCTAGTTTGGCGGTCCTTGCTCCCGGCAGAGGTCGGGGTTCACCAGGACTTCAGCCCCGCTCCTGACACTGCCCAACTTCACCAGTGTCTCAAGCTGTTCCCGTCTATAACTCCTCCACTGGATACTGGTGTTGCACGTGGGCTCCAGGTCCCCCTTCGGTCCCGTGCAGCGCTTATATGTTTCTCCTTGCGTGGAAGACGGTACCTCGTTTGGCGGTCCTTGCTCCCGACAGAGGTCTTATACACGGCAACACAAGCACACGTGCAGCCTAAGTGTACACCGATCGCCATGGAAGCAGGTGATTGGACCATGTGACCCAGTGACGCCACGGAAGGTCCTTCACCCCCTTCCCGGCTGAATACAGAGCAGGAGACCGGTAACCGGCTGCTACGCGATCAAATAGAGGGGGTAAGTTTATGTTTTTATTATTTTTAACCCTCTAGTGCGCTGTTTTACTTTGCATTCTCTATTGAGAATGCTATTATTTTCCTTTATAACTATGTTTTAAGGGAAAATAATAAAGATCGGGTACGCATCCCGATCGTCTCCTAGCAACCATGCGGGAAAATCGCACCGCATCCTAAATTGCTTGAGGATGCTTGCGATTTTCCCGCAGCCCCATTCACTTCTATTGGGCCTGCGTTGCGTGAAAAACTCAAAAACTGGAGCATGCTGCGATTTTCACGCAACGCAGAAGTGATGCGTGAAAGTCACCGCTCATGTGCACAGCCCCATAGAAATGAATGGGTCCGGATTAAGTGCGGGTGCACTGCGTTCACCTCACGCATTGCACCCGCGCGGAAAACTCGTCCGTGTGAAAGAGGCCTTACTCTAACCTTTTTTTCCCACATTCTGTTGATCAATATGGCTTCTCTCCAGTGTGAGTTCTCAGATGTATATTAAATTGTGATTTCAGATTAAAACATTTCTCACATTCAGGACATGAAAATTGCTTCTCTACTGTGTGAATTTTTTGATGTTTAATAAGGTTTGATTTCTCAGAAAAACACTTCTCACATTCAAGACATGAATATGGCTTATCTCCTGTGTGAGTTCTCAGATGTATATTAAGAGATGATTTTCGATTAAAACATTTATCACATTGATGACATGAAAATGGCTTCTCTCCTGTGTGAGTTTTTTGATGTTTAATAAGACTTGCTTTCTCAGTAAAACACTTTTTGCATTCTGAACATGAATATGGCTTATCTCCTGTGTGAATTATTTTATGTCTATTAAGACTTGCTTTCTGAGTAAAACACTTCTCACATTCAGGACATGAATATGGCTTCTTTCCTGTATGAGTTCTCAGATGTTTAATAAGACTTGATTTCTCGGTAAAACACTTCTTACATTTAGAACATCCATATGGCTTCTCTCCTGTGTGAGTTCTCAGATGTATATCAAGTTGTGGTTTCTGATTAAAACATTTCTTACATTCAGGACATGAATATGGCTTCTCTCCTGTGTGAGTTTTTTGATGTTTAATAAGGTTTGATTTCTCAGAAAAACACTTTTCACATTCAGGACATGAATATGGCTTCTCTAGTGTGTGAGTTCTCAGATGTATATTCATTTGTGATTTCCGATTAAAACATTTATCACATTCAGGACATGAAAATGGCTTCTCTCCTGTGTGAGATTTTTTATGTTTAATAATTCTTGCTTCCTCAGTAAAACACTTCCCACATTCTGGACATAGAAGTGGCTTCTCTCCTGGGTGAATTATCTGATGTTCACCAAGATATTTAGATTGGCGCAACAGACACTCTTTTCAAATGTGCTAGAGTATTTGTAACAGAAATCCACACTATATGGACAAAATATTTGGCACAAAACAGTTAAATTTGTCCCAAATAAAATGTATTCTCTGCTGGAATACTGTATATATGGTTGTGGCCTAAAAGCACACACAGATATGCCCAAAACCAGTTAAATTTGCCCAAAATATAAAAAGTTCTCTGCTGGAGTAATGAATATAATGGTTGTGTATTGAACACACACACAGATGTAACTCAAATTAGGTTAATTTGAGAACTTATTTCCAGTGCTGCACTATCTGTACCTTCCTGAAGACGCATGTCCCTGATAATGCTAAATTTAACCCCTGGTAAAAAAAAAAAGTGGTGCTGCACTGCTGTCAAACACACACTGTAGTCCTTAAGAGGACTGTTTTGTCTTTCAATAGTTTTTTGGGAGTTAAATCTATGAATTTCCAGCAAAACGCTATCTATCTCTGCCTACTGTCTGCTCTCCCTGCCGCTGAATGATCTAAGTGGGGGACATCGGCTCCTATATAAACTGGTATCAAGTGTTCCGGCCAGCCAATCAATGTAAGGCTAAGAGCTAACATGGCTATGGCACTACACTGAAGGGAATAAGTTACCTGAACGTTGATTGGCTGCTTAGGAGGCGCCAAACATGCAGGGAGGGGACTCGAGCAATGCGACGCACACACGTGGTATTCTGCCTAGTACCGCCACATGCCGAGCATAGCGATGCTTGAGCTGAACCAGTACTCGACCGAGCATGCTTGCTCATCACTACTAATAAGTCTATTTATTTCTTTTATTTTGGATTTACACTATATCTATATGAAAACACAAAACCATGTTTAAAAAAAATATATAAAAAAAAAATTATATATATATATATATATATATATATATATTTTTTTTTTTTAAACATGGTTTTGTGTTTCCATTTTCTGAAAGCCCTATTTTTTTTGGTGGGGGGGGGGCAATTGTCTTAGGTAGGGTCTCAATTCTTGCTGAAAAAGATGATGGCTTGATTGGAACCATTTTGGGGCACATAAGACTTTTTAATTGCTTGGTATTACACTTTTTGTGATGTCAGGTGATAAAAATTTGCTTTTTTGGCACATTTTTCATTTTAATATCTTCACGGTGTTCACCAGACGGGTTGGATCACATACTATTTTGATAGAGCAGATTGTTACGGACACAGCGATGCCTAATATGTGCATTTATTTAAATTTATTTAATTCAATAAAAGCATGTTTGAAAAAACAATTATGTTTTTGTATCTCAATTTTCTGAAAGCCATATTTTTTAATATTATGGAATTGGATTGGCATATGTAGAGGTTCATTTTTTTGTGGGAGGAGGTCACGGTTTGATTGGTGCTTATTTTGGATACATATTACTTTTTTGATAACTTTTTATATAATTTTTTTTTTTGTGCGGTGGGCAAAATGGCAATGCCATCATAGTTTTTTCGTTTTTTTTATGGAGTTCACAGTGCGGTAAAAGTAACATGATACTTTTATACATCAGGTCCTTACAGATGTGGCAATACCAAACATGTTTAGTGTTTTTTTGTTTTTTTAATTTTTAACCAATTATGTGTGGATATTGGAAGATTTCTTTACATTTTTTGGACCCAGACCCACTTGGCTCTTGAAGATCCAGTGGGTCTTATGGCTTACAATACACTGCAGTACACTATATTGTGCACTAACCCTGATCAGGCTCCTGCCTTTAGCAGGAGTCGGATCAGGCTTAGATATACCATGGCAATCCAAATGCATGTGAAGGCGTATGGTTGCCATATTAACCATCGGAATGCTGCCCAGTGCAGCGGCTCGATGGGGGAGGGAGCTCCCATCCTCAGTTTACCCTTTAAAGCATCAGGCAGCTAATGACCACGGCATGGCTAGAAATGGACCACCCTAAGGATCACAGCATCGAAGAGGTTAAACGGCCGACATCGGCTGACACTCTTCATTGCTCTGCCATCGTGAAAGGGGGGAGTGCTGTGTGCTTTGCCTACTTGAAAGAGGGTGGCGGGCGTGCTGCATGCTCTTCATCTTGATGGAGGGTCAGGGTAGTTGTGTGCGAGGCGGGGGGCATTAACAATTCAAGCATTGGGCCACTGCAATGGCAGAGCAGCTAGTCCCCTCCAGAGAGAGCGGTCCCAAAAGACTGTGGCATGGATGTGGTTAAATAGTTATTTGAAGCTGACTGTCAAGGCCGCTCATCAGATGTATTTGTGCGGCGGAAGGTGGTGCATGCGCACTGGAGCCGAGAGAGGAGCGGACAGGGGCGGGGGAGCTATGGCCTGCCTATAGCAGCTCAGTGGTATCTAAGGGCAAACTTGTGTGGAGCGCTGTGTCCATGTGAAACGCTGTGTCCAGATTGCATGCACCGCCACTCATGCCCAGTGCAAACCTGGTGACATTGACACAGCACTTTTATTATATAGGATAGAAGATGAACTGGAATCCTTATATGTAAATTTGCAGGAATTTAATAAAGCAAATAAGTTTAAAGAAAAATTGGAACAGAACATAGGAAATCTTACAATGAAGCTACACCCCTGCCATATCCTTCTACTATCTGAACATTTCAATTGATTTTCAGAAGTGAGTTCTTTTTTGTGCAACACAATGTATTGTATCGCACAAGAACGCCTATCTCATAAATGAGGTGCTCACAGTATATAGATACACCCAATCTATGAATGGTAAATCGCTATTTAATACAAAAAGGGGCACTCTCAGATAGTTAGAAGCAAATCGGCTATTTATTATTAAAAATGATCAATTAATAGCTAGTATAGCATAACAAAAATGACCTCATTAAAATAAGTACAACAAAAATGACCTCATTAAAATAAGTATCCATGTATTCCATTCATTAAATACATATAGTGACCCTAAAACTCTGCGTTGATCGTATTAGCAGGAAATTAGCAGCAAATGACTTGTGATAGCAGCAGATGACTGGAGTGTGGTAGCAATGAACAATAAAAAACAGCAGCAAATAGTAATAAGTAGTCCTCAAATGGTGTCAATATAGGTCCCTTAATACCACTCCAAAATACTTGGTTAAAATTAGTCCCCTAAATTCTTTGTATACATCATTCTGTCCTTAATTGACTTCTCCGTATGTGAGAGCGGCGTCCCGCACTATAATACAGCAGCGGCGTCCCGCTGTAAATGATGGTTGAGCTCACAGTCAAGTGAAGTACAGCTTACATGTAAATTGTGACGATCTTTCCGGGGTTCACCAGGACTTCCGCCCCGCTCAGGACACTGCCCAACTTCACCAGTGTCTCAAGCTGTTCCCGTCTATAACTCCTCCGCTGGATACTGGCGTTGCACGTGGGCTCCAGGTCCCCCTTCGGTCCCGTGCAGCGCTTATATGTTTCTCCTTGCGTGGAAGACAGTATCTCGTTTGGCGGTCCTTGCTCCCGGCAGAGGTCAGGGTTCACCAGGACTTCAGCCCCGCTCCTGACACTGCCCAACTTCACCAGTGTCTCAAGCTGTTCCCGTCTATAACTCCTCCGGTGGATAGTGGCATTGCATGTGGGCTCCAGGTCCCCCTTCAGTCCCATGCAGCGCTTATTTGTTTCTCCTTGCGTGGAAGACGGTTCCTCGTTTGGCGGTCCTTGCTCATGACAGAGGTCTTATACACGGCAACACAAGCACACGTGCAGCCTAAGTGTACACCGATCGCCATGGAAGCAGGTGATTGGACCATGTGACCCAGTGACGTCACGGAAGATCCTTCACCCCCTTCCCGGCTGAATACAGAGCAGGAGACCGGTAACCGGCTGTTACGCGATCAAATAGAGGGGGTAAGTTTATGTTTTTATTATTTTTAACCCTCTAGTGCGCGTTTTACTTTGCATTCTCTATTGAGAATGCTATTATTTTCCTTTATAACTATGTTTTAAGGGAAAATAATAAAGAGCGGGTACGCATCCCGATCGTCTCCTAGCAACCATGCGGGAAAATCGCACCGCATCCTCACTTGCTTGAGGATGCTTGCGATTTTCCCGCAGCCCCATTCACTTCTATGGGGCCTGCGTTGCGTGAAAAACTCAAAAACTGGAGCATGCTGCGATTTTCACGCAACGCAGAAGTGATGCGTGAAAATCACCGCTCATGTGCACATCCCATAGAAATGAATGGGTCCGGATTCAGTGCGGGTGCAATGCGTTCACCTCACGCATTGCACCCGCGCGGGAAAACTCGCCCGTGTGAAAGAGGCCTTACTCTAACCTTTTTTTCCCACATTCTGTTGATCAATATGGCTTCTCTCCTGTGTGAGTTCTCAGATGTTTAGCAAGATAAGATTTCAGATTAAAACATTTCTCACATGAAAAGGTTTAAAAAATATCTCAGTAACATGAAGTTTATATAAATAAAATATAGTTATTAAAATCTAGCTAGAAACACTAGTCTTCAGTTAATAAATTGATGAAATGCTAAGTATGCTGGTGAAATGCTGATGTTACCAGATTTTATGTAGCACATTAAACTTCTCAAAGTGCTTAAAAAATGGAGTCTTTAACTTGTAGTTATCAACTTAATTTTCTTGAAATTGTACAAACTACATGAAGAACATGTGTAAGATCTTCTACAAGAGTTTTGAGGCATAAAAAGAATCAGGTTATGCTCAAAATCTGGTCAAGTTTTGAGACATTTGTTGAATGTCCCTACTTTTAGAAGTGGGGTCAAAAGTAGATCACAATTGCAGAGTAGAACACTTTTCTGTTCAGTGATACTCCAAAAAAGTCACTAAAAGTCCTATCTTCATGTCAGGTGATATAGTATTACTGACATAGGCACTAGTGATAAGCGAGTACCAAATTGTTCGGGTACTTGGTCCAAACACATAGCTATATTCGTGCGCTCGGCCGAGCACCCGAGTATAATGGAAGTCAATGGGAGACAACCAGGCACCACCTGCTCGGATGAGGGGAGGGTGCCTGGTCCATTGGAAAAGTTCAGAAAGTGATGGAAACACCTCTGAAATCGATCAGGAACAGCAGGGGGACCATGTCTGAATGCACCTTGGATTTCAATGTCGCTGCTGGGAACCATGTTGTACACCACTTTCACAGACTGTCCAAAAAATGCCCAAAACCACGAACCACCCAGGGAAAAAAACCTATTTTGAGGAAAAATTGTTAGGAAACATTCTTTGCTGTATGTTCAATTGTATATACAGTGTACATGCTGCCAAAAATTACAAGAAAGAAGCACTCCGATACAGCCTGTATATCACATAAAGGAGGGCCTCATTCACATGGTGCTACATTTGTTCAGGTACACTGCTACACTCATAAAGCCTATGCACTAAGTGAAAGGGCTGCCAAATATACTCCAATACACCCTTTCTTACACATAAAGGAGGGCATCACCAAATAACCATAAAGTGACTTGCAATAAAATTTCAAAGATTTATTAATTGATTAAAAAACAAACAATATATATATATATATATATATATATATACATATATATATATATATATAATGTCAATATCAAGGAATATATGGTGGCAGTACAAATGGTAGCCAAGATATGTGCCCCCCCCCCATGTACAGAAGGACCATATATATCTCCCATATGGTAAAAAAAATGAGCAATTATGTACATACAATACAGCTACAAGGCACATTATTTCACAATTAGTATGCCTGAAGGACACTTGAAGAGGAAGACACGGGCCACTGGCTGAGAGGAGAGCCCACCTCTACGTACGTTTCGCTCCACTTTCTCAAGGGCGCCTTGATTTAGAACATAGAAAATAGCAAAGATATTCTTCTATATTTTCTATATAAGGCTTCATTTGCAATTTTTATGCCCTCAAGGTCTCAATAACACCGTTTGCCCCACTGTATTAAGTACAACTTGCCTAAATTATCCAGAGAGCAGAGATAGGATGTCTAATACTACATGTGTCATCCACTCCACATAGAGAAACATAAGACACCACTAGTTCTGCTTGAAACATATGTTGGGAAAGTATTAGACAGTGGATGGGATTTTCCTGTGGAGACTAATAGAGATGTTCTATTGTCCCCTGCGTTCATCTCGTCTATTTATTCATACTACTATTAACCCCAAACCCTACGCTTTATGATACATTCCGTATTCACAATGGCACTTGGCCGGGCTGCCCCCTTGTTTATACTAGTTATTGAACCCACATTCAAAAAAATTCAGGAATCTCCAGACATTTCTAGATTAAGAGTTGGCCGTTTACTCAATCCACTGCAACATTCACAGAATATTTATTATTATTAATAAAGGACCCTTCTTCTGCTATTTTCTATGTTCTAAATCTTTTCCACCATTTGGGTGGGGGCCCTAACTTTAAAATTAATCCTAGCAATTCAGAACCTGGTAAACCCATTCAATCATCTTTTGGGACCAAGTGCAGATAAAAATTAAATATATCTCTTCATGTGATATTCAGCTTTGTTATGAGCCCTTTTCGCCACACTTTGGGCCTCGAAAACACAACCCAGAAACTGACCTCTATTTGCTGACAAACTTTTAATACCAACTCTTTAGAGATCTCAGGATCCTCCTAATATCCAACAGCAGCATTTTAAAAAAAAGTTGATTCCTATAGATTTGAAGAAAGGGGAAACACATTCCACACAGATCTGAGATCTTATCGCTTGCACATTGCTGGCATTTGTTTGTCCCATACAGTGAAATAAATGTAAAAATGGCTGAAAACAGCAAAAAAAAACTTCAGCAAGCTGTGTTATTAAAAAGCCAATGAAAAAAAATACTATGAGCAAAAAAAAAACTTGTGTGTCCCACTTTTGATATTTCCTATAGACCTTCAGATTACACCCAGAGCTGATGTTTTCACAGCAAAAAATAAAAATGACACAAAACTGCAGAGAAACGCCAGAAAAAATGTTCTATGTGAACCCAGATTAACAGATTATAAATGTGTAGAAAGCAAAGAAACATCTGCAGTAAAAAGAAATGCAGCCAAAGTGGTTATAGCTGCTAAAAAGACGAGTCCGCAGAGGATTTTGTGACACTTTTGAAAATGTCAATCGACATCATGAGATTTCAGAATAAGATATAAATGGCTGAGTTTACAGCAGGTTGGAACTGGAATAATGTGCACCAAATGTATGCAACTAGAATTTTTATCAACGGAGACAAGAATTGGCTAAAACAAGAACAGGACAAAAAAAAAAGACACATTTTTGCCAACATGACACATTGACTGGAGGGAGGCACAAAATAATACTTTTTTGGTAAATGAGGCGCACTTCATATGCTCCAATAAACCTGGCATATTATCAGCCACATTCTAGGCACAAACCTGTTCATACTTCTGCCCCACTGTTCCTTAAACACAGCACAGATTACAATATCTTATAATTTCTTCCACTTACAGTCAGTTCAGTGATACTTACCAGACATGGACCCTACACACACTCAGGACTTGATCTCCACTCAGTGTCTTCTCCTCAGCAAGTCAGTGATCCAAGTTTGTGTCTTTTATACCCCTTTGGTGGCTATAGCTATCTGCTCCTCCTCTTCCCCCAGGAGACGCCCAGTCCCACCTTCATAATCATTGAAACCTTTCATCATCAGATCTGGCTTCCCTCATTACCATATACAATGGAAGGATAATGGTGCCTTCTCCTCATCAACCAGTTTAGCATTTTCTGTCCTCCTGAGATGGTCCTTCATTTACACATTGTATTTGCAGGGTAGAGACCTATTATTCACACTCCTAATTAGCATCTGTAAGAGATTCCTGGGAAACTCCGAGACCTTTTAATATGAGAATCAGTGTAAACAATGAGCATTTTACATCCTGATAAGATACATTTCATCCAGACCTATAACCACATGACTCTCCATCTATAATAAACATATATGAAATGCTCCATATTATATCTAATAAAACAGATAATAAAATATCGAATACAACAGAGAATAAAACTCATATTACACACAATACAATATTTCTTACAGATTCCAGCTAAAGTAAGAATGACTCTAATTGGAATAACCCTGTATGACAACTTTATATAAGTATTTGTTGTTATAAGGGTGTTATAAGTGTGCCAGGCTGATATGTTTGACAACCATCAATAGAATGTTAAGTTCAATTTAAAAAAAAAAAATAGTTGGGAAAAATATACAGTACCTTTTAAAAAAATAAAATAAAGAAAAGTACTATACATAATTGATATTGAACCATAGAATAAAATTATTCAATCCTGCATGTGAACAGTCTGAACACAATACTGTTTTGTTTTTCATTCCATTACCCAAAAATGCTATAGAAAGTAATGAAAAGTTTTATATATCCCTAAATTGCAATATTGGAAGCTGTCACTCGTCCTGCAAAAAAGTCCTTATGAGGCTCTATCTACAGAAAGACTGTCTTTGAAAGGAGCAATAGAATTTTTTTAATTACCTTACTTTGTGTATATAGAAGATATAAAATAGAAACAGTATAAATCTGTTACTAAAAAAGTCATTATGTCACTAATACAGCACGATGGACACAGTAAAAACAACACCCCAAAAATGGTAGAATAGCTATTTTTATATGCTGTCCCTTTATAAAATGTTAAACTAATAAGTTATAAAAACTTATACACTATATAAGTTATTACATTGAGATGTGCAGTTAGTAAAAAAAATAAATGCTGTGCCCTCATTTACCAAACTAGCCAGCATCCTTTATTTATGTGATCTATTAAATAAATTGCTAAAATAAAGTTGCCATTAAAACAAATTGAAGTAAAAAGAAAGTTGAAAAAATAATCAAACATTGCCACACCGAAATGTGTAGATGAGGCCACACCTTGTGTATCGCCTACCACGTTCACAGAGACGTGTGATTGTCCACATAAAAATAGTGAAATATCCTCACCTGGACGTTAGTTTCACAATGACAACTACTCCCATCATTCAGATAGAAATTTTTCTCTCCCCACATAACTTTAAAAGGGTTGGTAAAAATATAACAAAAGTCAAATTAATCTCCCTTGTCTGTGTAACCTACCATTTAGGCTAGTTTCTGCGAACCAAGAAATACGGCCCATGTAATGGCCGCATTTCCTGGCTTCTTTATAGTCTTCTACAAATATAACTACAGAGGGCACTGCAGGGGGCATTATAAATACTGGAGGCATGTCAGGGTGAGCATTATAACAGTAGGGGGCAGTATAAATAATGGGGGCACTGTAGGGGTATTATAAATCCAGGAGACATTATAGGCATTCTTATTACTACAGTGGGCTCTATAGAAGGCACTTATAGATTTGCCTTATTTCTATAAACTTTTCTATATACTTTTATATTTGAAATAAACATACCCCAATACTGTTTGTATCAGGCCACCAATTCACCCCAAGAGTATGGATGAATGTACGTACTTTTATTACTGAAATAAATTGAGTTTCACCTGTATATATATCAACAATTTTCAAAATCGTTAAGGCCCAATAGGCCATGGCTTTTGAGTGGATGATCCACCTTGCTTCTTTTTGTAATTGTATGCAATGCCTATCACCCCCTTGTGGAGGGTTGGGGACATGTTCAATACTTGAAAAACGCAAACAGTCTGGATTTCCTTCATGTGCTTCTCTTACGTGATCTATCACTCTTGGACAACCTTTTCTTAATTTCTGCAAAACTAAAGGGGAGATAGGCACTCACATCTTTTCAAGTGCCTATCTCTCCTTTAGTTTTCCGCAAATTATTGAATGTTTAGAGGTATCAATGTGATAAGAGCACCTACCATCTCCCTAGTTAGTAGAGCTACTCCTATTGTTATAACACTTTTCTTAATTTAATGGAATTTACGTGTTCCCTGAACCTCTCACAGATACATATGATGGTTTTGCCTGTACAAAAGGGTCCTCACTGACACATTATAAAATACACTACATATGTGCTTTTACAGGTTATTAAAATATCCACTTTATGATAGATACCCCCTAAAGTGTAGGATTTTATTCTGGGCATTATATCTGCAGAAAGCAGAATTGCCGCATCTAAAGTTCCCTTTTGTTCTCCTGTCCTGTTCTCCTGGCCGCAATACATGAACACCGTTCCGTGTGCATTCCGCATCACAAATCTGAAGATGCGGATCAGAACGGAACAGAACCCTACGGAAGCACTAGAGTGCTTCCATTGGGTTTTGTTCTGTACTTCCGTTGCGCAAAAAGATAGAACTTGCTCTATCTTTTTGCAGAACAGACTGATGTAGACCCATTCAAGTTGAATGGGTCTAGATCCATCATGGCGGCCGTACGGAGGTTGCCTTTGCATTGGTGACCGCAAATTGCCGTGTGCATGAGCCTTAAGTCTGATAAATTGACCATAGGGGACAGACCTCTTTATACTTGATGGATGGAAGCTGTCATGGTGACAAACAGAATATGCCCAATGATAGGGCCCTCAGGATAATTTCACAAATACTTAATTCGGTCAGTGGACCGACAAAGATCCCTGTAGGGGTCCTAAACTAAATATCTTTATTGTTACAAATCTAAAATCACAAGACCTACAGGGATAGGTTAAAACTATCAGGAATGAGGAGGGGGTGACGGTTCCTAACTTGCAATTGGTGCCACCTCACACTACATAGACCATTTGTTTATTCCATGGGTGCAGGGCCTGTCATAAACCTGAGGATAGCTAGGCTACATTAAGGATCAGGTGTAGTTTGCATGTGTGGTACTGCTGTGCAAAACTAGGAGTCTAAGAAACTAAGCTGTCATGGTGTAGCAAAGAGTCTGCTGCCGTGGGCTTACAATAGCCCTCCATGACCAGCTCATTGCCCTTCACCATGACAACCCCATCCAAGAACTGTAGGGCCCGATATCCATAAATACAGTTGAATTTCATATTCATATTGTTCTTCTCATTTAAGTGTGTTACAAATTTCAAGCATTGAAATTCGGTTCCCGACCACACTACGAAGATGTTATCCACGTATCTCAAAAATAGCATTATATGGGCTAAAAATGGGTTGTTCACCGAGAAAACAAATCTATCCTCAAATCTAGCTAGATAAATATTAGCAAATGTGCATGATACTGGTGTCCCCATGGCTGTACCATGTTTTTGTCTGTACCACTGATTCCCGAATCTAAAAACATTATTAGTTATAACAAAATCCAAACTTTCTCTAATGAATTGGCAAAAGAGACCACCATTTTTAGTATTACCGAATACATCAATTATAGTTTTTTCAAAACTAGTCTAAGTAGCCAATCAATATACTTGGATAAAGGTTCAATAGACGAGCCATTCCCTGCCACTACATCAAGTCTGAAGAGCTCTGTCTCCTATGGGCAATTTATCAGACTTAGGCCTCATGTACACAGCCGTTTTTTGGTTCCACATCTGAGACACATATTTTGCGGCTCGGGTGCAGACCCATTCACTTCAAAGGGGCCGCAAAAGATGGGGACAGATCCTTGTAAGGGTCCTAAACGGTCATTTGCATGAGGCCTTAGGAGAATTACCAACACTGAAGGAGGATATTATGGGTTACCAGTATGAAGCCCTGGAATTAGCTATGAGAAGAAATGGGGAATTTTCCCAATGTGATTTGCTAAAAGGTAATAAAAAAAGAGGAAATAAAAAAGGCAGTTAGGGATTTGTTTTCTCGTTTAAATGTAGCCCCATGACAGAGTATATACGGAGGACAATATATAATAATTGGGACATCCTTAAAAATGATAGCAGCCTGGATGAGTATACAAAAAAACAGACCAATAGTGACATTTAGAAGAAGCCATAAAAAAAGATATGTTGGTGAGGAGTCAGCATGTAGTAAAAAAGAACAAAAATTGGTTACAGGACAGGAGAACAAAAGAGAACATTAGATGCAGCAGTTCTGCTTTCTGCAGATATAATGCCCAGAATAAAATACTACACTTTGGGGTAGTAAAGTGTATAATTTAATAACCTGTAAAAGCACATACGTAATGTATTTGATAATGTGTCAGAGTGGACGCTTTTATATAGACAAAACCATCAGATATACAGTTGTGTTCAAAATTATTCAGCCCCCACTGAAATTGAGTGTTTTGGCCAGTTTATATATAGCATCACTATTCCCACCAGAGAGCAGAGGCCATTATAATATTACCATAAATTGTTAATTTATGCCTACTCTTGGCTCCTGGACTAAATCTCTCTAAAACTTAACTTTAATTTTCTCTACTAACTATTAGCACTAATTCTATTAAAATTTCTGGCCCCTCACCTGACTAGTTTTCACTACCGCTAAGTATTGCGGAGTTGTACTCCGCTACAATTGAGGGGGAGAGTCGCGCGTACTATCTCCCCTACACTGATTTAGTGAAGACAGGTGTAGCAGTCACTGTGTTAAAATCACTGCACACTACCCCCCGACATGTTTCGCCCGTGAAGGCGTCCTCAGGGGTATCGGGTAGTGTCTGTGTGCTGCTGGGCAGCAGAGTTATTTAAAGCCTTTGTTCCCCACCTCCTTTTTCATCATAGTTAAATTAACCTAGAGGAGCTGTTCATAGATCGAGATATTTGTTACACTAATGCTCATTGGATATGGGGATCTGGGGGGTGTGCACTGAGATATCCTTCAGCGCATGTCATGACACTTAAACTTTTCCCCACTAAGTCTCAAAATGACTGCGCATGTCATAGTACTTTGCCTTCTGAGAACCTCTCAGAATCTATTGCGCATGTCTTGATACTTAACTTTGGCGCTTCCCTGTACGATCTTACCGCGCATGTCTTGAGACTTATGTTTCAAATACTAAGCACTTTGCGATTCCATATGTGATCTTACCGCGCATGGCTTAGGACTTATGTTTTAAATTGCTGAGGACCGTAGTCTACTGCGCATGCCCCCATACTTATACTCTGTACGGGCTATTTCGTGCGCATGTCAGCCGACTTAGACATATTTCTCAATAAATGCCCATTCTTAACATAAATCAATCCCTATCATATCCTAATACGTGAGTCTCTATAACAACTATTAATGATATCAAGTTAACGGGATATTCTTGATAGATTCTATCTTACATTTAGTCAATCGATAGTTACTTATCTTTTCCGGTCATGATTAGTATAGTACCAGCCCTTATTGATTCTGTCATATTAATGTATGTTTTATTATATTATATTGTATGATTATTTGTGAATTGAAGATTTATCACATTCAGGACATGGAAAATGGCTTCTTCCTGGGTGAGTTCTCAGATGTTTAGCAAGATAAGATTTCAGATTAAAACATTTCTATATCTGTGACATGACAATGGCTTACTGTGTGAATTTTTGATGTTTAATAATGTTGTTATTCCCTCAATTCACATTTAAGGTATGATACCATTGGCCATACAATCCGGCGCTCTACTGCGCGTGTCACCGCACTTAGTCTTTTTTCCAACTTAGCTTCATGTTTGCTGCGCATGCCTTAGAACTTCTTTATTTGCAGAGTTCTTAGGATGTTCTTAGCTTTTGCGCTCATCTATAAAATCATAATGCGCATGCGATAGGACTTCATCAGAATCCCTATACTAAAGATTCGGCTGTGCATGCTCTCACAATTAGGTTCGGTGCGGACTACATTCACTTTATACGCATGTCACTGGCCGATTATTCCATGAATTGCGCATTCCATTAATTAATTTAATTTGACGGAATGCTTTTACTTGTATTATATCATCTGATTCGTTTTTATAATTAAGGTGGTGCTCATCCTTTATTTATTTTTTTCTTTTTTTCCAGTTTATTATGTGTGAATAATCTAAGATTTTACCTGTTTGGAAAATTTAGTTTTTTATTTTTTATGTATATCAAATTATGCTTTCCAGTTATTCATTCTTGACTACTAGAATTTTTCCCATATGTTTTTACTCATTTTAAAAAAAAATTTTTTTTAACAAAATTCCTCTAACTGCTACTACATTAGTTTATATGTTAAATTCCTGTACATGACCACCATTGAATTGCATATCCCGTTCTGTACTATTTGATAATTAATAATATTATTACCCCAATTCAATAAAAAATGGAACCAGCTTTTTATTATTTTTCCTTTTAATTAATTAATCCAATTACGGAGGGAGGTTAGGGACGATTAATTATACATATTTTACTAAATAACTCCTTTCATCATGGATTCTTACTAATTTGCCCTGCTTTTTAATGGAGTTTGAGTTATATTCTTTTAGTCTTCTTTTGAAATTATCTTGAGCAATTACCGCTTGGACAAGAAGAACACATAAGTAAATCCCTCATTTAGTCCTCTAGGGGCTAGACTTTTCAATCTATATATCCACTTTGTTTCCTGTTGTTGTAGTTTCCTATCAATGTTGCCACCTCTGGGGCCTGCTTTCACTTTTTGTATGTCCCAGAATCTAATTGACTTGGTATCTCCATTGTGTACTGTTTGTATATGTTTTACTAATGTTGTACCCTTTTTATCCTTTATGTCACTCAGATTTTTAGATATTCGTCTTCTCAATTCATGGACTGTTTTGCCTACGTAAATTTTTGGACATGTACAGCTCATCATGTATACAACTCCTATGGTCTTACAATTTATGTACTCTCTTATTTCATAGGTCCGTTGATCTATATGGTTGACAAAGCACGTTTTCCTCTCTATCTGGGCACAGAACACACAATCACCGCATGGATGCGATCCTCTCATTGTCAACCAGGTACGTTTTAATATCAATATTTTGCTGCCACTGAAAGTGGCTATGGACCAGATTTTGCTTCAGATTAGGTCCTTTTCTGTAGGTTATTGCAGGGTACATGGGTAAAACTAAATTCAGGTCCTCGTCTGCTCTGAGTATGTTCCAGTATTTTGCCAGAATATGTTGTATTTTCTTATGCTGCTTGTCATAGGTTCCAATACATCTTATTATGGTGTCTTGTTGATGACTCTTTTCTTTTAAGAGATCTAAACTGTCAATTACTTTGGCTCTACGATAGGCCTTATGAAGGATCTTCTTGGGATATCCCTTCTCAAGGAAGCGATTATACAGTACCCTACTTTCTGCTTCAAAGGCCTCCTCCGTGGAGCAATTTCTTCTGGCCCTGATATATTGGCCAAATGGTATCCCTCTTCGTAGGGGGAGTGTATGGTAACTCTGCCACTTTAAAAAGCTATTTGTGGAAGTTGCTTTACGATGTACTGTTGTATTTATTTGGCCATCCAATTGAATCTTTATGGTGAGATCCAAGAAATTCATCCTTATTTTACTAATTTCTGAAGTAAACTTAAACTTATTGTGTTCTGATTTAGGTGAGAAACAAACTCGTGAAATTGTGTTTCTGTGCCCTCCCAAAGAATCAAAATATCATCTATAAATCGTGCCCAAATTAAAATGTGATGGGTGAATTGGAAATGAATATCCGTGAATACTGTCTGTTCCTCCCACCACCCAAGAAATACATTTGCGTAATTTGGTGCGCAAATCGTCCACATAGCGGTACCAGTGATCTGTAAATAATATTTACTGTCATACATAAAATAATTATGTGTTAACAGAAATTTAAGAAGTGTCAAAGTGAATGAATTATGCTCCTGATATTGTGTTCCCTTGGTGCTCAAAAAATATTCGATGGCCTTCAACCCCAATTCATGATTAATACTCGTGTATAATGCTTCCACATCTAAGCTTGCAACGTAGGTACTTGCTTTAACTTGTACATCTTGTAATTTCTTTCAGACATCTTTTGTGTCCTTAAGATATGATGATAATCCCGGCACGAATGGAGATATAATTGTATCTATCTATTGACTGGGCGAAACATGTCGGGGGGTAGTGTGCAGTGATTTTAACACAGTGACTGCTACACCTGTCTTCACTAAATCAGTCTAGGGAGGATAGTACACGCGACTCTCCCCCTCAATTGTAGCGGAGTACAACTCCGCAATACTTAGCGATAGTGAAAACTAGTCAGGTGAGCGGCCAGAAATTTTAATAGAGTTAGTGCTAATAGTTAGTAGAGAAAATAAAAGTAAAGTTTTAGAGCGATTTAGTCCAGGAGCCAAGAGTAGGCATAAATTAACAATTTATGGTAATATTTTGGCCAGTTTGACATTGATTTTGATCATTTCAGTCATCTTGTTTACAATTAAATCAAAGAGGCACTTGTAAGTCAGACAAATATAACTTAACATTTATAATAAAATAACCACAAATGTCTTTTCTGTGCTCACATCAATATCAGTTTTATTCAACCCCCAAGTGACATTCAATCTTAGTACTTAGTACAACATCCTTTTCCAGTTATAACAGCTTTTAAACATGAAGCATAGCTTGACACAAGTGTCTTGCAGCGATCTACGGGTATCTTTGCCCATTCTTCATGGGCAAAAGCCTCCAGTTCAGTCACATTCTTAGGCTTGCGCGCTGCAACTGCTTTCTGTAAGTCCCACCAGAGGTTCTCAATCGGATTTAAGTCTGGTGACTGCGATGGCCACTTTAAAATGTTCCAGCCTTTAATCTGCAACCATGCTCTAGTGGACTTGGAGGTATGCTTGGGATCATTGTCCTGTTGAAAGGTCCAACGTCTCCCAAGCCTCAGGTTTGTGACGGACTGCATCACATTTTCATCAATATCTCCTGGTACTGAAGAGAATTCATGGTACCTTGCACACGCTGAAGCTTCCCTGTACCTGTAGAAGCAAAACAGCCCCAAAGCATGATTGACCCCCACCATGCTTCACAGTAGGCAAGGTGTTCTTTTTCTTCATAGGCCTTGTTCTTCCTCCTCCAAACATAGCGTTGATCCATGGGCCCAAACAGTTCTAATTTTGTTTCATCAGTCCACAGAACACTATCCCAAAACTTTTGTGGTTTGTCCACATGACTTTTGGCATACTGCAGTCGACTCTTCTTATTCTTTGGAGACAGCAAGGGGGTGCGCCTGGGAGTTCTGGCATGGAGGCCTTCATTACGCAGTGTGCGCCTTATTGTCTGAGCTGAAACTTCAGTACCCGCATCTGACAAATCTTTTTCAGTTCCTCAGCAGTCACACTGGGACTTTTCTCCACTTTGCGCTTCAGGTAGCGCACAGCAGTCAAAGTCAGCATCTTCTTTCTGCCACGACCAGGTAGCGTTTCAACAGTGCCCTTTGCCTTGAATTTGCGAATGATGCTTCCTATGGTGTCTCTTGGTATGTTTAACATCTTTGCAATCTTCTTATAGCCATTGCCCTTCCTGTGAAGAGAAATCACCTCTTCTCTCGTCTTCCTGGACCATTCTCTTTACTTCACCATGTCTGTAAACACACCAGTAAATGTCTAGAAGGAGCTGAGTATCACAGTCATTTTACATCTGCCTAATTGGTGCTTATTCTGCTTGATTGCTGCTCCTTGACATCCACAGGGGTTTTCAATACCTGATCGAAAACACTTGAATGAACCTCTGTTCTTAGGAGTGGTCGTCTTTAAGGGGTTGAATAATTGTGTCAATGAAGAAATCACAAAAATTTTTGGTTCTTTAAAAAGTCCTTGTGAGATTTCATTCTGAACACAATTACAAATGTACACTAAATTCCCTAAAACCCTTTGGGGGTTGAATAATTTTGAACACAACTGTATCTACGAGAGGTTCAGGGAACACGTAAACTCCATTTAATCAGCAAAAGGTTGTCCAAGACTGATTGATCACGTATGGGAGGCACATGAAGGAAATCCAGATATGATTTTTCTAGCTAAACCAAGCAATTCTTATCACCCATTCCAGTCTAATCTAACCACCCATTTGCTGGCAGCAGCAAAATACTGATCCCATTGCATTGGTTTCAAACTTCCCCGTCCTCATTGGAGGAATGGTGTACTAAGTTTGATCAGATGTACAACTTTGAGGAACTCTGTAGTTGGACGGAGAGAAAACATGAGACATTTCTGACTATCTGAGGCTCTTGGAGGCAGTGGAGAGGAGTACTATGAGAAATACTCAGAGTAATTGGAGATTTAAAACGACCCCCCCATCTCTTCCCTACATATTCTTCTCCTTCTTGTTGTTCGTTGGTCTTTGTAGTAGCTTTGGATAGTCTTTCAGATTCATTTTGATTCTACATCAGAGTTATAAACCATGTATTGATATCCTGACAAGTAGTTTTCTCTCATTTGCAAGTGGATTTACCTGATGGCAGATACCTGAGCACATTGATATGTATGTCGATAATTCATTATTAGGCTTATGACTGAGTGTATTTGTGCAAAAGAACTTTTAAGCAGCGCTACATAACCCAAATTTGGGAGAAAAATCAAAACAATACGGTACCCAATTGATGGTCCGATGTTGGTGCAAGCAGATGGTAATCCAGGTTAAGGATCCCAAATAATGAACAAAAAAATAATAAATCCGCAGCACTCTTCCGCTTGCAATGAAGTCCGGTAGTCTTTAGTTTAGATAGCAGCTACATTGATGACGCTTCGACTATTCCAGTTTGAGAAAGCCTGGAATAGTCGAAACGTCGCAATTGTATGCTGCTATCTAAAGAGTGCTGCGGATTTACAATTTTTTTGAGTGTATTTGTGTACGCTTCAAAGAAGACAAAGTTGAAAATATGTTCATAAATGATTTATTACATGTTGTCATGTTTCATGTAACAAAAAACAATAAAAGTGAATTTAAACAAGGAAATCCAGACTGTTTGAGTTGTTCAGGTATTGAACATGTCCCCCAACCCTCTACAAGAGGGTGATAGGCATTGCCTATTATTACAAAAAGAAGCAAGGCGGATCATCCGCTCAAAAGCTATGGGCCTATTGGGCCTTAATGATAAAAACGACTACAGCGCGTTTTTGTAAAATTGTTTATCTATATATATATATATATATATATATATAAATAGCGACCTCTCTGATTATTATTGCTTGTTTTAATGTTTAGTTTTAGCTATATTGCATATATTATTTCTTTAGGATATTGTGACGAGATAGCTTTATTGGTTGCTATGGCGATTTCACCAAGCAGCATTAAACGAGCACATAAGAGACGTGATTATGTCAGTGGCCAGAATAAGCGCATTTGCGCAAAAAGCCCGTCAATGAATTTGGACTGCATGAAAGTTTGTCTGCCCCTGCCATGCATGTATAATGTCTATCTAAACGAATAAAGGATACTATTTCTACAAATGGTGAGTGCCGCTTTATAATTTACACTACATCTGTCACGAATGAAGTTGCAGATTGCTGGAACTTATAAATAAATGACTGACTGGCTTGATCCCAAACAAAGGAGCAAATAGGTGAGCCCTAAAAACCCTAACTGCTACACATGAAAAGGCCTCAATGGTAGACGATTGCATGCCCACGTACCTAAGACTGTGTGACACCTGAAAACCCTATAATAGTGAGGGGACAAGACCACCGGCTCCCTGCACTGAATACGCAGGGAGTCAGGGTCACCTAGAATCAGGCCAGCGAGGAAACACAATAAAGGGAAAATACTTATCTGAGCAAACAGCAGCAGCAGCCTCCAGCAGTGAACAATTCATCCAGGAAGTAGTATAAACCGCAAGATGAGGCAGTATGGGGGGAATATAAAGAAAGACGATTAGTCTAAATAAGTGACACCTGGCAGAAGGAAAGCCGCCAAAGTAAAACCAAAACAAAGAACGTCATACAAAAGGTAGGGAAGAACGTCTGTCTGACCTTCTCACCGAACTGGCGGTGACAGTACCCCTCCCTCTACGGGTGGACTCCGGACACTCAGAACCCACCTTCTCAGGATGAGACCTATGAAAAGCCCTGATGAGACGAGTGGCCTTAATGTCCGCCACTGGGACCCACATCCTCTCCTCAGGACCATAGCCCTCCCAATGAACGAGGTACTGCAGAGAACCGCGGATAATGCGAGAATCCACAATCCTGGAGACCTGAAATTCAAGATTACCATCAACCAAAATCAGAGGAGGAGGCAAAGAGGAGGGTACAGTGGGTTGGACATAAGGTTTTTATAGGGACCTGTGACAAAACATTATGGATCAAGTCAAGTCTGAGGAAGATCAAGACGGAAAGCAACGGGGTTGATGACTGACAAGATCTTGTAAGGCCCAATAAACCTAGGACCCAACTTCCAGGAGGGAACCTTCAGTTTGATGTTCTTTGTAGACAACCACACCAGATCACCCACATTCAGGTTCGGACCAGGCACACGTCTCTTATCCGCCACACGCTTATATTTCTCACTCATCCTCTTTAGATTACCCTGAATCTTTTGCCAAATAAATGACAAGGACGAGGAAAATCTCTCCTTATCAGGTAAACCAGAAGACCCCTCTCCAGAGAATGTCCCAAACTGCGGATGAATCCCATATGCACCAAAAAATGGTGACTTATCAGAAGACTTCTGGCGACGATTATTTAAAGAAAACTCAGCAAGAGACAAAAAATAATACCAATCCTCCTGATTCTCTGCCACAAAACAATGCAGATATGTCTCCAGATTCTGATTCGGTCTGACCATTCGACTGCGGGTGAAAAGCAGAAGAGAACGACAACCGAACCCCCAAGCGAGAACAGAAGACCTTCCAGAATCTGGAAACAAATTACGTGCCCCTATCAGAAACGATGTCTGAAGGAATGCCATGCAATTTTACAATGTGATCAACAAACGCTTGTGCCAGCGTCTTAGCATTGGGTAACCCAGGAAAGGGAATGAAATGTGCCATTTTGCTAAAACGGTCCACTACCACCAGAATCACAGTCTTCCCCAGGAGCAAGGCAAGTCCGTAATGAAGTCCATGGACAGATGTGTCCAAGGACAGGAAGGAATGGGTAACTGGAGGAGAGATCCCGATGGCCGTGAATGAGGGACCTTGGCACGAGCGCGGGTCTCGCAGGCTGCCACAAAACCCTCAACCATCTTACGAAGAGCAGGCCACCAGAATCTCCGAGCAATGAGATCCACTGTTGCTCTACTCCCCGGGTGCCCAGCAAGGACAGTATCATGGTACTCCTTAAAAACCTTGTGTCGTAAAGCAAGAGGCACAAATAACCTTCCAGGAGTACAACGATCAGGAGCCTCTGCTTGAGCTACCTGAACCTCTGCCTCTAAATCAGAATAAATAGCAGAGACGACTACCCCATCAGCCAAAATGGGACCCGGTTCTTCCAAGTTTCTCCTTCCCGGAAAACAACGTGACAGGGCACCCGCCTTCACATTTTTAACCCCAGGGCGGAACGTAACAACAAAATTAAACCTAGACAAGAACAAGGACCATTTGGCCTGTCTCGGGTTCAGACGCTTGGCCGATTCCAAGTAGGCCAGATTCTTATGGTCGGTAAACACGGTAATAGGGTGTCTGGCTCCCTCTAACCAATGGCACCATTCCTCAAAAGCCAATTTGATAGCCAACAACTCCCTATTTCCCACATCATAATTTCTCTCTGCAGAGGAGAGTTTCCTTGAGAAAAAGGCACACGGTCGTCATTTGGCAGGAGAGGGACCCTGAGATAAGACCGCATCCACCTCAGAAGCATCCACCTCAACAATAAAAGGTAGAGAGACATCAGGTTGTACCAAAATGGGAGCAGAAGCAAAACACTCTAAAAAGGGGGTGGATTTTTCCTCGTGGTCTGAAGATGCGCTTAAAGCCTTTTCTAGTATTATAGTCATATCAGTAAGTGGCTTAAAAACAGAGGAATAATTTAAAATTAACTTTCTGTAATAGTTAGCAAAAACCAAAAACCGCATCAGCGTCTTCTGATTCTCAGGAAGCTCCCAATCAAGCACAGCGCGGACCTTCTCAGGGTCCACCTGAAAACCAGAGAAGAAAACCATTTAATTGAATCTTTGGAACCGCAAACACACATTTTTCCAGTTTAGCATACAATTTATTCTCCCGCAGAATCAGCAAGACCTGAGATAGGTGGTCCCGATGAGTCTTGAAATCAGGAGAAAAAAATCAAAATGTCATCTAGATACACAACTACAAATTTCCCTATTAAATGACAAAAAATGCTGTTCACAAAATGTTGGAAGACAGCCGGAGCATTCATCAAACCAAAGGGCATAACCAAATTTTCAAAAAGCCCCTCAGGGGTATTGAAGGCAGTCTTCCATTCGTCCCCTTCCCTGACCCTGACTAGGTTGTATGCCCCTCTTAAATCCAGCTTAGAAAAAACTTTAGCCCCAACTGGTTAAAGAGGATCAGAGGAAGCGGATAGGGGTCAAGAATCGTGATACGGTAAGCTCCCTGAAATCCAGACAAGGTCTTAAAGAAGCGTCTTTTTTCTTAACAAAAAAAAAACCCAGCGGCAACAGGTGACTTCGAGGGTCTGATATGTCCCTTTCTCAGGCTCTCAGAGATATAAGTACGCATGGCGCTCTCTCAGGTTGAGAGAGATTGTATAACCGTGATTTTGGCAGCTTGGCACCTGGGATGAGGTTAATAGGACAGTCGTACTCCTGGTGAGGGGGCAACTTCTGGACACCACTCTCGGAAAATAAATATCAGAAAATTCAGAGAGAAAAGATGGAACAGTTTTGGTAGAAACCTCTGAAAGAGATGCCGTGAGGCAATTCTCTCTGCAAAACTCACTCCAACCATTTATTTGCCTTGCTTGCCAATCAATGGTGGGGTTATGTTTAGTGAGCCAGGGTAGCCCCAACACTAGAGGAGTAGGTAATCCGCTTAAGACGAAACATGACACATCCTCAACATGAGTGTCACCCACAGTCAAATAGATATTGTGAACTATGCCCTTTAACGATCTCTGAGAAAGTGGAGCGGAATCGATAGCAAAAACAGGTATAGCCTTTTCCAAATTGCACACCTGGAAGCCATGCATTGTTACAAATTGATTATCAATGAGATTGACAGCTGCTTCACTATCTACAAAAATCTCACAATCAATGTTCTTGCTGTCTAGCGCCACCCTGGCAGGTAGGAGAAAATGGGAACTACAAGCAAATGGCAAATCTTCAATTTCCACATCAACCTCGCCAATAGTAGCAAATTTAAAGTTTTTAGAGGGTTTCTTCATCTTTTTCTTTTTATTACCCTCAGAATACCCCATGAACCTCCTAGAGGGGCAAACATTAGCCAAATGATTTATTCCCCCACAACAGAAACAAACCCTCCTCTGAGAGCTGAATCCTCTAGTATCAGAGGTAACCAAACCTAGCTGCATGGCCTCCTCCTCAGAGGGGATTGAGACAGACTGAGACCCCTGCACACTGAATGAGACACCCCCACTGTCCTTGGACTGAATATGACATGAAAGAGTAGTCTCCTCTCTTCTCTAAGGCGCCTGTCAATACGAACAGCTAGAGACATGGCAGTCTCTAACGATGCTGGTCTCTTATGAAAAGCAAATGCATCTTTTAATCTTTCAGAAAGACCATGGCAAAATTGACTTCGGAGTGCAGCATCATTCCAACCAGTATCAGCTGCCCATCTCCGAAATTCAGAACAATATATCTCTGCGGACTGTTTACCCTGGCATAAAAGGCGCAGTTTAGATTCAGCCAGAGCAATACGATCCGGGTCATCATATATCTGCTCCAGGGCTACAAAAAATTCATCCACCGATCGGAGGGGGCGTGCCCCCACCGGCAGCGAAAAGGCCCAAGACTGAGCGTTATTCCTGAGAAGCGAGATGATGATCCCCACCCTCTGCTCCTCATCACCAGAGGAATGAGGACGTAAGCGAAAATGGAGTTTGCAAGCCTCTCTAAAGGTAACAAAATTCTCACTACCCCCGGAGAACGTATCCGGAAGCGAGATCTTAGGCTCGGAACAAACTCCATGAACACCAGCAGAACCGGTAACCTGAAACTGAGACACACTTTTACGGAGGTCTGCTACCTCCAGAGAAAGACCTTGCATACGGTCAATCAAGGCTGAAACCGGATCCATGCTTAAGACAGTATGGCGGTTTATAATGTGACGGATGATGTAGATGATTGCTGGAACTTATAATAAACGACTGACTGGCTTGATCCCAAACTAAGGAGCATATAGATATAGATGAGCCCTATAAAACCCTAAGAGCTCTCCCTAACTGCTACACATGCAAAGGCCTCAATGGTAGAGGATTGCATGCCCACGTACCTAAGACTGTGTGACACCTGAAAACCCTATAATAGTAAGGGGACACGACCACCGGCTCCCTGCACTGAATACGCAGGGAGTCAGGGTCACCTAGAATCAGGCCAGCGAGGAAACACAATAAAGGGGAAATAATTATCTGAGCAAACAGCAGCAGCAGCCTCCAGCAGTGAACAATTCATCCAGGAAGTAGTATAAACCGCAAGGTGAGGCAGTATGGGAGGGAATATAAAGGAAGATGATTAGTCTAAATAAGTGACACCTGCCAGAAGGAAAGGAGCTGACAAAGTGAAACCAAAACAAAGAACGTCATACAAAAGGTAGGGAAGAACGTCTGTCTGACCTTCTCACCGAACTGGCGGTGACAACATCTTGAGAATTGTTGAAGACTGGTCGGCAATTTGTTTGCACGCACCTACAGGAATGCCAGTGTGTACATGGTTCTGAGATTTACTACTGAGGAAGGGGTTTGATCCCTGAAACCTGCAAAGTTCTGTTCAAGTCCCTGAGGTGCCAATACACAAAGGCAGCCCCCTGGACCTTCGCTGATTGGATTTGTGTGCCATCGATATCGCACAGTCCGGACTCTAGGACCCAACATACCATCAGCAAAATTTTTATGTGGTCATGTGGGACGGCGTGTATCAGACCTTGAGACCACACGGGATGCCGATGTGAGTCCGAGCGGCGAAGCAAGGATATCTTTCTACCTCTATCCAATACAACATGAGGGGTAACGTACTTTGCCACACGGGGGTGTATTTATCTACACATTACTATAACATCATGCATGGGAAATAAGTGCGGTCTAACTCATGGACAAACACAATAATACATCCCTTTGGGTATTGCTGCTGGACTCTGATTGCCCACCTGGGACTAAGTCCATACTCTGAATACGACTCAGTGTTTGTACCAATACTTGTGGTCACTATATTGTTTGTTTACTCCGTTTTATGTTTTTAGGCTCAATTGGTGGCTTATGTTTCATTTCATGTCAGTTTTTATATCAGTTTTATAAGAAATGTTGTTATCTTTACCTCATATTGGTGTTTCCAGATAATTGAGTGCCCTCCAGCTTTTTACATTTTTTGCACGTTACCTTTTGGTTCTGAGATTTAGGCAGCGCCACCCAACTTTTACCTCTTACGTAATTGTTACTGCAATTTCTGTTTAAAGCAACCTAAAATCTGTAGTATTAGATCACTGTTAGCAACCCCAATTGGTGCAGCAAGGTGTAATAGTAATCGCTCCTATTACCCTGGCTTTGCACTCCCCTATTAGTCCCTGGTGTCTCCCTGTAGTGTGGATAATGCCTCCCTATTCTTTCAATACACTATGAATGATCTTTCCCTGAACTGCTCAATTATTTTTTTTTTCTACATAGTCTTTCCTAATCACTGTCCCTAGCACCTACATCTAGTGTTGAGCGAGCATGTTCGGCCAAACACCAGTACGGCTTGAGCATCGCTATGCTCGGCACATCATGGAGTATGGCCGACCATCGCGTGTGCTCGAGTACAATGCTAGAGTCAGTGTATTTAAATGTACCCAGCACCTCTCTTCCATTGCCCTGCATCCCCTGTACCCCACACCTCTCTTCCATTGCCCTGCATCCACCGGCACCCCGCACCTCTTTTCCATTTCCCTGCATCCACCAGCACCCCGCACCTGTCTTCCATTTCCCTGCATCCACCAGCACCCCACACCTGTCTTCCATTTCCCTGCATCCACCGACACCCCGCACCTGTCTTCCATTTCCCTGCATCCATCGGCACCCCACACCTGTCTTCCATTTCCCTGCATCCACGTCACTTCGCCAATCTCTTCTATTGCCCTGCATCCACCGGCACCCCACACCTCTCTTCCAATGCCTGCACAGAGCAGTTCCAGACATGGCTCCTCAGCTCACTGGGGAAGGCAGCCTCTCCTGCGGCTATATGGCAATATAGCAAAGAGCACACAGCAGCTCATCACAGGGTTTCTATAATGACACGTGCGAGTAGGGTTGATTAGAGGAAGGATGAAGCAGGAGAGCAAAACCATCCCTACACTCTCTGCTTCATCACTATAAATATATTATAGAATATATTGAGCTATGAAAATGGTTACTATAGTAGTCAAACTGTGACATAGTAATCGAACACTTTACCATGGCGTCTTAGAGAGTTCCAGGATGGTGCAGGGGCGAACTTTCAGCTCCAGCAGGCTATATATGGAGTCAGAGCAGGGACTCCTAATCCAAACTAGAGTCCCAACACCCTCCCCTCTTCAAAGCAGGAGTTGCCTGGTTTAATTCTTGGGTTCTCCCATTGACTTCCATTGTGCTCAGGTGCTCCATCACAAAGTGTTCTACTTGAGCACACGAGCACTTTGGTGCTCAATCAACACTACCTGCAACGTCTCTTCCTGCACTGTTCACTGTAAAATGGAGGAGACCGGGCAGGAGGAAGCTTTTTATAGGGATGTGACATCACAGGGGCTGCCTATCTGCTGATTTTCTGTCTGCTTGGCAATGTGGGTGCTCCCATATTTCAGGGCTTCTTACTTTTACTTTGTAACATGTGCAGCAGCCATTTTAGAAAAAATTTGATTCATTACCACCAAGCACGAGGAAATTCGGCTTCGGGACTAATCACATTTTTCCTGAAATTTGGATTGAATTCCACTTTGTCAACTTTGATTTGCTCATCTCTACTGGACACCTAAATCCTCGTTTCTAGACAGCTGATCTTTCTGAATGAACAGGGAACTAATGCCCAGAGACAATGAATCTGTAGGGGGATGATCAACTGAAGAAGCAATTGCTTGTACCCATACAGAACAGATAATTGCTGCATAGAAATTCAGCTCTCATCTCTCTTCGTTCCTGATAGTTGCCTGCTACATCAGCCAATGTAAAGTGGCCATTAGAAAGGATCAAGATCCACATAGTTTATGATCTACATATAATAACATGACATAACGTCTAACATACAACTATCAGTCATTTATGATAGTAGCAGAAACATGTGATTAGAAAGGATATTCTCTTAAGAAGTCAAGTAAAGAAATGAACCAATAATAGACCGGCACTCTAACTATGTGTGTTTGTACAGATTGCTTATAGACCACTACTAATATGTTATAAAACCATTAAAATTTAATAATAAACCACAAATAAATACAAGTAAATAAAAACAAGATCAAATTGCCATCACATGTATTTCATCCTATAGCTGAGTACATATATCGCTGAATACATCTATATCAATAAACATCATCCTATAGCTGAGTACATATGTCGCTGAATACATCTATATCACTAATCTCTTCATCCTATAGCTGAGTACATATATCCCTGAATAGAAATAATCTCATCATAGACAATGCTAGTCTCAATCTCTAGATATATCCACAGTTGTCCTTGGTGACAATGTAAAACAGATATATTGTTTCAATCTCAATTCCCTATTGATGGGATTGTAAATAGTTGTATCGCAACAATTGTATTTCTTGGTTCGCAATGTATCCTCCAAGACTTCAAGAAATTTCACTTATGTCTCTTTTATTTAGCCATCATATAGAAAATTCTTTAGAAAAAACGCATTTCTTCAGGTATCTTTATTATGCGATTATCGGGATCAATTGCATGACACCGGTGATCGTAAACTTGTACAGTCCCGTTTATAAATATCCTCTTATTTTCCTAAATGCATACTTTCCCATTACAATCCACACCTGATTTTGGATTCCACAAATGCAGCAGAAAACCTGCAGGTGTGAGCAGACTATAAGAGTATGGTGACACATTCTGGTTTCCTGATGCAGTTTAAGAAGTTAGAAATACAATCAACAGTGGATCATAAAGGGAGAGAAAGTGTAAAGAAGATATATGACTTCTCCTCTTGTATGATCAACAACTGATTTTGGATTCCAAAACTGCATCAGGAACCGTGAGCCATGTGGCATAAACCTTATAAGGGTTATACAAAAGTATAAACACCCCCAAAATGCCCGGGGCCCTCCTATAGAACATACTTACCCAGTCCCCCGCACCCATGTCCCTCCCCATCCCTGCACAGCCGCTGCTTCATTTCCGTGTCACATGGATCAAAACATCTGGCAATGGGGGGTGCAGCCAATAGCAGACCACGAAAGTGACCAACCCCCCCGCATCTCGAGTTATAATATGCAGCAGCGGCCGTGCAAGGATCAGCAAGGACTCGGTGCCTGGGCCTTGTGGGGGGTGTTTATACTGTTGGATAACCCATTTAAAGCCCCCACACACATTTAACAAATCTCCCTCATGACTCCCACACACACATCCAGCTCGTCCAAACGTGTATGTGTGTGTCCTAAGAGTGAGCTAAGTGGAAATTATCCAATCCTTTTCTGGTGTGTATGAGTAGATCCCAACTCTCCTGCAACAGAAGATTTCATTCCCCCTACACATTAGACTATTGGTGGGTTTGGGTGACAATACACTAATGTGAATGGGATACCAGATACTGATTGACAAGAAGTTTATATTACCTCAACATAAAAATCCGCACCAGGTCAGGATCAGCATATCAGAACTACCAGCAGTAATGGATCCATAATGTTATAAAAAATTAACATCTAACGTGATGTCAAATGTATAAATTATTGTATGTTGGACCAGACATTACTTTTTCCTAGTGTGGTGGTAATATGGGATTGTATTCTGAAATGTATACCATGATATTGTATAAAGATAGACAGAGCAAACCTAACCGCACAACTCACATTAGCAGGGCCATAGCTACATACCAGCCCAAAAAGAATGAGTGGAAAGTTATATACATCATAAAATGGTATCAATGAAATTAACAGATCACCCTGCTCCATAGAAAAAAATATAAAAAAATAAATTATGGAGTCAGACTATGGTGTTGCAAAAAAAAAATATATAACAATGTTTAAGTTTTTAAGTTTTTTTAAGTACTAAAACACAAAAAGGACTATAAAAATATGTCATCGTTGTAATCATACTGACCTGAATAATAAAGTTAGCATTTCTTTACAGAAAGTATAGAAACAATGTGAAATTGAAACCCAAAAAACAATGGCAGAATACATTTTTTTCAGACTTTCACTAACATTTAGAAAGTCAGTCGTATGTGTCTAGAAACATTTTCACGACAATATTCAACAAGCCTAGTAGCTCTGACTTATTACAACTTATCTTCCAGGACTGAAATGAACCTTCCCCCTGGGAACACACCTGAGCGTTTTTCAGCGCGTTCATACGCGCTGAAAAAAGCTCAACATGTGAAAAGCCATGCATCCCTATGTGCATGGTTCACATGTCGGCGTTTTAGAGCGCGGACGACCGCGCTGTAAAACGCCCTACGCGATCGTGTCGGCTGCCGTGACTATTGCGCGGCAGCACGCGCGATCCAACCCATATTCTATTATGGGAGCGCGCATATGACGCGCGCTTCCATAAAACAGCCACTTCGCGGCAGAAGCGTGCGTCATATGCGCTCCCTGGGAACACGCGAAGTGTGTTCCCAGGGTCACAGACATGAAAAACCGATTGTGCTTTGAATCAAGAATCCAAATTTGAGAATGTTTCTTCTATTAACTACAACCTCCCACTGGATCCTTTGCCTTTACACTTCTGATTCTTACTCCACTAATTTAGCCTTTCGTTATCTCCCACAGATAATTTATTCCGCTACCCTTCATTTTGTAAGACACGTATATGTTGGTTTTAATAACTTCAACAAAAAATAAATTAAATTGGAACTGTGTGGAGATAGAAAAGCACTGATGTATGCCTGATGTTAGCACTCACAGATATTTTTGTACACTACCTTGCATATTTTAGGACACATATATGCTCATTTTCAAAAATTAAACTAAAAATGTCCGCTTTCCTGCATATTTTAGAACACATGTACAGACTGTAGGTAGGGACAGACTAGATAAAAGAGCCCTAAAGCTGGAACCCAGCCCGCTTTCCTTACCTACTCGTAGTACTGGCCCTAGATAGCTAGATTGCAAATGGTCGACAGTCCCTAGGCCAATTTAGTGCAGAGTTGGACTAACAAACAAATACAAACACAATAGAGTCGAAGTAAAGCGGTCAGAACCAGATGGGTTCCACAGTACCAAAACATGAGACAGAGGGTAGTCAGAAAACAAGCCGAGATCAGAACCAGATGGGCATCGCAGTACCAAAATGTGAGACAGAGAATGGTCAGAAGACAAGCCAGGGTAAGGAACACATAGTATTCAAAACAGCATATGCAGGAACAGGGAACCGAGAACTAGTTAGTGTAGTGAGTCAAACAAAGATTATCACTGGCAATGGTAAACTATAGTTGAGGGATTTACATAAAGCACCAAGTTCCTGGATCAGAACCTGAAAGGTCCAGTAACTCAGTGCTCCTTTAATCTGTAGAGGACATGCGCCGTACATGGACGGTGCTGGTGGATGTTACTTAAGGACCAGCGCCATACATGTACTGCTGGCTGATTGGGCGGGTGCAAGAGCTGTGTCCACTCTATCATCAGCAGGGATCCAGCTGTCAATGACAACAACGATGCCGGCGTATTAACCCCTTGTATGCCGCAGTCAAAACTGACCGCAGTATTCAGGGGGTTTATGGTGGGTATGGGTGTCCTCCTGCATCTACATCGGGTCCCCACGCTGCAGTGACAGAGACCTGATGGTAGAGAAGGCAGCCCAATGCCTTCTATAGGCTTTGGGGCTTGCCTTCTACAAAAGCGTGTGAGATCTGGCCCCTAAGGCTGCGTCTCAAAGCAGCTATTAGTGTAAAAGCTGACAGCCAATGCATTACAATACAGGATGTATTTTAATTCATTGCAGAGGGGATAAGACCCCAGAAGTTTAAGTCCTGGAGTGGGACAAAAATTAAAAGTAAAGAAAAGGTGTTTTCCATAATAAAAAAAAAAAAATTCAAGTAAAAAAATTCCCCTTTCCCAAACTAAAACCAATAAAATTGTAAAAAAAAAAAAGAAAAACACTGGCTCTATAAAAATATCACATGATCCATCCCCTCACCTGAATGCTGTAAAAAAATAAATAAATAAATAAAAACTGTGCTAAAACAACCATTTTTTGTCACCTTATCAAAAGGCATATGCCCCCCCAAAAATAGTTCCAATATAACCGTCACCCCATCCCAAAGAAAAGGAGCCCATACATAAAACAATTGATCAAAAAAAAAAAAAGGCTCTCAGAATATGGACTAAAACATATTTTTTTTGTTTCAAAAATGCTTTTATTGTGTTAAATGTGACATATTATGTATCACCGCATCCGTAACAACCTGCTCTATAAAAATATCACATGACCTAACCCCTCAGGTGAACACCGTAAAAATAAAATAAAAACTGTGCCAAAAAAGCTATTTTTGTCACCTTACATCACAAGAAGTGTAATACCAAGTGATCAAAAGTCATATGCACCCCAAAATAGTACCAATCAAACCGCCATCTCATCGCTCAACAAATGATACCCTGCCTAAGACAATCGCCTAAAAATAAAAACAACTATGGCTCTCAGAATATGGAGAATCTAAAAAATCTTTTTTCAAAAATTCTTTAGTATGTAAAACTGAAACAAAGAAACAAAAAAAGTATATATATATATTAAAATTGCGCAAGATCTAATGATCTAACCCAGAGATGGGCAAGCTGCGGCCCTCCAGCTGTTGTAAAACTACAACTCCCACCATGCCCTGCTGTGATAGGGTGATAGCTGTAGGCAGTCTGGGCATGCTGGGAGTTGTAGTTTTGCAACAGCTGGAGGACCGAAGCTTGCTCATCCCTGATCTAACCTTTCAGATGAACAGTGTAAAAAACAAAATATAAAAATGGTGGAAAATATAACATTTTTTAAAACAATTTTAACCCCTTAAGGACACAGCCTTATGTCACCTTAAGGAACTGGCCATTTTTTGCAAATCTGACCAGTGTCATTTTATGTGGTGATAGCTTTAAAATGCTTTTACTTATCCAGGCCATTCTGAGACTGTGTTTTCGTCACATATCTTACTTCATGACACTGGTAAAATGAAGTAAAAAAAAATCATTTTTATTTATAAATTTCTCTACTTCTATAAGACATAGTAATACCTCCAAAAATAATTATTAATTTACATACCCCATATGTCTACTTCATGTCTGGATCATTTTGAGAATGCCATTTTATTTTTGGGGGACGTTACAAGGCTTAGAAGTTTAGAAGCAAATTTTGGAAAATTTCAAAAACCCATTTTTTTAGGTACCAGTTCAGGTTTGAAGTCCCTTTGTGAGGCTTAGATAATAGAAACCACCCAAAAATTACTTCATTTTAGAAACTACACCCTTCAAAACTGATCTTGCAAACGTTGTTAACCCTTTAGGTAACAAGAGTTATTGGCAAATGGAGATAAAATTTCAGAATTTCATTTATTTGCCAATTTTTCAATTTTAACCCATTTTTTCCACTAACAAAGCAAGGCTTAACATCCAAACAAGACTGTATCTTTATTGCCGTGACTCTGCCGTTTACAGAAACACCCCATATGTGGTCATACCCTACTGTACGGCCACACGGCGGGGCGTAGAGGGAATGGAGTGCCGTGTGGTTTTTGGAAGGCTGATTTTTATGGACCGTGTCCTATTTCAAGCCCCCCTGATCCACCTCTACAGTAGAAACTCCCTGAAATTGCCCCCATTTTGGAAACTACGGGATAAGGTGGCGGTTTTCTTGGGACTATTTTTAGGGTACATATGATTTTTGGTTGCTCTATATTACATTTTTGTGAGGTAAGGTTACCAAAAATTGAAATTCTGAAATTTCGTTTCATTTCCCATTAACTCTTGTGGAGCACCCAAAGGGTTAACAATGTTTGTAAGTTCAGTTTTGAATACCTTGAGGGGTGTTGTTTTTAGATGGATGTTTTTAGGGTGTTTCTACTCTAGGGGTGCATCAGGGGGGGCTTTAAAAGGGACATGGTGTCAATAAAAAGGCCATCAAAATCAGCCTTCCAGAAACCATGTCGGTCCTTTCCTTTTGCGCCCTGCCTTTTAGTGATACAGCAGTTTACGACCACAAATGTGGCGTTTCTTTAAACTGCAGCATCAGGAGAATAAATATTAAAGTTTTGTTTGGCTGTTAACCCTTGCTTTTTTTACCGGAAAAGACATATTGAAATGGAAAAGTGCCAAAAACAGCTGTTTTGGCACCGTTTAAAAAAAATAGTGTAGATTATTATGGATGCGGTGATACCTAATAAGTCAAATATTTTTACAATTATTTAGGTTTTAGACTATATTATCTTTTTTGATTCAAAAAAAGAAATTATTATTTTTTTTGATAGTCAGTGGCTAAATTGGGAAAGGTTATTTAGTACTCCGTGGAATTGTGGTACTCCCTGTAGCAACCGTCAATGCAGAGGCCCGCATGATCAGGGCACGTATCACACTGAGTGGTGGTGTCCTTCCGTATCCCCCTCCTGTGACACACTCTGCATTTTTTTGGGGACCGTCCCTTCTTTTCAGTATGGGGGACCACACCTGGAAAGTGTTTGCCCAGTTCCCCAAGATACTCCCCCCTGCTCTTTCCTGGTCAGAAAAGATCAGGGTCTTGAGGATTGCCTCATAGAACTGAAGGAATTTCCCTGTGTTTCCAGCGCTCTAGAACAGTACAAAAAAGTTGTACATGGCAACCTGCACCAAGTAGACCGCAATTTTTTTGTACCATGCTGGGGTTTTGCGCATGGCATTTTATGGCTTGAGGACTTGATCAGAGAGATCAACTCCTCCCATATACCGATTGTAGTCGACGATACAATCGGGCTTGAGGACGGTTGCCGCGGTACCTCGCACAGAGACTGGGGTGATGCCGTTACCATGAATTGTGGACACTACAAGGACATCCCTTTTGTCTATATATCTGACCAGCAGCAGGTTTCCACTGGTAAGGGCATGGGTCTCACCCCTGGGGATAGGTACCTGGAGGGGGTGGGTAGGGAAGCAGCGCTGATTTTTCCGCACGGTCCCACAAGTGGACGTGGATCTGGCGACAAGGGACTGGAACAAGGGGATACTAGTATAAAAGTTATCCATGTAAAGGTGGTAACCCTTATCTAGCAGTGGGTGCATAAGTTCCCACACAATTTTCCCACTAACACCCAGAGTGGGGGGACATTCTGGGGGTTAAATAAGGGAATCTTGCCCCTTGTAGATACAAAACTTGTAAGTGTACCCTGAGGTACTCTCACAAAGTTTGTACAGCTTCATGCCATACCTCGCCCGCTTAGAGGGAACATACTGGCGGAAAATGAGTCTCCACTTGAAAGCAATGAGAGACTCATCAACCGTGACCTTCCTTCCAGGTACGTAGGCCTCCATGAATTTGGCCCCGAAGTGATGGATGACCGGCCTGATTTTGTACAGGCGGTGATAGGCAGTATCACCTCGGGGTGGGGGGGGGGGACACATGCTGCATTATCTGCATAATGCAGACATTTCCGGGTGGCCTCAAATCGGGGACATGTCATGGTCATACTGTAAAGTGGGGTCTGGTAGAGGACATCCCCACTCAAGTAATGCCTGACACTGGGTTTTTTGACTAGGCCCATGTGCAGCACGAGGCCCCAAATTGTCCTCATCTTTGCTGCACTGACCGGCGTTCAGCCACTAGACCTAGCCAAAAAAGAGCCTGGGTGTTGAGCAGCGAACTGTTGGGCGTACAGGTTCGTCTGCTCCACCATTAGATTTACCAGTTGGTCTCTGAAAAAAACTAAAAAAGTAGTATTCAGTGAAGCCCACTGTGTAAATCTGGATTCCTGATTCACCTACAAAATCAGGAATTGCAGGCTCAAAGTTCTCTGGGGTACACCAGCCAAGTTCACCTGCAGGGGGCTCAAATGAACTGACCTGGGCCAAGTTCATTGGGGTGACTATTATTATATCCTGAAAGACTATTATCGGAAAAGACATCCATTTTTAGGCCATTAGTCACTGTATTGCTATATCTACTTATAGGTTATTGGTTACTGCATTGTGATATCACTACCATTTATAATTCCTGCCATTTTTTAACAAAATAGTTCTGAATATGTCATGCATATATAAGGTTATAGTTTGCAAGATTATATTGGGAGATGTAAATATACTGCACATATTCTGATGGCTTAGTGCTGCTATTTACGTGATTGCCATTTGGGGTATCATCCCTGGATCTCCCTGGCCTTTTTTATATGTTTTTACTGAGTGTTTTATTGATTGTGTATTTTATATTTCAAAATAAATTTTTATTGGGTCCAATATCGGAAGAGTGCCCAGTTTCTGCTATTTATTTTATGTTATCACTCTGCCCTGACATGGAGTTCAGACTACTATTTTAAGTGAGCCCAGCACAGAATAACGTTCTGCTCCTTCTGGAAGGGCACCTCCCTGCCTGATGCAGCACTGATTGGCTCATCCAGGCTGTCTTTTGTTCTGGAAGCCAATCAGGGCAAGCCCCCTCATCTTCCTCTTATGGTCATGGGATCATCCTTCTTCTTCCTGTCTAGTGCTTTTTTACCCGCTGACACGAACAGTAACTGCATGCCGTTTTACTGGATTCAAAACTAAACTGAAAAGATTCAGGTTTGCTGGCCAAAAGTTTCCACAGAACCTGGTTTATTACATATTGGTTTGTTTATCTCTAGTGACATTATACTGCCAAATATTAAAATGCCAATAAATCACAACTCAAATAGGACACATATTGAATGTTGCACTCCAAACACATTATTGTGTACATAACATGTGGACTATTGCAGATCAATAGCACTTTAAAAGGATATGAACAACCCATGGAGGCAAATTTCATAAAACTGAACTACATTTATAGCTTCCACAGTAATTCGTGTTGAAAGAATCGAGGTATCCGAAGTGGACTTCAATCCGAATCTGGGGAAAATTTGAAGCGAAGCTGAATTTCCTTGTGCTTTGTGGTAACAAATCAGTTTGCAATGAAATGGGGTAAAAAAAAACATACTCACATCCATTTGAGCGTAATGAGGCCGGGGAGGTCATCTTGATTGAAGATCCCACACAAAATCTCATGTGCGGTGATGTATGATATCACCACGCCGGCCAGTGTGAGGACGCACTCACGAACCACTTGAGATTTTGCACTAGATCTTCAAACACGATGGCTGCGGTGGCCTATTTGCACTCAATTGGACAAGGCGTGTATTTTTTTAACTGATTAACCCCGGAAAACCCTCATTGTTCATCTCAGATGCCGCGATCAGTGATAAACATGGCATCTGAGGGGTTCAATGATACAGGGGCGGCACAATCGCCAGTCCCCGTAAATGCGCTTCATGATGAAGTAATTGTTAATGAATTGAATTTTTGTAAACTTCGCTCATCTCTAATAGTAATGTAGTCAAGTAGGTGTAGTTTATTTGCTTGAATGACTAGTGAACCATGTAAGAAATATAGATTTTATGAATTTTTAGGAAAATTATGTAAGCCATACCTTTTTTTTTTTTTTTTTTCTTTTATTTTCAAAAATGTAATAAAAATGCAATACAAGGTGTCACATGACCATGACCTGAAAGATACATGACTTGATATACAAAGAATAATTGAAACATCACATGTACAAATCTAGTAAGCCCATAAGGCGCACGGGCAACAGGCCACAATACTGCATGTTGTAGCAATGGAGCACGAAATAATACAAAGTGTATCACGATCCATATGTCAGGTACCGATCACAGACAGACAACACAGACACAAAAGGGACGATAGAAAGGAAGGGACAACAGCGAAAACGCTGTCACGCAACACAGGGAAGGGTGATAATCTCAGTTCAAGAGATTCCGATAATCCTGAGTATCCTGGAAAAGGAACCAGGGAGTCCAAGCTTTCAAAAAAGCCTCATGTGTACCTTTCAAAAGCGCTGTAAGCTCCTCCATTCTCCGAATCTCCTCGACTCGCTGTACCCAGCTTGAGACTATCGGTGGGGAAGATGACTTCCAAGATACCGGGATGCACGTCCTAGCTGCAATCACTAAGTGTCTGAGACAAGTTTTGCAGATGATAGAGGATGGCAGATCCGACAAAAGCAAAAGGAAGAAACTGGGCGTGTTGGGAACCTGGAAGGAATATACCTTAGAAATAGTACTATGTACCGACTCCCAGAAGGGCCTAAGTTTAGAGCAAAGCCAGAATATGTGAAGCAAGGAGTAAGCCATACCTTGCATTGGTATCATGTACTGTATGTATGTAAGGTTTTCAGCAACTTTTTGTTAATGAGCGGCTATACTTGTCCTCTCATAGCCAGTATGAGCAGGTACTGTCTATCTGGACAAAGGACTATTAGCATATCAAAGGCAGCAAATAGTTATCAACTATCTAAAGAAAGTGTGACAGTTGTCCAGTAGGTGGGGCAAGAAACTGTTGGAAAATGCTGGAGATACAACATTCTGGCTGTGTTTATCAATCTTTCAAGAGTTAACCGGAAAACCATAAGCAACAACTAGTGTTCAGTGAAGTGAGATTCGGATCATAGATCCAAAGTCGCTTCATTCAAAACTTCATTTGAATTCTGTACAGAGACCCATCTCCATACTGGGCTTTTCAGAGTTGAAATTTGTTATGTCTGAAGTCTCGTGAGACTTTGTTGAATGACTTTGGACTTCAATTGTTCAACTTGAAAGCCATTTTAAAGCTGGGATCTGAAGTCAGCTTTAGTACGACTAGTACTTGGGTACTTAAGCTGAGTTCGGATATGGGTATTAAAGTGGTTTACCACTTTATAAATCAAATACCTCACAAGACTTTGGGAATAACTGACTTGACTTCATCGGAGGCTGTATATTTTAATGCTGTACGGAGACAGATCTCCATACAGCATTAATTTGAAGTTATGAACGAAGCGACTTCGGATCTAAGATCTGAAGCTTTTTTCGCTCATCACTAATGGGCACATATCATGAGACACTGTAGGGGGGAAGAACATGGAGCCATACAGGGGGACACAGAGCATGAGGTATTATATAAAAGGGGCACAGAGTAAAAGGAGCTAAATAAAGGAGTCCATATCCTGGAACCATATACAGGGACACAGAGCACAATGCTACACATCCATGTGGCACAGGGTGTGTGGCACTATATAAGGGGACTCTAGCATTAAGAGAACTGTGTGTATGGTGCTTTATTTTCAGGGGCATAGTATAAGAAATGACTGTATTTAGAGGCACAGTGTTTGCCACTATTATATTGAGTTGCATTCGGGAGAAATTATCATGGTGTCTGAACCAGATGAAACGGATAGGAAATAAATCCATCACTTGTAAGTCACTAAATGCAAATGTTTATTCTGTCACCGACTGTGTCTAATCAGTGCTGTAATCACTTGCATGGTGTGATGATGGGCAATGACTCCTTTGTGAATATGCAACTCCCAGCGTACCTTTACACCTGTTCAGGCCATAGTGGGACCTTCAGTTTGTGCAGTACATATGCTCAGTATTGGTTCTGGTGCTGTAAGTAGGTAATGAGCTTGGTTGTTTGCTATATTTATGTACCATGCTTGGTGCTGTATCCATGTGTTTTGCTTGGATCTGGTACTGGATTTATGTGCTGTGCTTGGATCTGGTTCTGTATTTATGTGCCATGCTTGGATCTGGTTCTGTATTTATGTGCCATGCTTGGATCTGGTGCTGTGCTTAATTACTGTGTTTAGTTCTGGTGCTATATTCATGTGCGGGGCTTGGATCGTGTGGTGTATTTCTGTAATGAGCTCCACTACTACTGTGCATGTATGGCATTCTCTCCAATCACTGCTATGGAACTTCTGAAAAATATCCAGTGCTCATTTTTTTTTAAAGTCCCATTGTGGTGATGGAGTTGTGGTTACGCATGTTTGCAGAGGTATGTATGCTGGGGAGGGGAGTTTTAGGGCATAAAAAAGACTTCTAGCACCATGTGCCATGAAACCTAATGCAGACCCTGACTGGAAGCTAAACGACCTTTGATGATGTCATACGTGAGAGGGGCCAGAACCAGAAAGAGAATACTGAGCTGTAAGTGCAGAGAAACGACTATGGCTCTGGGTCTGTTAATCAGCAGAAATGCATCAGAAACTATGTGTTTGTCTACACATTTATTACTTTGGACTATACTGGTTCATATTTGCTTCAATAAACATGAATTTGTTTTAGAATAGAGCCTCCATGTTGGTTTGTCCTGGGTATTTTGTAATACTGTAAATTATAGTCATGTGCTGATGATACTGAGATAGTGTACTATAATCAATAGGGTTACATGGCTAAACTTTTATATAAGAAAAAATGCATAGAATAGTTATGGTTTGGTATAAGAGACATGCCCACGTCTAAATTATTTAGGAAAGCTGCCACAGCTGACCCGCCTATCTATTGCCATTGGTGGTATTGGGGAGGATCATCTGGTGTAGTGAGAAAGCGAAGGATCACTAGGGAAGAGCGCTAGGTGATCTGTGAAGCGGGCCAAGATAAACAGAGCAAGCTGCATTCTAGGAACAATACCATGAACTCAAAAATTACAGCGAAAATGAGGGAAAGCTTGTAGCAAACGTTGGTCAAGAGTGCTTTTTGCCATAAAATGGCAAAAACCCAACACAATGCTTTAGAAAATTAATATATAAAAACACTATGGATAAAACTACCTAAGGGTCAGTTCATAGATAGATTGCTAATTACATTTTTGTAGCAGTTTTAATTACATTTTTGCACTAGTAATTTTTGCTACTGTTTAAGCTGTAAAAACATCAGCTGAAAGACTATGGAAGTAGACTAGAACTAGGCCTTGTTCTGGTCACATGTTCTGTATTTTTTGGACGTTGTGGAGGTGTAGGTTAAAGAAACCGATAAAAACCCTCCTTTAGCTATTTCTGCTTTGGCTAAAGCTATAATAAAAGAACTGTTGCCTTCCTTACCAAGAAAAGTGGAAGAGGCCAAATAAGATAATAAGATACAATTAGACAAAGTGGAAGAATTTAAACATAAATCATTATCTATGGAAGATCAACTAGAATCCTTACTTGTAAATTTGCAGGAAGTCAATAAAGCAAATAAGTTGAAAGAAAAAGTAGATGATCAGAACACAGTATGAGGTAGGAGATCCTACAATGAAGCTACACACCTGCCATATCTCCTACTATCCGAACATTTTAATGAGTTGTCGCGGGAAGGGGTACTCGTCAAGGTTGTCCTCTTTCCCCTCTCTTATTTAATATTTATATTGAGCCCCTTGCAGCTAGTATAAGGCAAGACTCGAGTGTGGTCGGCTTCGGTGTAATGGGGGAGCAGGATCGTATATCCCTTTATGCAGATGATATCTTGTTCTTTATTCATCAAACAGAAAAAAACTCCCTCGAATAATGGAATTGGTCAGCCTATTCTCCTATTTTTCTGGCTTGGAGGTTAACTGGGGGAAGACTGTTCTTCTCCCTATAGATAAGTTGCGAGGATCTGTGGAATATCTCTCTAAACGGGTATCTATTTCTGACTCAATAAAATACCTGGGGATAACAGCTTCTGCCAAAATTCAGGACTATCTCCAACTTAATTTGATCCCTCTTCTTTCGAGGTTGAGATCTAAAATTAAGATATGGCAAAAAGTTCTGCCCGCAAGAGGGGACAGAATCTCATTAAGAAAAATGGTGGTGCTGCCCCAGGTACTTTATGTTCTTCGCAATTCGCCCGTTTGGATTGAGGATAAGTATTTTAGGCTGATAGAACGGATGATTAATGACCTACTATGGGGGAGGAAGCGGGTGAGACTAAAGTTGCTTTATTTTTCCATGCCCTACAATAGGGGAGGTCTCAACCTCCCTATTTTAGGGGAAATTTCATGGCTTCTCAACTTTGCTTCCTCAATGATTGGGAAAATAGCCAACTTTGTAGAAAACTGGTGAAAGACTCAGGTTTTTCAGATTTTTTTACAGTATTGGAGTCCGATTATTTGCTTAACATACAGACTGGCTATAAACCCTTCCATAGAATGGCCACAAAGGCATGGTTGGTGATAAAGAGCTGGTTTAAAGTTAAGGCAACACTTATCTGCACCCCATTATGGCATAACTCAAAGCTTTTGAAATTAGAGGATCCAAATTGTTGGCAATACTGGATGACGCGAAATATTCAATATCTGAACCAGGTGGTTAAAAATGGGCAGGTCCTGTCTCTTATGGAGCTAAAACAGAACTCCAAATTAGGTGAGGTGGCTTGGTATGCATATTTTCAATTGAGGTCAGCACTTCTTAATATTGTTGATAGGTATTCACTTGAGGTAGACACCCCGGAATTTTTGCACAATTTGATTTGTAAGAAAGGTGGTATTAAGGTTAAATTATCACATTGTTACAGGCATTTGATGAAAGGTTTTTTTTCGGATTGTTTATCTCCAGGACAGAAATCCTGGTCTGTATTAATGTCAGAGGTGGGTTCTCCGGATTGGGAGAATATAGGGGAAAATTTTAGTCAGGTTTCGCACAACTTCAATCACACTGTTGTACAGTTTAATATCATACACAAAATATATTTGACACCTTTATGCTCCATAAGAGGGGACTTAGAGCCGCATCTGATTGCCCTCGCTGTGGGGATCCCGGGGCAGATCATATGCATCTGTTCTGGGACTGCCCGATAGTGAGTAACTATTGGAGAGCGGTACAAACAACTTTGACTCGGAGACTGAATATAGATATTCCTCTATCTCCCAAGGTATGGGTTTTAGGGGATCTATCAGAGGTTAACTGCCAACTTATGAAGGGCCGTGGTGGATGCCTGGTGGATAAGGTGAAAATCTATGAGAGAATCATGTATAGACAAAGAGGGTCCTATATGAAATGGGCCAATGTTTGGAGAGACTGGGATGGTTGAGGAGAGGTGTTTTTTTTTTCTCCTTTCCCTCTTCCCTGCAGGAATGGAGGGTGGGCTGAGGGGGGGGGGGTGGGAGGAATGGGGTAGTTATTAATTGCAAATTTGTTGAATTAATTTGTTTATCTCTTATATTGGAATAAAATATTTAATAAAAAAAAAAAAATGAGTTGTCGCCTAAGTAAGTTCTCTCCTATGCTATTTGATATCTGGCTATTTTTTTCAATGATAGACGCATATTGATTCTCCCCCATAAATTCTTAGATGATTCAAAAGATTTGTTTTACGATTAAAACATTTCCCACATTCTGTTCATCAATATGGCTTCTCTCTTGTGTGAATTCTCTGATGTCTATTAAGACTTGATTTCTTAGCAAAACACGTTTCACATTCAGGACATGAATATGGCTTCTCCCCTGTGTGAGTTCTCAGATGTCTATCAAGATTTGGTTTGTGATTAAAACATTTTTCACATTCAGGACATGAAAATGGCTTCTCTCCTGTGTGAGTTCTCAGATGTATATCAAGGAGTGATTTCCAAGTAAAACATTTCTTACATTCAGGACATGAAAATGGCTTCTCTCCTGTGTGAGTTCTCAGATGGCTAACAAGATTTGATTTCTCAGTAAAACACTTCTCACATTCGGGACATAAGTATGGCTTCTCTCCTGTGTGAGTTCTTAGATGTGTATGAAGATGTGATTTCTTAGTGAAACACTTCTCACATTCAGGACATGAAAATGGCTTCTCTCCTCGGTGGATTCTGAGATGCTGAACTAGATTTGATTTTTGAGAAAAAGTTTTTTCACGTTTTGAACAATTTGTCTTTTCTTCTGTGTGAGTTTTTAGATGTATATCAAGATGTGGTTTCTGATAAAAACATTTCTCACAATCAGGACATGAAAATGGCTTCTCTCCTGTGTGAGTTCTCTGATGTATATCAAGTTGAGCTTTCCGATTAAAACATTTTTCACATTCAGGACATGAAAATGGCTTCTCTCCTGTGTGAGTTCTCAGATGTTTAGCAAGATAAGATTTCAGATTAAAACATTTTTCACATTCAGGACATGAAAATGGCTTCTCTCCTGTGTGAATTCTTAGATGTTTAACAAGATTTGATTTCTCAGTAAAACACTTCTCACATTCGGGACATAAGTATGGCTTCTCTCCTGTGTGAGTTCTCAGATGTCTATCAAGTTGTGATTTCCAAACAAAACATCTATCACATTCAGGACATGAAAGTGGCTTATCTCCTGTGTGAGTTTTCAGATGTATATCAAGTTGTGATTTCTGATCAAAACATTTCTCACATTCAGAACATGAATATGGCTTCTCTCCTGTGTGAGTTTTCAGATGTTTATCAATTTGTGATTTGTAGCTAAAACACTTCCCACATTCAGTACATGGAAATGTCTTCTCTTCTGTGTGAATTCTGTGATGTTCAACAAGATGTGCTTTCGTATTAAAAGTGTTCTCATATTCTGAACATGGAAATGGTGTTTCATCCTTGTGAATTATCTTGTTTATATAAAGGTATGATTTATGTTCAAAATGTTTCCCACATTGAGAACTTGCAGACATTTCACCCAGTCTATGTCCAGTGCTATTATTGACAATCTGTGCTTGATTATCTTCTACTTTATAAGAGGGACGTAAAATTAGACGTCTATTGAAGCCTCTGATCCAGTTTTCACCTAGAAAAGGCAATCATATTTATAAGATGAGAAGTGTACAGGTATAAGAAATATCTCATTAACATGAAGTCAACTGTTTTTAAAAGTAAGAAGCACTAGTCATCATTTAAAAATAGGTAAAATCGCTGATTAAAGGAAGATTGTTACCAGATTCTATTAAGCACATTAAAACGTTACCAAAAAGTGCCAGTTAGAAATCTCCAAGTGCAATTTTTAAAGTGATTGTAAAACTGACATAAGAAACATTTGTAAAATCTTTTACATCAGTTTTGTGGCACAAAAAAGTTTCAAGTTTTGCCCAAATGCAACATTTAGTAAAATTTTAAGACATTTGATGGACATCCCAACTTTCAGAAGTGGAGTGAAAGGTAGGTCAGAATTACAGATCAGAACTCTTTCATGTCTTATTTCAGTTCACTGAAATATACGTTTACTGACCTAGGCATATGTCAAATTAAACTTAAACTTAACTCACATATATTATTATTATGAGTCATTTCATGAATTTGGTGCAATTTCTCAAAGTAAAAATAGATTTAAAACTGACACCAAAACCACAGTGTTACAGAATTTTTAGAACCACTGTGGAAACTGGAAAACACAGCGAGACTGAAATCCAGAGGGGAGACAGTTGACCTACAGGGCAGAAGACTCAAAGACATGGACTCAGAACTTGTTCATATTTGGATCTACTTCTAGAATCCAGAAAAACAAAGCGATTAACTTTGAACTTGTTGACACTTGGATCAAGACTTTTGGAAACCAAACTTAGCAAGACATGACATTTTTCAGACTTTGATCAAGATTTCTGAAACCCAGACTCAGGCTACATGCACACATCTGTATGTGTTTTGAGGTCCACAAATTGTGGTTCCCCAAAAAAATTAATGACGTCCATATGGCATTTGTTTTTTTTGCGGATCCTTTGTAACAATGCCTATCCTTGTCCGCAAAATGGACAAGAATAAGAGATGTTATATTTTTTTGTGGGGCTACAGAATGGACATACAGATGTGGATATCACATGGTGTGCTGTCCACTTTTTCTGCGGACCCATTGAAATGAATGGGTCCGCATCCTATCGGCAAAAAAAAGGAACAGACACGGAAACAAAATACGTTTGTGTGCATCAGATAACCAGCATAGGTTTACCATAGTTTTTTTATAAGGAGATGATTCTCTGATATAAAGGAGTGGCTGTGGATGTAGTTTTTCTGGATTTTGTCTCATAGACTGTTAATAGGTAAAATAAGGTCTATAGGCTTTTAAAATATAAGGACAAGAATTGGCTAAAACAAAAACAGGACAAAAAAGTCCAATTTCTGTCAGCATGATAGTGACTGGAGCAAGGCAGAAAATATATTTTTTTCTCATTTTTGTAAATGAGGCACACTTCATGTGCTCCAACAAACCTGGCATATTATTAGCCACATTTTAGACACAAACCTATTCACCCTTCTGCTCCACTGTTCCTCATACACAGCCCAGAATACAATATCTTATAATTCCTTCCACTTACAGTCAGTTAAGTGATACTTACTGAACATGGACCCTTCACACACTCAGGACTTGATCTCCAGTCAGTGTCTTCTCAGTAAGTCAGTGATCCAAGAAAATTTCCTTGGTGAATTCAAGCTTTCTGACCCATACTTCAGTCTTTTAAACCCCTTTGGTGGCTACAGCTATCTGCCCCTCCTTTTACCCTCAGGAGACGCCCAGTCCCACCTTCATGATCAGTGAAACCTTACATCATCACATCAGATGGTCCTTCATTTACACATTGTATTTGCAGGGCAGAGACCTATTGTTCACACTCCTATTTAGCATCTGTAAGAGATTCCTGGGATACTCCGAGACCTTTTCATGTGAGAATCAGTTTAAACAATAAGCATTTTACATCCTGATGAGATACATTCCATCCAGACCTATACCCACATAACATCCATCTATAATTCACATATATGAAATATTCCATATCATATCCAGTAGAACAGATTATAAGACTTTCATACAGCAAAGGACATTATTTCTTACAGATCTTATCAAGAAGACTCTAAGAGCAATTCATTATCTATGACAACTGTATACGGTTATTTGTTGTTAATAAAGGTTTCAGGCTGATCTGTTAGACAACCATCAATAGAGTGTCAAGTTCTATTAAAATAAAAGAGTTAGTTTTCAATTTCAAAACCATATTTTGGTAAAAAAGAGAAAGAAAAGTACTATACAAAATTGATATTGCCAATACATAATGAACCATAGAATAAAATGATTACAGTTTTAATCCTGCACGGTGAACTGTCTGAAAGAAATACCAAAATACTGATGTTGTTTTTTTAATTTCATCACCATAAAAAATGCTATAGGAAGTGATAAAAAAAGTTTATGTATCCCAAAATGGCAGTAATGGGAGCTGCAACGGGTCCTACAAAAACAAGTTCTGATATAGCTCTATCTACAAAAAAGCAAAACTATTATGATGTCTTTGAAAGGAGCAATAGAATGTTTTAAATTATTTTACATATAAAATATATATATAAATAAAAATGTATATATATATATATATATATATATATAAATCTGCTATTTATGTTTAAAACTGACCAAAAAAAGTTATTGGAGAATATTTATGAATAATGTCGTAATTTGCGCAAACAACACATGTAAAAATCTAAATTGGTGATTTATTTCACCTCATATATCAAAAGGTGCATGCCACTTTTTTAAATATCAACTTGATAATCCACCCATTTCTCTTTATTTGCAAAATTTTAACACCAATAGCACTAAAATGAGACTTTTTTAACCTGAAATACGCTATTTCAGACTCCCCTGTCCAGGCCACAGATGCAACTTTTGAAACATATTTGCAACATTTTCAGTGGTAAATTGCGACTTTTGTCTTAGGCTCCGGACTTTTTTTTATTATTGCTTTGACTAAACCCTGCTGTTTAGCTCATTAATATCATTGTGTTTTAATACGTTCCTATCACTTTTTTCCACTACAGTTTGTTTTTTCATTTAATATCATAAATGTGAATGTTTGACAAACTTTTGCCATAGAAGTGACTTTTTACACAAAACACCACCACGTAAGGTCGCTTAATTGTCAGCAACAATTTGAGCCATTTCTGCTGATAAGAGGATGATACATTTTATAGCCATGCCCACTTTAATATTTATAACTCATGTCTAGCGTGATGCATTCTTTATGGTGAAAATTGTGGAAAAAACTGTTTTATATTTGGTGCTATGCCATTCTTTTTGCCACATTTTATGCCATAATTCTAAAACAACATGCTTAATAAATTTCCCTCATTATTTCACTATTCACTAGTACAGCATGGTGGACACAGTAAAATCACCCCCCCCCCCAATTGTAAAATTGCTGCTTTTTAAGCTGTCTCTTCAAAAAATGTAAAAGTTATATATGTTATGAAACAAAAACACTATTTAAATTGTTTCTGTGAAATACATAGTTGGAAAAACAAAACTAAAAAAATGATGTGTCCATATATACCAAACTAGGCGTCATCAGTTCTATAAAATGGAAAAAAAAATATTTGTTGTTATTTAGACAAATTGAAATAAAGAAGTCCCAAAAATAATCAAACATTGCCACAACGAAATGTGTAGATGAGGCCACACCTTGTGTATTGTCTACCACATTCACTGTGATTGTCTACATAGATAACAATAGTGAGAGAGCTTCACCTGGACATTAGACTCACAATGACAACTACTCCCAACATTCAGATGGTGATTTTGCTCTCCCCACTTAACAGTACAAGGGTTGGTGAAAATAGAGCAAAAGTCAAATTTACCAAGTATGTTTCCTGTCTGTGCAACCTTCCGTTTAGGCTACTTTCTTCGATTCATGAACTATGGTCCTTGTGATGGCCGTATTTTCTGTCTTCTTTAATGTCATCTACAAACTTCCTCATCTATTTTCTATACCTTCAACAAACTGTCTTTTCAAGTTGTTGAACCTCCATATTTTACTATTTATCTTGTGACCATGTCATGAACAGCCATACATACTTCTGAATCTTACAGTTATCCACCTGCTGAGAAAATCGAATAGTCTCTTTCAACTGGATGCATTAGGTGCCATGGAGCTTCGGTATTGATAACTTAAAAAAAAAAAAATGGAAAGTAGTTTTTAATCTCTTTAGATCTATCTTCCACATTATCCTATTATTATTATTATTATTTGAACATAATTTTTTCTTAATATTAGTTTCCATTTTTAACAGAGATCATATCTAGAGATAAGCAAATCGAAGTTGACGAAGTGGAATTCGATCCAAATTTCAGGAATTACCTCACACTTCGTAGTAATAAATCACTTTCTTTTTTTTTTTAATGGCTGCTCCACGTGTTTGAAAGAGGAAATAAGAAGCCTGAGAATGAAGGATCACCCATAATGCCATGCAAACAGCTAATCAGCAAATAGCCAGCCACTATGACGTCATAGCCCTTTAAAAAGTCTCCTCATGGCCGATCACCATTTTCCACTGAACTTAGTGTAGGGAGAGACGTTACAGGCACTAGGAACAGTGATTAGTAAACACTTTATTCACAGAATGTTACTATTAAGCAGTTCAGGGACAGATTATTCATAGTGTAGGGATATAATAGGGAGGCTTTTTCCACACTATAGGGAACAGAGCAGGGACAAATGGACTGTGTAAAGCCTGGCTAATAGGGTCTATTCTATTGCACATTCTATTACTGAACTAATTGGGGATACAAAGTAATCTAATACTACAGACTTTAGGTTGTTTGCATTCTTTGACATATCAGTAATCCCAGTAATCCTTGATTCTGTTATTGGGGTGAAACTGCGGTCTGATACTACAGAATTTGGGGGTTCACGTTCTTTGATATATCATTCAATTAGTTAATCTTTTATTGTCTAATTGTGGTAAAATTGCTGCTAAATACTACAGATTTTAGGGTGTTCAAGTTCTGTTATACATAAGTATATCCACAATCCTTAATTGTAGAATTGTTCTGGGGTGCTTATTTATTTATTCTTTATATATAAGTACATCCATTCATCCTTGATTCTTGGGTAAAATTGTGGCCTGATGCTACAAGTTATTTTTTTTAACAACTTCATCCAATTATCCTTGTTTCAGGGGTGAAGTCGCAGCATGACACTACTGCTCATTTGCCCTTACAGATACAGTTACAGTACAGTATGTCCAACAGGCAAGTGACAGCCCCTTTTAAGGGAACAGGCAGTGGCCAAAATGTTTCTGGAGCTGGCAGAAATAGCCACCCTCCCCAGAAAGTAACCGGTTCATAATGCTTACTCCTCAAGCCGTTGCCATCCCACCTCTCTGTAACTGGGCCACTGTGTTGATTCCTCATGTGGTTGCCACCTCTCCACTCTATGACTGGGCCATTGTGTTTACTCCTTACGTGGTTGCCACCTCACCTCTCTGCAACTGGGCAACAATGTTAACTCGTAATGCTGTTGCCACTCTCACCACTCTGTAACTGACCACTATGTTGAATACTCATATGATTGCCACCTCACCACTCTGTAACTGGGCCACTATGTTGACTCCTTATGTGGTTTCTGACCTCACCACTTTGTGACTGACCACTATGTTGACTCCTCATGCAGTTGCCACCTCATCACTCTGTCACTAGGCTACTACCGTATGTTGACTCCTTATGTGAGTGCCACCTCACCACTCTGTAACTGGGCCAAAATGTTGACTCCTCATGCGGGTGCCACCCTCACCACTCTGTGACTGACCACTATGTTGACTCTTCATGCAGTTGCCACCTCACCACTCTGTAACCGGGCTACTATGTTGACTCTTCATGTGGTTGCCACCTCACCACTCTGTAACTGGGCCACTATGTTGACTTCTCATGTGATTGCCGTCCTTACCATTCTTTAACAGGGCCACTATGTTGACTTATAATGTGGTTGACAACCTCACCACTCTGTGACTGACCACTATGTTAACTCCTCTTGTGATTGCCACCCTCCCTACTCTATGAAGGGCCACTTTTGGGCCTGTTTGGCCTTGTGGACATCACCATTTATTTTACCCTTTTGATCTGTCAGAAGGACGGAAAAATTAGAAACATAACGTATCCTGTCCTCAGAGCAGCCATAAGGCCTGTAGTATACAGTCCCTATTTTGCATCAGGATATGCTCATGATTTGGAAGCCAAAAGCAGGAGTTGGTACAGAACAGAGACATGCAAACTTTCCAATCATGTGTCCTCTATGTTTTTGTTCCTGACTGGGAGATATTGGCGAATGGCTCAGCTTTTAACATCAGCTTGAGGGATTAGCCAGTGTTGTCAGGTGCTAATCCTTGTGGTGCACTTTTTAAAGTGATTTATGTGTTTTATATATTTTTATCCGCACATTGTTTTATTTTGTGTAGGATGTTTGTGTGGTGCATGTGGTTCGCGCCGGCATCCTCCATTGCATGCAATTTTTGCTGGGGATGGCCGCTTGCTGCAAACCACATGCGGAGGAGCTGCTCCCCCAGTGAGAAACACGCAACAGTGTTTGGGGTTTGAGCAGTTCCACCCGTTTAGGCCACGTTTATTTCTGTGAATTTTGCTCCATGTTTTGGAACCACTCCTGTTTATTTGTTGGCCTTAGACTGATGGATTACTGAGCAAAGCTTACCATGTGAAGGCGGGTGCTCAAAAGACAGGATACGTTTTTTGGGGGTTGTTCTTATGACGGATGAGATGAAGGACAAAGTAAACAGTGATGTCAACGCAAACTTTCTGCTGACACTCTTCTTCACTCTATAGAAACAGAAGAGTCGCAGCAGCATCTCAAGATGCTGCTGCGACTATTCTGTTTCTACTGTCTGGTGTGACCGCTGGGGATCCGCGGTTCGTTTGGCGGCTGTTGCAGTCCGGTGACCCGGTGAGACCATGTGTGCTGCTTTCATCCATTCTAATACTCTTCTTCACTCTGTCAGGGGGAACTACTTGTATCAGCATGAAACAGAATAGGTTCTGTAGAAATCTATGTGGAATCAGCTGACGACAGTGTAAAAGTGCAATCTTGATCTCTATAGTAGAAACTTGGGCCACTACAGAGTTCATTATATAACATTGACCTATAAGGATAAGTTCACACTTGAGTTATTTGGTCAGTTTTGGCCCCTTAACTGAACAAATGAGTGAAGTGTGAAGTGATTCTGAGAGTGACGCCTGTCAACTGCCTGTCATACAAGAAAAGTAACTGTTTCACTACAACGGACTACCTGTACATGTAATGTTCTACACCAATATGCAGGCTCTCTGCAGCCAGGAAATAGCAGATTTTTAATGCGATTCATCATGAATAAATTCATATCGAATCAAATTTTTGGGGGAAATTCGGCGAGCAGTCCTAATCGAATTTTTGAAAAATTTGCTCATTGCTTGTACTGTCTATGGGACGGCCACTCTGCTTTTGCACCCTGCTCCCTCTTTTGCTGTGCTGGTGCCTCTGTGCGACCACCGCCTCTCCCTCCGAACTGCACAGGTCACTCTCCTGACCTTGATTCCATTTGGGGTCTAGGACCTCATCGTCCTCCACATCATCTTCCACCCAGTCTTCACCCCTGCCCTCATTGTCAGTTTGCACACTGCAGAAAGCCGCAGCAGTTGGCACCTTTGTTTCGTCATCATCAGAGACGGGTTGTGGTAATCTTCCCATGTCCTCATCCTCAAACATAAGTGGTTGGGCATCGGTGCACTTAATCTCTTCCACTTCTGGGGCAGGGCTAGGTTGATGGCCCTGGAAAACCCTGCCAGCAGAGTCATCAAAAAGCAAAAGAGACTGCTGCATGACTTGGGGCTCAGACTGTTTGGCTGATTTGCAAGGGGGTGAGATGCTAGATAGATGCCCATGGCCTGTAGATGCCAACTCTGACCTTTCAACAGTGGATAGGGTGGGAGACAATGTGAAGGTACCGGAGGCACTGTCAGCCACCCAATCTACTAGCGACTGTACTTGTTCTGGCCTCACGATTCGTAGAGCATCAATTGGGCCTACCAAATAACGCTGAAGACTTTTTCGTTTACACGCACCTGAGGAAGGTATTTCATTTGGGCGTGTAGCTGGCACAGATCGACCATGTCCTCTCCCTGCAACAGGATCTCCACCAACACCAGCAGCACCACGACCAGGGCCACGTCCCATATTTGATGCTCTCCTCATTTTTTGAGGTCACCCACCGAAGTAACAGACGTTTTTACTAAATTTAGTTCCCTGTCACCTATGCAAAGCAGTTGTTTGCATATGGCAAAAGTGGGTTAATGTTACCCAAGAATGTTTAAATACGGCAAAACTGGCAAAATTTCACACACCAATTTAACAGACGATTTATACAAATTTACGTCCCTGTCACCTGTGCAGAGCAGGGGTTTGTATACGGCAAAACTGGCAAAATGTCACCCACCAATGGAACAGACGATTTTTACAAATTTACGCCCCTGTCACCTATGCAGAGCAGGGGTTTGTATACGGCAAAAATAGTAAAATGTCACCCCCCAATGGAACAGACGATTTTTAGAAATTCACCTCCCTGTCACCTATGTAGAGCAGTGGTTTGTATATGGCAAAACTTGGTTAATATTACCCAATAATGTAACAGACGATTTTTACAAATTTACCTCCCTGTCACCTATGCAGAGCAGGGGTTTGTATACGGCAAAAATGGTAAAATGTCACCCACCAATGGAACAGACGATTTTTACAAATTTATGTTCCTGTCACCTATCTAGCACAGAAAGCGTGTTTTTTTAATAGCACCAATGCAGCATAGGACGCAAAATTTGCTATCTAGCACAAAAAATGTGCTTATTTATAGCAGCAATGTAACTGCAGTATGTAACGTTTTAATTAGACTGTCAGAAATGCAGCATAGCCCGTAGATTTACTATCTTGCAAAAAAAGTGTCCTTTTATATATCAACAAGGTAACTGCAGTATTTAGCAGATTTATTGGACTGTCAGATATGCAGTACCTGTTGCAGACAGATAAAAAATCGCTTTAGGTCACAAAAATATGTGACAGACTAATGTAATTGAATAATTTTCACTGCCAGGTATGCACTGCAGGCCGCAGGGGTACTTGAATGGCCAAAAAGGGGAATTTGTCCTCCACTGTGCTACCAGAACAGAATTAAAGTAATGTCCCTGGCACACATGCAGTTCACATGCAGTTGCATGTGCACTGCACTTGCAAAAATGGCCGCCGATGCCCACCGAACTAGCAGATGGATTAAAACTTATTTTTCAGTGTCACTGGGCTCAGGGCTGCGTACAAAAATGTAGCATAGCACCCTCTGTTAAACCACCAAGTTCAACAGAATTCTTCCCTAATCTCTCCCTCACAGCAGAAGCAGCATCCTATCCCTACACTGAGAAGAGCAGAGTGACATGCGGTGCTACGTGACTTCAGCCTATATAGAGGCTGGGTCACATGCTGCTCTTGGCCAATCACAGACATGCCATTAGTAGGCATGGCTGTGATGGCTTCTAAGGGCAGACTAGTGAAAGGCTTGTTGATTGGCTGCCCTGCAGCCTTTCAAAAAGCGCCAAGAAATCGCTGAACACCGAACTCGACCCCGAACTTTTACGGAAATGTCCGGGCCCGCGTCCAGGTTCCAAAAACCCTAAAGTTCGTTACAGTTCGGGTTCACTCAACCCTACATATATCCTTTTTTGTGGTGGAAGGGGTGCATGGGAATACAGTGTATTCAATTCACCATAAAAGACACATTTAGTGCCGTAATGTTCAGCGACTTTCCTCTGGTGGAGTCGAGAAGTCATGGGCAATCCAGGCCTTGTTAATTTTTATAAGATCACCTTATGGTCTCAAATAAACGGCACACTCCTAATATATAGATTGACCACAAAAGTGAGTGCAAATAAAGCCATAAATAAACAATTAAAAAGTGCTTTTTATTGATAATCAGAGTAAAAACATAATATACGCAATACAAAAATAATAAATAAGTGGAGAAAAGGACACAGATGAACAGCACAGCACATGTCACACTTCTGTTGTGGTTGATGGATATATTACTGTTATTCAGTTTAGCATATGCCATAGTATAACTTAGCACTTTATTGCACTTAGCACTTTTTGCACTTATATATTGTTATGAATTAATTCTTTGCTCATAATGTACTGTGAAAGCTTTCTGGTTTTAGTGTGATTTTTAGGTCTTTTTCAGCAATCTATGACAGTTTCTATCGTAAGACAATATCGCCATTAGGCCCCTCCTACTCTTACCCTGTTTGCTGTCCTTGAATTGACATGTCATCAGTGCGCATGACTGTTCTACCCGCTGGTCAGCTTCCGCCCCTTCTCCACCCGGATGCGGTGAAGGTGACGGCAATCTGCATCATCGCGCTGCGATTGCTCTCTCCATCACAGGCCTCGGGGGAAGGGCGGAAGTAGTATGATGTGGCGGGCTGGGATAGGTCATGCGCCGCTCAGATGATGATGACATTTGTGAGCGACAAAACAGTAAAGAGGGCGACTGCACCATCCTGGGCTCATAGCCCTAGTCCATATAGTGGCGGTGCCAGTGGGGCTGGGATCCGACCGCCGATCCCCAAGGCCAACGTAGAAAAGTCAAGAATCCCACGGCACTCCGAAGTCTTGTGAAAAAGTTTGTTCTTTATTCCACCTCAGATGAGCGACGTTTCGACTCGGTATGAGTCTTTATCAACTCATACCGAGTCGAAACGTCGCTCATCTGAGGTGGAATAAAGAACAAACTTTTTCACAAGACTTCGGAGTGCCGTGGGATTCTTGACTTTTCTACGTTGACATTTGTTAGCGGTCACATGCCCATAGCTTAATTTGCTCATTGGTAGGCTTTCTCTTTTTAAACATGTTACTTTCCCCATACCTATCACTCCTCCTGAGGAAGCTATCATAGGCGAAACATGCGTCGAAGAGCACCATCACGTCCATCACTGTCTCTCTTTTAAACGGTATGTTGCCATGCCATGCGGTATGTAGACATGTAGAATTGTTACTTCACTGTTCTTTTCACGCATAGGCTATTTTATTGGCTACCATTGTATTCTTATGCACTTTATATAGACCTTGTTACGATATTGTATATCTGAGGCCTGTTCACACTACCTTTATAGGTCTTTACACTGTTGTACTCTTTTGGAGAGCTGCTATTTGTGTTGCTGTGCATCTGTGTCCTTTTCCCCACTTATTTATTATTTTTGTATTGCGTATATTATGTTTTTACTCTGATTATCAATAAAAAGCACTTTTTAATTGTTTATTTATGGCGTTATTTGCACTCACTTTTGTGGTCAATCTAATTTTTATAAGAGTCAACCTGTATTTGTTGCCATCTGCACAAGAAATAACTTCTTTGGCAACATGTAGGTGATCGCAGCAAACACATATGTGATGGCCACACTTATAGCAGCCCTTTATAGCTAGCCAAGTGGGTATGGTCTTTGTTCTTTCTTGAAATAAACTAGGACTAACCATATTACCTATAGTAGGAGCCCTCCTGGCTGCACATCTAATCCCATCATCAATAATATCGGACCATTCGCTCTCATACTTCAAAACTGACAGGTGTCTCTGAATAATTTTGCAGATTTCCCATATTCAACACTATATTGCGTTACAAAGGTAACTGGCAATTTGTGCTTATTTTTATTTTTATTTTTTCTTCTTTGCACAATTTTGTGATCACCTTGAAAAATCAGGGAATCCCGATCTATCTTTGCCACCTGGTCCCTGTGTATCTGCATATGATATTTCGAGTAGGATCTGGCTGTCAATCTTTCTATGAGTTCATTACTCTCCTGATCAAATGTCGCTGGGTCTGAACAGTTACGTTTGATACGCAAAAGCTCACCCCTAGGGATATTTCTCACTACATGTTTTGAATGACAAGAGGTTGCATATAATGTGGTATTGCCAGCCAAATCCTTCCTGTACATTGTTGTTTCTACACTTTCGGATTGTTCTTTCAAGTTAATGCAATTAATAATCAAACAAGAGCAAACATTACTTAAAGACCTGCGGGATGAAATTAAAACATCACAGGACTCTTTAAAAAAATTCATTAATAATCCCACCTTCATGGACATGGACAAGAAATTGAATGAGAAGCTGGTAAAGTTGGAGGAGGAATTGATACAGTTTAAACAACGCAAATACAATCGTGATTTACTGGATTATAAAGATGATAAAGTTTATAACTGGGCGGAAGAAAGGGCCCATACACCACGCTCAATCTTAAAGAAATCCCATAATAAAAAGAAAAAAATCACACGTCGGGTATCTTTTAGTTCCACAGATATGGACTCAGCAGAATCAACATCAGGGGTCAACATGCCAGCCTTAAGACACGATATGAAATCTAAACCTACTCCTGTCAAGCACAGTGATGTTAAAAATACAAAAAACGAAGAGCGGGCAGAAAACACAAGACAAGAACTGCAGCGTTATCCGACTCGTCACAAGAAAAAATAGAGGATATTCAAGTTGTTAATATGTCGGCCTCCATCCTTACACAGGAGGAGATCGATGTATTGAGAAAAGGCTTGATGTTCTGCCCAACATATCACTTTCATTTATATAAAACCATCTTGGATGTAAATAGAAGGACATTAACTAAAAAAACATTTTTCGATAGACCCGGATGAGAAGGAAACTAGCTCAGCTGTGTTGACTACTAATGTGCAGGAGGACACGCCCGACCCTCTGTTGAATCCAGGTTTTTGCTCATTTCCTGAGCTCCGCATTGTGGCGGAGCTTCAGGATTTACGAGTGGACTGTGTCACCGAGGAAAAGGTTGGTCGCTCCTGCACAGTTAAACCTTCTAATAGGGACTTTTACCCTTTACAATCCCGTTCGCCTGCTCTTGATAGATTTCAGGAACTGGTAGAAATGGATCTATGTAAACTTCATGAAAGAGGGAAAGGTACAAGGAGAGGTTTCACATCCTCTCACTAAGGGGGAGCAGTTTGCGCTAAAAACTTTAAAGTCTAGAGAGGATATCATTGTCAAACAGGCTGACAAGGGGGGAGCGGTTGTCGTCCTGGATAGAGGTGTATATAAAACCCAGGTATTAGGTATGTTGAGTGATAATTCAGTATATAAAGTCCTGGGCGGCAACCCTCTCCGCTCGTTTCAGAAAAAATTTATACGATCTTCTAACACTGGGGGTTAATATAGGCTGTCTATTACAGAAAGATAAAGATTATATTTATGTGGATAGCCCGGTTATCGCTATATTTCATGCGTTACCTAAAGTACATTAGGATGTCTTTCCACCGCCACTTCGACCTATTGTGGCAGGAATTGGAAGTTTTTCCGAACGTCTATCTGAATGGGTTGATTCACTCCTTCAGTTCTCCCTAGTTCCTCTCATTCCGGGTTATATTAAGGACACGGCGTCAGTCTTGGGATCCATGCGCTCCTTCCAGTGGCAGGAGGGTTATGCTTGGATCACGGCTGACGTGGTGTCCTTATACACAAACATACCTCATGATTTGGCTTTGACATCATTGCGGTGGTTTTTGCGAATGTATAGCAATTACACTGAGTCTCTCAGAGAATTCCTGGAGATGGCTGTTGATTTTTTGCTAAGCCATAATTTTTTTATGTTTGATGAATATTATTATTTGCAGTTGTCAGGGGTGTCGATGGGGGCCAGGTTCTCACCCTCCATAGCCAATATTTTTATGGCAGGGTGGGAGAAGACCTTTCTCCTCATCGACACCCTTCCTTTTGGTGGTCACCTGCGGTGGAATGGTCGCTACACCGACGACCTGCTGATGGTTTGGTCGGGCGATGTGGCGGCCATACCATTATTTGGTGGTTACCTTAATTCCTGTGTTTCCTGTATTGCATTTTCTTTACACTATACTAAGGATCGGATCACGTTCTTGGATTTGAAACTAAAGGGTAATGTCTCTAAAACATGTGTAGAAACAACAATGTACAGGAAGGATCTGGCTGGCAATACCACATTATATGCAACCTCTTGTCATTCAAAACATGTAGTGAGAAATATCCCTAGGGGTGAGCTGTTGCGTATCAAACGTAACTGTTCAGACCCAGCGACATTTGATCAGGAGAGTAATGAACTCGTAGAAAGATTGACAGCCAGATCCTACTCGAAATATCATATGCAGATACACAGGGACCAGGTGGCAAAGATAGATCGGGATTCCCTGATTTTTCAAGGTGATCACAAAATTGTGCAAAGAAGAAAAAATAAAAATAAAAATAAGCACAAATTGCCAGTTACCTTTGTAACGCAATATAGTGTTGAATATGGTGAAATCTGCAAAATTATTCAGAGACACCTGTCAGTTTTGAAGTATGAGAGCGAATGGTCCGATATTATTGATGATGGGATTAGATGTGCAGCCAGGAGGGCTCCTACTATAGGTAATATGGTTAGTCCTAGTTTATTTCAAGAAAGAACAAAGACCATACCCACTTGGCTAGCTATAAAGGGCTGCTATAAGTGTGGCCATCACATATGTGTTTGCTGCGATCACCTACATGTTGCCAAAGAAGTTATTTCTTGTGCAGATGGCAACAAATACATGATTAACAGTTACATAAATTGTAACACAAAGAATGTAATTTATATCATCACGTGTGAGCTTTGCAGCCTACAATATGTGGGTTGCACATCCAATTCTCTTAAGGTTCGCATAAGAAAACACATATCTGATGTGCCACACTATCGCACCCGCAATGTTTCAGCCGCCAGTGCACACTTTGCGGTAGTGCACGGCGGCGATACTAGTAAACTCAAGGTACAAGGCATTGAAAGGGTGTGCCAACCAGAGGAGGTGATATGAAGAGAAAATTACTAAACCGTGAGTCCTACTGGATGTTTAATTTAAAGACGCGCATCCCACAGGGTTTAAATAAAAAATATGACCTGATATTACAATACTAGGAGATTATGCCATTTTTTTTTATTTTATATGGGATCCATTGTTTTTTATATATACCTCTGTGCACCTCAGTCTATCTTGTTCCTTTTGTTTGATTAAGTTGGGTCAGGTGTTTCATCACGTGATCCGGTAATCAAGGATTCAGGTGTGAGTTGGACTTTTTAAGATGCCTTTTTTGTATGTTACACCAGTCATGATGAAGGACCCATACCTGTAAGAGGTCCGAAACGCGTAACGGTGCTATATGTCTGTCCTGCTGTATTGGAAATTTTAATTGAATTACAATAAAGAATCGCATGGATTTCGGTGAGCTGGATCTTTTTGTATTATAGTGTGGATTTCTGTTACAAATACTCTAGCACATTTGAAAAGAGTGTCTGTTGCGCCAATCTAAATAATCTGTGCATAATCTAGTGTCCATATTCTGTTCATTACTGGGGCATATACTGACTCAAATTTAAAATCTGTGTGTTTTGCGACAGTCTAAATAATCTGGTCCAAATCTAGTGTCCAAAGCGCATGACTCTCTGTTTCAAATACAGAACCACATGTGAAAACAGTTTATTTTGGGAAAAGTAAAATATTTGTGCCACATCTACTGTGTGTGAATTTCATACATATCACTAATATATACTGTACTTCATCCGCAGACAGTGTATGGTAGTCTGTGACATTACCAGAGCTATATCCCCTGTGTAAAGTTTGTGCATCCAAAATACCTGTTTTAATTTATTGGCGCGTACACGTACATATCCTACGATACTGTACGTGTGACATACTTTTAAGCATATATAACATTTAATATTAAGAAGGCGGCAAGTACTGGACGTGGAAGTGGCCATGATGCTGATTGTTCACGCAGAGGCTGTGGCCCTGGGCTCAATGAAACAGAGTAAAATAAGTTAGCTGAGGGCCTCCAGGTGCGCTAACCCTCTAAAACTATGAAGGCGATGGCAAACCTTTTAGAGACTGATTGCCCAAACAGCAACCACAAACACACTTATTTATCGCAAAGTGCCCACATGATCATTTACCCTGAATACTACAGTTTAATATAGTATATATCCCATGTTCCTTATTATTTAGCTTTAATAGCCTGCCTACAGTCAATGGGCTTCCTGTGCCATTCATGTATATAACATCATCCTCTCCCCAGACACCATGAACATACAGTCCCATTTAAATAACATAATCGCCTCCCACAGCCGCCTTCAACATACAGTCCTATGTAAATAACATCACCCTCTCCTCAGCCACCTACAACATACAGTCCCATTTAAATCACATGACCCCTTCCCCAGCCACTTCCAACATACAGCTCCATGTTAATAACATCCTCCCTTCAGCCCTAATATACAGTCCCAGTTAAATAACCACAACTCCCAGCATTCCTCTGCCTCCCCCTTTACTTACCTCTCCTCATGTAGCAGACATCGCCACAGCTTCTTCTCCTCTTTTGCACTGGTCACATGACTGACATTATTTCAAGTCCTTCTCAACCACTGCATGTTTTACTTGGTCACATGACCTATGATATCACCACAGGTCCTTTAAATCTTTCAGTGTATTAGATTCAATTGTATTGCCATCCTGAGGACAACAATACAGTTATATCTAGCTGTCAGACAGTTGGACAATTCTTGAGGATCAAGAGAATTTGTTTGAATGCAGTGGACCATCATCAACAAGAGGTAACGTTGACAGAGAGGTTCAAAGCAAGAGGCTACAGTAATAGAAGTATTAAAAAAGGGAAGATGCGAGCCCGACAAAAAACGAGAGAGCAGTTATTATGTCCAAATGAGGCACCCAAGGTATCACGGGATTGTGAAACAAGGTTCATAACCAACTATAACAAACAATGGGGACAAATCAGAAACACGTTACAAAAATATTGGCATGTTTTAGAAACGGATAAAATACTGAAGGAATGTATAACCGACAGACCTCTATTAACTGCTAAAAGAGCTACAAATCTGAAGGATATGTTGATGCATAGTCACTATGTGCCTAAAGGAGTGAATAAAAAGGAAGGACTGAAAGGCTCTGCACTGCGTAGATCGTGTGTAGCTTGTAAAAACATGGTCAGTGCCAAAGAGTTTAAAGGGATGAATAATGATAGGAACTACTCGATCAGAGAGTATATCTCTTGTTCTTCTAGAGGAGTGGTTTATCATGCTGAATGCCCCTGCAAAAAGATCTACGTCGGCTTGACAACACGGGAATTAAGAAGGAGGGTAAGGGAACATATTAGAGACATCGAGAAAGGGAAAGAGGAGAAGGACATCACCAAACTCAAAACGATCCCACGTCATTTTAAGATGTTCCATCAGAGCAACGGAGATCTTCTAAAATTTAAAGGTATTGAAATCATCCATCCGGGTATACGAGGTGGAAATGTGGGAAAACTCCTGGCCCAAAAAGAGAGTCGCTGGATTTTTAGATTAGGGACCTTGACACCACAGGGATTAAATGAGTCACTGGGGTTTGCAGCATTTTTGTAGAGTGGGGGGTTAGGTATTTTAATATAAAATTCTGGTGTTGATAGATTTTAACTGCATTTTTAATAATTACAGAGTACTTACCAAGCTGATCGTGGACGGCTATTTGTGGATGTCGTTTTCTGGTGGATGGGGGACGGTCTCAGGATGGGGAAGAAGGATGGACGGGGATGGTGGATTTCGTTAGCTGGTGAAAAAGGAACAAGCAGAATGAACAACAAAGCGAAATACATCATAGGAGGATGGACCTCACTATATAGATCGGTCTTTATCAGGCTGATCAATGTGAACTTACCATGTATGTAGGGGAGGTTGATGTACGGACTTGTGTGATTCATCCATTTGGGTATAGAAAGGGATTACTATGAATTCATATCAAGCACTATGCACTTCAATTTTTGGCACTTTTTAGCCCCTAGTGGGCCCGTACTAGATATATTTTCACGGTGGGGCTTTTTTGTGGGGGTTTGTAATTTAATACACGTACATTTATTATTCAAGGAAAACGTCATGTATTGACCAAAGATGGATGGAATAGATTATTAATGATGAATTTATTGCACTAGCACTTTATATGTCAATTTGTGTAGTTTAGGGGTCACAGTAAATATGTTAAATATAGGGTTTATTTTGTTAGACCCATTACCTTTTTTTAGAGATTTTTATATATTTTTTCACTTATCACACAATATATGTAAATATATATATATTTTTTGATTGGGTTTAGAGTAATAATTGTGGTATTAATTACCCTTTTATTGTGAGTGAGACAGTCCGTTTCCACGGTAAAACTTTATAATAATACATCTTCATTTGGCTCTCCGTGGCATTTGAGTGGACACCGGTCTGTCTTTTTAGATTTGATTCATGAGTATAGTAATTGTCATGTGGCATTGATTGTTCCTTATAAATGGCATTTTACCTGGGAGCGGGAGCGCATCGCAGACTGACTATTGAGGCGGCGCTTACGCTGGACCCTGACAACACTAAAGCCTCGAGTGATGTCAGTCTACGGAAATAGTCCGAGCTGCCCTCACTGAGGCCAAGGTGGGGCCTGGCGGAAGATATGTCCGCAGCGATTGAAAAGGAGCGATGCGCCATTATGACGTCCTAGAGCCATGTGATTAGGGAACGTTCTTCCATAGGCCAGATGACGACATAAAAAGTAGCCTACTACGTCCATTAGACCTCTCCTCTTGAAGAAGCTGTACGCGAAACGCGCGTCGAGGGGTGCGCCTACTTGCATGACCGGGTGTATGTGGCCGAGGTAAGGCACGAGCTGCTAGTGTATTTTCACCGGGAGGGAATGAGCACTCCACCATTAGACGGATTGGGATTTGAGTAATGTTCCACACATGGATGGGGTAATCATTATTTGAACGCTTGAGGTCTGTTCTGTCTATGGTTCATTCCGGTGAACCGCTGGTTTAGGACACACTAATAGCCGCGTATCCGTGGCATAGCAAGTTGTTTGGCGCATGTTTTTCTTGTTTCTCCTCTTTTATGGTATGTAATGTGTATTTTAATGATATTTAATAAAGATTGATATTTTGTATAAGAGATTGGTGTACCTCAGTGTTATATATTTATAGTTTTTGGGTACTACCTCGATGAGGTTAAGATCAGATTAGTGTTTGGTAGTTATATCTAGCTGTCAGACATGACATTCAGGGCCTGGGACTAAACATCAGGGGCCCAGGCACCGAATGTTTCAACCTAGCAACACCCCTGCGGGGAGGTAGAGGGCAATGAGGAGGACAGATGACCCTGACACACAGTGTCAGTATACAGTGGAGATAGAGTCAGGGAATCCCTCAAAGTTCCTTTGTGACAGACCAATTGTCACAATTTGGCAGAGGGATGCCTACAGGCTCTCCACCATGTTAGACCCTCGCAAGCGGTCGAAAATGGGAGCCGTTTTTTTACACCCGCCGAGAGGGAGAATACACTGATCGACTATTGAGACATCCTCCTATGTAGTTAGTTGGCCGCTGCTTATGTGCGCCATTACCCATCCTCAGGTCTGACCTGGGGGCCCTTTGCACTTATGTTCAACTGCCATGGCTGCTGGGGAGGTTAGGGGCCAGGAGCAGTACCAGCTCCATCTGAAGCAACTTAAGTGTAGAGTATCTGATGAGCACTTTTCTTCCCCTGCCTAGTGAAGAAACCACCCACCAGCAGCAACAAGACTTGGAGCAGAACCTGAACCAGAAAGTGGTGGCGTACTTGGACTGCACCCTGCTATCCTACATCGAAGATCCCCTGGACTACTGGGCAGCCAAACTTGATTTGTGGCCATAACTGACCGATCAGCAGCACCTTTATAAGAAATAAGCATTTCTAAGATTCCTCCTTCCTGATGATTGCCCTGATTGTCGATCTATGTAATGGGGTCTTAGTTATTATGTACTCTGTTATGACATCTAATCTTCCTGTATAGGCTTCAGTGTTGTCATACTCTGCACGGCGGCTGCATGTGGTTGGAATCTAGATGTTATATGGTCACTGTATGGTGGTATTATTGGTAATTCTGGAGCTTGTGTTGTGATAGCGGACATCTTTCCCTGACTGTATGATTAGGTTTTCCATTTTTCTTTATTTCTTCTGTAGTTTACATATTTAAAATGGTGTAGGGGAGTGTGACCACATAAAGCAAAATTCACTGGCTTAATCTGAACAGCTTTTTTTCCATAGTAAGGGGGTGGGTGTGATATTGTATGTTGGCTGGTGGAGTTCTTATGTGTCTGGGCTACATTTTTGCCCCCATCTGGACATAAAGGTTGAGCTAGTTTTCAGAGGAAATAAGTATGTGTCTAGAACATTTATGACCAGTTCAGGTCAGATATGATCTCTATTAAACAAGGAAACTAATATTTAGAAATATTCATGTTTAGAATAATAGGATAATGTAGAAGGCAGATCTAACAAGATTAAAAACAAAAAAAAGACCTGCTTGTCATAATTTTTTTTAAGTGACCAATACCAAAGCTCCATGGCATCTAATGCATCCAGTCGAAAGGGACTATTCGTTTTTCTCAGCAGTCCCTGGATGACTGCAAGATTAAATAGTACTTATGGCTGTTCATGACATGGTTACAAGGTAAAGAGTAAAATATGGAGGTTCAACTAGCTGAAGAGACACAGTTTGTTGAGGGTATAGAAAATGGTTGAGGAAATTTGTAGAAGACTATAAAGAAGCCATAAAATGCGGCCATTACACGGACCGTATATCTTGGTTCGAATAAACTAGCCTAAAAGGTAGGTTGCACAGACAAGGGAGATTAATTTGACTTTTGTTATATTTTTTACCAACCCTTGTACTGTTATGTGAGGAGAGCAAAATTTCCATCTGAATGACGGGAGTAGTTGTCATTGTGAAACTAATGTCCAGGTGAGGATCTCTCACTATTGTTATGTGGACAATCACATGTCTCTGCGAACGTGGTAGACGATACACAAGGCGTAGCCTCATCTACACATTTCGGTGTGGCAATGTTTGATTATTTTTTAACTTTTTTTTTCTACTTCAATTTGTTTTAATGACTACTTTATTTTTGAAATTTATTTAATAGATCACATAAATAAAGGATGCTGGCTAGTTTGGTAAATAAGGACACATCATTTTATTTTTTTTTTTTTACTAACTGCACATCTCAATGTAATAACTTATAGTGTGTTAGTTTTCATAACCTATATTAGTCTTACATTTTATAAAAGGACAGCTTATAAAAATAGCTATTCTGCCATTTTGGGGTCTTGTTTTTATTGTGTCCATCGTGCTGTATTAGTGACATAATTACTTTTTTCTGTGGGTCGGTTTGAAACAAAAGTAACAGATTTATATGGTTTCTGTTTTATATTTTCGATATATGCAAAGTAATTTAAAAAATTCTACTCCTTGCCGTAGATAGAGCCTCATAAGGACTTTTTTTGTAGGACGAGTGACAACATCCAATATTGCAATTTAGGGATACATAATACTTTTTATCACTTTCTATAGCATTTTTTGGGTAATGGAATGAAAAACAAAACAGTATTGTGTTCAGACTGTTCACCATGCAGGAGTGAATCATTTTATTCTATGGTTCAATATAAATTATGAATAGTACTTTTCTTTTTTTTTTTTTACAAAAAATATGTTTTTGAAATTTAAAAAGGTATATTTTTCCCAACTATTTTTTTAAATTGAACTTAACATTCTATTAATGGTTGTCAAACATATCAGCCTGGCAACCTTATAACACCCTTATAACAACAAATACTTATATAAAGTTGTAAAAGATAGTTTATTCCACTTAGGTCATTCTTACTCTAGTTGGAATCTGTAATAAATCATTTCCTTTCGTAATGCAAGTTTTATTATCTGCTCTATTAGATATAATATGGAGCATTTCATATATGTGAATTATAGATGGAGAGTCATGTGGTTGTAGGTCTGGATGGAATGTATCTCATCAGGATGTAAATGCTCATTGTTTACACTAATTTTCCTATGAAAAGGTCTCTGAGTATCCCAGGAATCTCTTACAGATGCTAAATAGGAGTGTGAACAATAGGTCTCTACCCTGCAAATACAATGTAAATGAAGGACCATCTCAGGAGGCCAGAAAATGCTAAACTGGTTGATGAGGAGAAGGCACCATTATCCTTCCATTGTATATATGGTAATGAGGGAAGTCAGATCCGGTATTGAAAGGTTCCCCTCTCTCTCTGTGCGGCTTGCCGGCGTGCTCTGTAGGGCCAGCGCCGCTGCAGGGGATCGACGTCATTTTTGGTGTTATATATATATTAGATATATTTATAAGTTATATTTGGAAAGGAGGCTCTGTCCACGCATCCTGGGGCGGAGCTTCCTGAATATAAGCTCCACTCTGACTGTCAGTCTTTCTCTGGCAGCGTTTCTCTGCAGATTAGCTCCAGAGTCCTCAGCGTTCTTAGTGCTCCTGAGTATCACTTCAAAGAAGCGTTATTTTTTTCTGACAATTGTATCCTGCATTTCGGTGGGCTTATGCTGAATCCGCAGTGGAGTGTTGTTAATAACCCCTTTTTTCTGAGTTATTTCCTTCTATTTTTCAGATCGTGTCTCCACGTGAAGGCGATCAGCCCCGCAAGGCGGGCACCAAAAGACGTCACTTGGCCTGCTTTGATTGTGACACCCCCCTGGAGGACGCGTATCCTTACTCCAGGTGTGAGTCCTGCAGGCGTTCCCAGGAGACCGTGGATCCCACTGTGCAGGACATGTACTACTGGGTTAAAACCTATGTAGATGACTCCATTAAAGGAGTAGTCAACCTTCTTGATGAGAGGCTTCCAGGCGCTAAGGCACCTGCGCACGTCCCTATGGAGGTGACGACCCACGGAGAGAGGCCGGCTGCAATTTCTTTGTATTCCTCTTCGGACGAAGAGGATACCTCGTCATGTTTTTTCCCTCCGGAGATGTCACAGAAATTGCTAAAGTCCATCAGGTCGGGGGACCATGATGTTGACCCGGGGGAGCCCTCCGATCCCGCTTCCAGGGGACAGCGTGTCTTTAGAGCGGACAACTCCCTCCTAGCCATGATGCAGTTGGAGTGGAAAAAAACGGAGAAGGCTCCGGTTCTAACCAAAAGATTCAAGACCATGTTTCCGATGGCTAAACCTTTGATGGAGTCGTGGGGCTCTGTTCCAAAGGTGGACATGGCAATTGCGAAGTTGTCAAAGTGCACTTTGGTTCCAGCGGATGATGGCTCCAATCTCCAGGACCCCCTCGATAGGAGGGCTGAAAGCACCCTCAGGCGTAGCTACTCCGCGGTGGCGGCCTCAGCCTCTACCGCCATTGCCGCAGCTGAAGTGTCGTCATTTCTTCGCTCCAGTCTAAACAGCATCCAGACGGACGTGGACCAAAATGTGTCCAGAGATGATATATTGGCGTCTTTCAAGACTGCCAATCTCGCCATTGACTTCCTATCGCGATACGGCACAGGTGCAGCTGAAGTTGGCAGCAAAATCTATGGCCCTAGTTTCAGCCGCACGTAGGCCACTATGGCTTAAACCCTGGATCGCGGATAACGCATCCAAGTATAATCTGTGCTCTCTCCCTTTGAGCCTGGCCGTCTCTTTGGATCGGAATTAGACAGGCTCATGGAGGGACTTTCTGACAAAAAGGGAAGTCCCTCCCCAGCAGCCCTTTCGTGGGAAAGGCAGGCAAGATCGCTCAGGGAAGTCGGGGACCAGACCTAGATCCTGGGGGCTCAGCGGAGGGATCCGAGCGCCCCGCAGAGGTGGCAAGGAGGGCAAACCCTCCTGACTATGGGCCTCATCCAGGCTCTCGGTTGACCCCGCTGCCTCTGCCGTTACTCCTCTAGATTTTCCCTTGCCCGGCCGGAGATTCCGGTGGGGGACGTCTGTCCCATTTCAAGAAGGCCTGGCATCAGTTAATTCCAGACCCCTGGGTTTTAAGCGTTGTCACCCACGGTTATCAAATAGACCTCTCCTCTCCCCCCCCAGAAAGGTTTCTGATAACCAAACGTCTTCAACCTCAAAGACAACAAATCCTAGAGGCTTACGTCCAGGAGTATATTTCCAAAGGGGCCCTGGAGGAGGTTCCGGCGGGGGAGCGGGGCTTAGGAATCTATTCCCCAGTTTTTCTGGTCCCCAAAAAAACCGGAGATCTCTGGATGATTATCGATCTGAGATTTTTCAATCGATACATAAGAAAGTTAAGGTTTCGCATGGAAACCGTGAGGTCAGTCTCCCATATTCTCAGACCCGGCAATGTGATGGCGACCTTAGATCTGAAGGACGCCTATCTTCACATTCCAATCCACCACTCTTCCCGCAAATATCTCAGAATTGCGGTCAGAATGTCAGGATCCCTGAGGCATTTTCAGTTCTCTGCTCTTCCTTTTGGCATCTCTTCGGCCCCCATTACCTTCACAAAGGTGGTGGTGGCCGTGGTGGCTGCCTTGAGACTTCAGGGACTAACCATTATTCCTTACCTGGATGACTGGCTGTTACTAGCCTCCTCGGTTCCAGTGCTTACCCAACATCTTCATATAGCCATTTCCTTCCTGCTCCGCCTCGGGTGGATGATCAACTGGCCGAAGTCCAATGTGAGCCCTTCAACTTCCATCGTTTTTCTGGGCTTCATAGTAGACTCCATGGAGATGTCTCTCCGGTTGACGCCAGAGAGGGAAATACGGATACAGGACTTAGCAAGATTCCTGTTTATTCCTCGACGTGTCTCGATCAGGACTCTAATGAGGATGTTGGGGCTCATGTCAGCAGCCGCGGACGCGGTTCCTTGGGCGTTGTGGCACCTCCGGCCCTTACAGGCGGAGGTTCTAGCCAAATGGGATGGCACCCCTGCGGGCCTAGACTCCCTGTGCTCCCTGTCTTGTCAAACTCGTGCCTCTAAGGTGGTGGTTTCACCTTCCTGCAGGCAGGTCTATGACCCAGCCGGACTGGGTCATATTGACCACGGACGCCTCCCAAGTAGGCTGGGGTGCCCATTTACAAGACCTACCGGTCCAAGGATCTTGGTCTCCTCGGGAGCGGCTACTCTCCTCCAATCTCCGCGAGATTCGAGCCATCCGGCTAGCCCTCCTCCACTTCGCCCGCGGATTCGAGGCAAAGCAGTGAAGATACAGTCAGACAACATGACCGCAGTAATGTATATAAACAAGCAGGGAGGCACGAGATCACTCCCCCTCCTCGCGGAGATAGGGGTAATTCTCCGGTGGGCAGAAGCAAATCTTTCCCATCTCTCTGCCATTCATATTCGAGGGTCCCTCAACATGGTAGCGGACCGTCTAAGCCGAGGCCTTCCGACGATGGAATGGGCCTTACGTCTGGAGATCTTCAGGCAGATAGTATCCAGATGGGGTTTGCCAGATGTGGATCTGATGGCAACGAGATTCAACGCCAAGGTACAGACATTCTGTTCCCTCTATCGAGAGGACAACCCTCTGGCGATAGATGCTCTGTCGATACCGTGGAAAACAGTATTGTGTTCAGACTGTTCACCATGCAGGAGTGAATCATTTTATTCTATGGTTCAATATAAATTATGAATAGTACTTTTCTTTTTTTTTTTTTACAAAAAATATGTTTTTGAAATTTAAAAAGGTATATTTTTCCCAACTATTTTTTTAAATTGAACTTAACATTCTATTAATGGTTGTCAAACATATCAGCCTGGCAACCTTATAACACCCTTATAACAACAAATACTTATATAAAGTTGTAAAAGATAGTTTATTCCACTTAGGGTCATTCTTACTCTAGTTGGAATCTGTAATAAATCATTTCCTTTTCGTAATGCAAGTTTTATTATCTGCTCTATTAGATATAATATGGAGCATTTCATATATGTGAATTATAGATGGAGAGTCATGTGGTTGTAGGTCTGGATGGAATGTATCTCATCAGGATGTAAAATGCTCATTGTTTACACTAATTTTCCTATGAAAAGGTCTCGGAGTATCCCAGGAATCTCTTACCGATGCTAAATAGGAGTGTGAACAATAGGTCTCTACCCTGCAAATACAATGTAAATGAAGGACCATCTCAGGAGGCCAGAAAATGCTAAACTGGTTGATGAGGAGAAGGCACCATTATCCTTCCATTGTATATGGTAATGAGGGAAGTCAGATCCGGTATTGAAAGGTTCCCCTCTCTCTCTCTGTGCGGCTTTCGGCCGGCGGCTCTGCAGGGCCGGCGCCGCTGCAGGGGATCGACGTCATTTTTGGTGTTATATATATATTAGATATATTTATAAGTTATATTTGAAAGGAGGCTCTGTCCACGCATCCTGGGGGCGGAGCTTCCTGAATATAAGCTCCACTCTGACTGTCAGTCTTTCTCTGGCAGCGTTTCTCTGCAGATTAGCTCCAGAGTCCTCAGCGTTCTTAGTGTTCCTGAGTATCACTTCAAAGAAGCGTTATTTTTTTCTGACAATTGTATCCTGCATTTCGGTGGGCTTATGCTGAATCCGCAGTGGAGTGTTGGTAATAACCCCTTTTCTGAGTTATTCCCTTCTGTTTTTCAGGTGGCGTCTCCACGTGAAGGCGATCAGCCCCGCAAGGCGGGCACCAAGAGACGTCACTTGGCCTGCTTTGATTGTGACACCCCCCTGGAGGACGCGTATCCTTACTCCAGGTGTGAGTCCTGCAGGCATTCCCAGGAGACCGTGGATCCCACTGTGCAGGACATGTATTACTGGGTTAAAACCTATGTAGACGACTCCATTAAAGGAGTAGTCAACCTTCTTGATGAGAGGCTTCCAGGCGCTAAGGCACCTGCGCACGTCCCTATGGAGGTGACGACCCACGGAGAGAGGCCGGCTGCAATTTCTTTGGATTCCTCTTCGGATGAAGAGGATACCTCGTCATGTTTTTTCCCTCCGGAGAAGACACAGAAATTGCTAAAGTCCATCAGGTCGGGGGACCATGATGTTGACCTGGGGGAGCCCTCTGATCCTGCTTCCAGGGCACAGCGTGTCTTTAGAGCGGACAACTCCCTCCTAGCCATGATGCAGTTGGAGTGGAAAAAAACGGAGAAGGCTCCGGTTCTAACCAAAAGATTCAAGACCATGTTTCCAATGGCTAAACCTTTGATGGAGTCGTGGGGCTCTGTTCCAAAGGTGGACATGGCAATTGCGAAGTTGTCAAAGCGCACTTTGGTTCCAGCGGATGATGGCTCCAATCTCCAGGACCCCCTCGATAGGAGGGCTGAAAGCACCCTCAGGCGTAGCTACTCCGCGGTGGCGGCCTTAGCCTCTACTGCCATTGCCGCAGCTGAAGTGTCGTCATTTCTTCGCTCCAGTCTAAACAGCATCCAGACGGACGTGGACCAAAATGTGTCCAGAGATGATATATTGGCGTCTTTCAAGACTGCCAATCTCGCCATAGACTTCCTATCCGATACGGCACAGGTGCAGCTGAAGTTGGCAGCAAAATCTATGGCCCTAGTTTCAGCCGCACGTAGGCCACTATGGCTTAAACCCTGGATCGCGGATAACGCATCCAAATATAATCTGTGCTCTCTCCCCTTTGAGCCTGGCCGTCTCTTTGGATCGGAATTAGACAGGCTCATGGAGGGACTTTCTGACAAAAAGGGAAGTCCCTCCCCAGCAGCCCTTTCGTGGGAAAGGCAGGCAAGATCGCTCAGGGAAGTCGGGGACCAGACCTAGATCCTGGGGGCTCAGCGGAGGGATCCGAGCGCCCCGCAGAGGTGGCAAGGAGGGCAAACCCTCCTGACTATGGGCCTCATCCAGGCTCTCGGTTGACCCCGCTGCCTCTGCCGTTACTCCTCTAGATTTTCCCTTTCCCGGCCGGAGATTCCGGTGGGGGACGTCTGTCCCATTTCAAGAAGGCCTGGCATCAGTTAATTCCAGACCCCTGGGTTTTAAGCGTTGTCACCCACGGTTATCAAATTGACCTCTCCTCTCCCCCCCCAGAAAGGTTTCTGATAACCAAACGTCTTCAACCTCAAAGACAACAAATCCTAGAGGCTTACATCCAGGAGTATATTTCCAAAGGGGCCCTGGAGGAGGTTCCGGCGGGGAGCGGGGCTTAGAATCTATTCCCCAGTTTTTCTGGTCCCCAAAAACCGGAGATCTCTGGATGATTATCGATCTGAGATTTTTCAATCGATACATAAGAAAGTTAAGGTTTCGCATGGAAACCGTGAGGTCAGTCTCCCATATTCTCAGACCCGGCAATGTGATGGCGACCTTAGATCTTCACATTCCAATCCACCACTCTTCCCGCAAATATCTCAGAATTGCGGTCAGAATGTCAGGATCCCTGAGGCATTTTCAGTTCTCTGCTCTTCCTTATGGCATCTCTTCGGCCCCCATTACCTTCACAAAGGTGGTGGTGGCCGTGGTGGCGGCCTTGAGACTTCAGGGACTGACCATTATTCCTTACCTGGACGACTGGCTGTTACTAGCCTCCTTGGTTCCAGTGCTTACCCAACATCTTCATATAGCCATTTCCTTCCTGCTCCGCCTCGGGTGGATGATCAACTGGCCGAAGTCCAATGTGAGCCCTTAAACTTCCATCGTTTTTCTGGGCTTCATAGTAGACTCCATGAAGATGTCTCTCCGGTTGACGCCAGAGAGGGAAATACGGATACAGGACTTAGCAAGATTCCTGTTTATTCCTCGACGTGTCTCAATCAGGACTCTAATAAGGATGTTGGGGCTCATGTCAGCAGCCGCGGACGCGGTTCCTTGGGCATTGTGGCACCTCCGGCCCTTACAGGCGGAGGTTCTAGCCAAATGGGACGGCACCCCTGCGGGCCTAGACTCCCTGTGCTCCCTGTCTTGTCAAACTCGTGACTCTCTAAGGTGGTGGTTTCACCTTCCTGCAGGCAGGTCTATGACCCAGCCGGACTGGGTCATATTGACCACGGATGCCTCCCAAGTAGGCTGGGGTGCCCATTTACAAGACCTACCGGTCCAAGGATCTTGGTCTCCTCAGGAGCGGCTACTCTCCTCCAATCTCCGCGAGATTCGAGCCATCCGGCTAGCCCTCCTCCACTTCGCCCCGCGGATTCGAGGCAAAGCAGTGAAGATACAGTCAGACAACATGACCGCAGTAATGTATATAAACAAGCAGGGAGGCACGAGATCACTCCCCCTCCTCGCGGAGATAGGGGTAATTCTCCGGTGGGCAGAAGCAAATCTTTCCCATCTCTCTGCCATTCATATTCGAGGGTCCCTCAACATGGTAGCGGACCGTCTAAGCCGAGGCCTTCTGACGATGGAATGGGCCTTACGTCTGGAGATCTTCAGGCAGATAGTATCCAGATGGGGTTTGCCAGATGTGGATCTGATGGCAACGAGATTCAACGCCAAGGTACAGACATTCTGTTCCCTCTATCGAGAGGACAACCCTCTGGCGATAGATGCTCTGTCGATACCGTGGAGGTTCAGGCTGGCGTACATCTTCCCTCCTTTTTCCATGATACCGAGGGTATTGATGAAAATCCGTCAGGATCAGGCTTCGGTGATAGCCATCATCCTGTTTTGGCCCAAGAGATCCTGGTTTACCCAACTCATGCAGATGAGTCAGGAACAAAACTGGAGGCTCCCCCCAGAGCAGACACTGGTGTCGTGGGACACACATCTCTGCCTAGATCTGCACCAGTTCAACCTGACAGCCTGGAGGTTGATCAGTCCCTTCCCGGAGTAGAAGGGCTCTTTGAGTCGGTCCTGAGAACCTTATCTCATTCCAGAGCGGAATCTACAAATAAGGCCTATGCAAGGATCATGAAGATTTTTTCGGCCTGGTGCACTACTAAACAGGTGGCGTATGCAGATCCGCCCCTTTCATCACTTCTTCAATTCCTACAGGACGGATTAGACAAGGGCCTTGCCCCTTCTACCCTTAAAGTTCAAGTTGCAGCCATCTCAGCATGTCTTAACAAACTTTTTGCTCGGGACCCACTCATCAAGCGCTTCCTTAAAGGAGCCGAAAGATTAAAGCCTACAGTGCTCAAACCCATTCCTCAATGGGATTTATCAGCAGTTCTAAGGTGGTTGTCATCTCACCCCTTTGAACCCTTGGTAGAAGTGGACTTTCGTTTTCTTACTTGGAAGACGGTGTTTTTGTTGGCAATAACCTCGGCCAAGAGGGTTTCGGAGCTCCAGGCGTTCTCCGCTCACCCCCCATACACATCCTTTTTTCAGGACCGTGTTCTTCTTAGATATTTGCCATATTTTAGGCCTAAGGTTCCTTCCTTCCAAAATATTAATCAAGTCATATCCTTGCCAGTGTTATTTTCTTCTTCTTCCACTTCTTCTTCTCCAGTTCGGCATCCGCTGGACATTTCGAGATGCCTCCAAGTCTATGTGGATAGATCTAAGGAGTTCAGGATAGATGAAAACCTTTTCATCTTATTTGCCGGTAAGTTAAAAGGCCGCAAGGCATCTACACCTACGATTAGCCGCTGGATTAAAGAGGTTATCAGGGAATCGTTTATATCCCTATATCTTGACCCTCCAAGTTTTGTTAAGGCTCATTCCACTCGGGCCGTGGCGACATCTTTTGCTGAGAGATGTTCCCTTCCTTTGGAGGTAATTTGTAGGTCAGCCTCTTGGAGCTCAGAGTCTACCTTTATTTCTCATTATAGGGTGGATTCTAGAGTATCCGAATTCATGGCCTTTGGGCAGACTATTTTAAGTTCTGCTAGGCAGGAAGACCCTCCCTAGGTTTTTTTTTCTTGCTATTTCCCCATCTGTGCTGCTGGTAGGACGTAAGGGGAATTGTTAATTTCTAACGATAATTTGTTTCCCTTAGTCCTAACAGCAGCACACAAATATCCCTCCCTATTGTACTATCTTGTTACAAACACAGGGGGTTAAGGGGATGGCCCCCCTTTTAAGGGGGGTCAATTTTTGATTGATTGTTAGGGCTCATTAAAATTCCGCCAGTCCTACCAGCTCACGGGGGAATTAACCCCATCTCCATCTGTGCTGCTGTTAGGACTAAGGGAAACAAATTATCGTTAGAAATTAACGATTTCACTGATTATAATGGTGGGACTGGGCGTCTCCTGTGTGGAAGAGGAGGAGGAGATAGCTATAGCCACCAATAACAACAGTATAAAAGACCCAAGCATGGTTCAGAAAGCCAGAATTCACCAAGGGAAATTAGTTGAATCACTGACTTGTTGAGAAGAAGACACTGACTGGAGACCAAGTCCTGAGTGTGTGTGGGGGTCCATGTTTGGTAAGTGTTACTGAACTGACTGTAAGTGGAAGAGATTATAAAATATTGTAATCTGTGCTCAGTTTAAGCAACAGTGGGGCAGAAGTATGAACAGGTTTGTGCCTAGAATGTGGCTGATAATGTGCCAGGTTTATTGGAGCATATGAAGTGCGCCTCATTTACCAAAAAAGTATTATTTTGTGCCTCGCTCCAGTCACTGTGTTATTTTGGCAGAAATTTGTCTTTTTTTTGTCCTGTTCTTGTTTTAACCAATTCTTGTCTCCATTTATAAAAAATCTAGTTGCATTTGGTGCACATTATTCCAGTTCCAACCTGCTGTAAACTCAGCCATTTATATCTTATTCTGAAATCTCATGATGTTGGTTGACATTTTCAAAAGTGTCACAAAATCTTCTGCGGACTCGTCTTTTTAGCAGCTATAACCACTTTGGCTGCATTTCTTTTTACTGCAGATGTTTCTTTGCTTTCTACACATTTATAATCTGTTAATCTGGGTTCACATAGAGTTTTTTTATGGTGTTTCTCTGCAGTTTTGTGTCATTTTTTATTTTCTTATTGATCTGAAGGTCTATAGGAAATATCAAAAGTAGGACACACAAGCTTTTTTTTTTTGCTCACGGTATTTTTATTAATTGGGTGGCATTTTTTTCTTGCTTCTTTTAAAAAAGACAGCATGCTGAAGTTTTGTTGCTGTTTTCAGACATTTTTACATCTCTTTCACTGTATGGGACAAACAAATGCCAGCAATGTGCAAGCAATAAAGTCTGTCCAGATATGTGTGGAATGTTTTTCCCCTTTCTTCAAATCTATAGGAATCAACTATTTTAAAATGCTGCGGTTGGATAGTAGGAGGATCCTGAGATCTCTAAAGAGTTGGTATTAAAAGTTTGTCAGCAAATAGAGGTCAGTTGCTGGGTTGTGTTTTCGAGGCCTAAAGTGTGGAGAAAAGGGCTGATAACAAAGCTGAATATCACGTGAAGAAATGTATTTCATTTTAATCTACACTTGGTCCCTAAAGATGCTTGAATGGGTTTACGAGGTTCTGAATTGCTAAGATTAATTTTAAAGTTAGGGCCCCCACCCAAATGGTGGAAAATATTTAGAACATAGAAAATAGCAGAAGATGGGTGCGTTATTAATAATAATGAATATTCTGCGAATGCTGCATTGGATTGAGTAAAGGGCCAACTCTTAATCTAGAAATTTCTGGATATTCTTGAATTTTTTTTGAATGTGGTTTCAATAACTAGTATTAACAAGGGGGCAGCCCGGCCAAGTGCCATTGTGAATATGGAATGTATCAGACATCGTAGGGTTTGGGGTTTATAGTAGTGTAGTAGTGTGAATAAACAGATGAGATAAACGCAAGGGGCAATAGAATGTCTTTAATACTCTCCACAGGAAAATCCCATCCACTCTGTCTAATGCTTTCCCAGCATCTGTTCCAAGCAGAACTAGTGGTGTCTTATGTTTCTCTGTGCAATAGACGGAGAGGATGACACATGTAGTATTAGACATCCTATCCCTGCTCTAAACCAATAAGCGCTTTGGATAATTTAGGCAAGTTGTACTTAATACAGTGTTGCGAACGGTGTTATTATTGAGACTTTGAGGGCAAAAAAATTGAAAATGAAGCCTTATATAGAAAATATAGAAGAATATGTACTTGGTAGAAGAAACCAATTTCTATTGTTTTCACAAATAAACCACTGGGTGAAGCTCCCTTTATACATTGGATATATTGGTAAAGAGTAAACAAGACTTTAATAACCGATATCAGGCAGTTGCTGCCAATTCTGCCTCTTGTTAGTGATGAGCGGCAAGTGCCATATTCGATTTCGACGAAATTCGCGAATATTCGAAAGAATATTCGTTTCAAATTCGTCAAAATCGAACATTCGTCATTATTCTAGTTATCGCGATTAATATGCAATTTAAATAATCGCGTATTGCAATTTTAACTTAGGCTACTTCCCTATTGGTTTCATATCTAGAATTATAGCGAAGATGACGAATATGACGAATGTATTCGTCATATTCCTCAAAACGAAGATAACAAAGTATTCTCCATCTTCGTTTTAGCTTCCTATTCGTCAACTTCGCTAATTCTAGCAATCAAATAGGAAGGTTGACTATAGAGACAGCTGTGTTTAATTCGCTATGCGATTATATTACTTTGCTTTTTTTAATAGAATAATTATATTACTTGATAATTATTATAATTATTCTATTTATTAAAAAAATAATAATAATATAATCGAATAGCGAATTAAACACAGCTGTCTCTATAGTCAACCCTCCTATTTGATTGCTAGAATTAGCGAAGTTGACGAATAGGTAGCTAAAACGAAGATGGAGAATACTTTGTTATCTTCGTTTTGAGGAATATAAAAATGGCGAATATATTCGTCATATTCGCTAATTCTACCAAGCCAAGAACGTCTCCATACTAAAATGTACTGTCGGATTTGAGAATTACGTTGAAATCGCAATGCGATTAATATAGCTTGAATTAATCGCATTGCGATTTCTACTTAGACCTGGTTTACTATGGTTGGCTTGGTAGAATTAGCGAATATGACGAATGTATTCGTCATATTCCTCAAAACGAAGATAACGAAGTATTCTCCATCTTCGTTTTAGCAACTATAGTAAACCATGTCTGTTGAAATCGCAATGCGATTAATTCAAGTTATATTAATCGCATTGCGATTACAAGTTAGCACTGCTATCTTACATATTAGGCTAGAATTAACGAATATGGAATATAGCAGCAGTGCTAAGTAGAAATCGCAATGCGATTACTTCAAGTTATATTAATCGCATTGCGATTTCAACTTCGAGCTGGGTCAGCTTGCTAGAATTTACGAAGTTAACGAATATGGAATATATTATAGCAGTGCTATTTGAAATCGCAATGCGATTAATATAACTTGGAGTAATCGCATTGCGATTTCTACTTAGCACTGCTGCTATATTCCATATTTGTTAATTCTAGCCTAATATGTAAGATAGCAGTGCACTGCTAAGTTGTAATCGCAATGCGATTAATATAACCTGAATTAATCGCATTGCGATTTCAACGTAATTCTCAAATCCGACAGTACATTTTAGTATATGGAGACGCTCCCATGGTGATGGGGACGCTCCATGAGCACGGAAGTCGGCAGAAGCGGCAACGGGCACTGACTGGAGCAGCCAGGAAGCCAGGAATCCTCAGGACAGGTAAGAACTACTTTTGGGAAGTGGGAAAGGAAAAAATATAACTAAAAAAAAACAAAAAAAAATATTCGAATATTTGCGCTCAACACTAATAGCAAAGGGAGTAAACATAATCCAGAGGGGTAGCAAGAGTATGAGGGGAACACATGGGAAGGGGATAGTAGTGATCATATACAAGTGCAGAAAATCATATGTAGTAATACTGGATGAAGGCTGTCAACGCACCTGCTCCACTGCACATCACTGGTATGGGGAAAACGTGCAGGGATCCACCGAGCACACAGCCTGCAAGAGTAGCAGTAATACTGCACAAAATTACAAAAGAGAAATGCAATCACTGTCAACAGGTTACAAAGTTAGTCAAACAACCTGGGCAGGGAAGGTGACACTGGAAAGGGGATTACCATCTTGTTTGAAATGATTTGAACTTCTATATTTTTTTATTTTTATTTTTTATACTTTTATTTTTTTTTACACTTTTATATAGTTCCCATAGGGAACTATAACTTACAATCATTTGATTGTGATTATCATATATTCCAATGCAATAGCATTGGAATGTATGAAAAAATCGCATATTTCCTATGAAGCCTATTACAGGCAAGGCTCCATAGGAAATACTACAGAGCAGCCTGGGTTTCATTCATAGAAACCCATGCTACTACAGGCGCTCTCCGGCTCCTCCGATCGCCACATGGGGAGCCGGAGCGCAAACCAGATGTCGTGGTCAGGATTGACCACTGCATCTGAGGGGTTAAATGTCCACGGCTGGCATTGCTGCCTGTCGCGGACATTAGCAGTGGGTGTCTGCTACAAGAACCATGTGGACACTCGCGGCTAAGGCACCCGCATGAAACAGGAGCGGGCTCCGTCTTTAGGGACAGGAAACAGAATGTACGGGTACGTCCTGTGTCCTTAAGAGGTTAAGGTAATGTTTTAGTATTCTCAATAATGTTATTTTATTATTGCACAGAGAAACCCCTAAGCTACTGCTCATGACAAGTGATGCAGATCCTGAATCTATAGCAATGCCTTTTGGCCCTTAAGGTGTTCTCTGGCCAATAACAGATAGGTCATCAATACCAGGTCAGTGTAGTGTGTAGTGGTCATGCCGGCATACTGTTATTCACCTCCCTTCACTTTAGTGGAACCCAACACAGTCACTGCACACTAGATGGAGACTTCTGTTTCCGATCAATCCACAATTTTTGTCTCTGGCATCACCAGCTGTCAAGAACAGCTGATCATGGGGGTACCTGGTGTAGGAAAACCACAGATCTGAAATTGATGCTTTATCCAACTGAAACATCATCAATATATAAATAGTAGAAACCCCTTTTTACGTTCAAAATGTATATACTTTTCACTTTGTAATGTAGTTTTGTGGTCAGTATCTCTAGATTGGACCCGCCGTCACATGATTCCATCCACTAAACAAGACGGTCCTTCTACTGATTCATGTCCATTGACCATCCTTGCAAATCAGTACTGGGGTGATGTGATCTTAAATTCTCCCAATCGAAAAAAAGAAGAAGGAAGCAGTGGACATAACTTCTAGGGAAGGACTATCTTGTTAAGTGGATATTCATGGTCCTATAATTCCAATATATAGATGTCTACCACAATGGCAAATAAACTATATTACACAATAAAAGGTATATATATATATTAAATGTAATGATTTGCACTTATTTATACCTGAGCAAATCATTTAAAGGTGTGGTGGGATCATGACCATGTAAGAAAAAATTGCAACCATATGAATTAAATTTGCTATTCTTTTTTAAATTATATTGCATATGGACTAGTATGATTTGTGGCCAGAGATGCTTTGTATTCAAAGTTCAGCCCTTCATGGAGACCCCTAATTGGAACTTTGCACCAGCAATATAATTAGTGAAACAAAATCTAGTGACAGCCTTTTTAAATTATCCCATTTGTCTATTTTTAACAGCAAGTCTTACAGTATTTCAAATTTTGGTGGATTTCGTATAAATGCGGTTGACTCCCTGTTACTGAGATATGTTTATTAGCACTTTTTCTTAAAAATGAATCTTTTATCTTATAAAAATGATTTTTTTTCTAGGTTTAGACTTGATAAAAGGCTCAGACAGACATCTACGTTTATCTCCTTCTTATGTATTAGAAGATAATCCATCACAGGTTGGCAATAATAGAACTGGGCATAGACTGGGAGAGATGTTTGCAAGTTCTGAGAATCTATGTACAAGAAAAATCACAAAGATGAAAGTCCATTTATAGTTTCAGAATGTGATAAAATGATTACAGAGAAATCAAGTCTTCTTGAACAGCAGAGAATTCACACCACAGAGAGTCAGTTTTCATGTCTGAAATGCGGGAAGTTGTTCAACCTTAAACAACGTCTTTTGAAACATGAGAGAACTCACAAAGTGGAGAAGCCATATCCATGCTCAGAATGTGAGAAATGTTTTACTCAAAAAGCATATCTTGTCGAACATAAGAAAACTCACACTGGAGAGAATCAGTTTCCATGTCCTGAGTGTGGGAAGAGTTTTATCCAGAAATCAAATCTTAAAACACATCAGAGAATTCACACAGGAGAGAAGCCATTTTCATGTCCTGAATGTAAGAAATGTTTCACTTTGAAATCAAGTCTTGAGAAACATCAGAGAATTCACAAAGGGGAAAAGCCATTTTCATGTCCTAAATGTTGCAAGAGTTTTACAGAGAAATCAACTCTTGTGAGACATCTCAGAATTCATACAGAAGTGAAGCCTCATTCATGTACAGAATGTTCAAAATGCTTTAACCATAAATCAAGTCTTATGGAACATTTGAAAAGTCACAGAGGAGAAAAGCCATTGTCATGTCCTGAATGTGGGAAGTGTTTTTTCAAGAAATTAAATCTTGACATACATCAGAGAACTCACACTGGAGAGAAGCCATTTTCATGTCCTGAATGTGAGAAATGTTTCACTGTGAAATCAAGTCTTGTGAACCATCAGAGAATTCACACAGGGGAAAGGCCATTTTCATGCTCTGAATGTGGAAAGAGTTTTAAAGAGAAATCAGCTCTTGTGAGACATCTCAGAATTCATACAGAAGTGAAGCCTCATTCATGCACAGAATGTTCAAAATGCTTTAAACATAAATCACGTCTTATGGAACATTTGAAAAGTCACAGAGGAGAAAAGCCATTGTCATGTCCTAAATGTGGGAAGTGTTTTAACCATAAATCAGCTCTTGTGAGACATTTGAGAATTCACACAGGGGAAAAGCCATATTCATGCTTAGAATGTAGAGAATGTTTTAGACATAAGTCAAATTTTGTAAAACATCTTAGATCACATCAGGCAGAATCTATTGTTGTGTAAAGTCTAGGGAAAGAAATAGCACCGTTTTAGAACTTGTGGCACATCAGTGAGCTCACAAATTCTCTGTTTGTTTGAAATCTAGCAGGTATGGAGCTCCATTGTAGGATCTGCTGACTCAGGATGGCGTCTAATACTAAACTTAAAGGGCAGCATAAAATAGTGATAGAAATGCTGATTTCAGAGTGTGTGACTCATGAGCTAAGTAAGTGGTTGTTGAGAACCAGCATCGTAATCATTGCAGCACAGGCCTGGAAATGAATCAAATCTACCTGAATTGAGTCCTGGTTATTCATAATCTCCTGCACTCCCACCCATCTGCTGATGAATGGCAGTTCTTTCCTAGAGAGACAGGGAGAAAACTATGTAGAAGTCTGTCAGTCATCAGTAGGTGGGCAGGGAAAGCAAGAAAAAGTTATGTTTCTCTGTGAGAAAGCTCTGACCTGGAAATTTAAGTAAATAAACCAATTTTTATCCGTATCCCCTTGAATTTTTTTTACTATGAGTTGATGAACAATGAGATTGTCCTCCCTGAATTTTGTTTTTCTGCTTTGTGCTTTTTTCTCGTCAGCAGTAATCAGGCATAAATCTTAATACAAGAGAAATCCTCTAATGTGTGACTGTATTTCATTAGACATGTCCTCTCCTTATTCTCCTGATGTTTTTGAATTAATAAAATTTCTTTTAAACAAAATAAATTGTATGGTTTTATTAAGAATGTTTTAATAATGTAATAGACATTTCACAAAATAGATGGTGCTCAGTAAAAGAGTATGTGGAAAGGAGTGAGGTAAATGACTAAAGAAATCAGGAGGAATGGGTGTGACCTAAATGTAGTGTCCTCAGGGGATTCCCCTATTTCCTCTTCTCTCCAGTTTCTTCAGGATGGACTAGACAAGGGTCTCAGATCATCGACCTGAAGAGTACACACCTCAGCTTTGTCTGTAATTTTGAGAAGACCATTTTCTCAGGACCCTCTAGACAAAAGGTTCCTTAAAGGAGCTGAAAGACTACAGTCTCGGACCCTGAGCCCTATACCTCAGTGGGTTATGCTCTCCCTCCTTTGAGCCTCTTCAGAACTTGGATTTAAAGTTCTTAGCCTGGAAGACCTGTTTTTTTGCTGGCTATTAAGTCAGCAAAGAGAATCGGAGAATTGCAGGCATTGGCTGCGGTGAAGCGATACACTCTCTTTTTACTGGATAGAGTCCTCCTGTGGTTTCTCCCAACCATTGTTCCCAAAGTACCTTCCTTCCACAATGTAAACCAGGTTATTTCTTTACCGGTTTTCTATTCAGCTCCAGTATCGGAGCAAGAATAGGTCCTGCAGACCCTAGATGTGGTCAGAAGCATGAAGGTATACTTAGAAAGAACTAAGGATTTTAGGAAATCTGATAACTTTTTCATTCTCTTTGCCGGTAAAAACAGGGGTCTTAAAGCTTCCAACCCAACATTAAACCAGAGTAGCCTTTGTCGACTGATGGGTTGATGCCCCCTCCCTTTGTCCACGCTCATTCTACCCGTGCAGTCGCTACCTTGTGACTAAGATGAGCCTAGTACCCTTGGAGCACATCAGTGCTGTGTTCTCATGAAGTTCACATGCTACATTTGTAAGCCATTATATGCTTGACTTAAGGAGTTCAGAACACGCCGCCTTTGGCAGGTCTGTCCTTAATTCAGTTCAGCTGGAAGACCCTCCTTTTTTAGCTAAGTCTCCAGTTGCGCTGCTGTTAGGGACTTAAGGGAATCGTTAATTTCTAACAATAATTTGTTTTCGCTTAGTCCGACTCCTAACAGCAGCACATATATATCCCTCCCTATAGATTTTTGTTGTCCAGTACTTAATAGTTTGCACAGTCTGTCTGTTGGAGGAGGGCTTTATAGGGGGCAGTCCTGGTTAATTACTACTTTATATCATTTAATTAAAATAAAGTTCCACCTGTCCTGATTGTTCACAGGAGCTGTAATACCCCAGTTGTGCTGCTGTTAGGACTAAGGGAAATTAACGATTATGGCATAGAACAGGAAGGGGTAGTATCAGTAAAAACATCTATGATCAAGTAATGGTTAATAAGCAAAATTATATCTGGATTATTATTTTTCATTTTTATGTTTCTAAACTATTTGTTGATGAATGTTTGTCTTAATGTCTGGATCTCTATGGATCACACAGCAATGCTTAAAAATAATATTTGTCCTTAAGTTAATCAGTTGTTATGAAGCATCATATATTTTATGGAGAAAAGACTGAAAAATTGAATCAATTGTATAAGTGGCTCCTAAAAGAAGAAATGAGGACAGCCTGAGCTTGTATCATGGTGATAGCCACAAGTAAATTATAGAGCAGATAGTGTGGAGATTGAAATAATTGTGTCATACGAAAAAATCTGATGTGATCAGAGATCTATAAATTATCTGATGGAGCAAATGGAAAATATATAAATGCCTGTGAATGTAGTCATTGCTACAAATGTAACCTTATAGGAAAAACGATTATATGGAAGATTATCTGTTCCATTTTGTCTTAGTAAATTGAATTATTTACAACTGAAAAGTATCAGCCTGACAACCTCAAAAGCAGGAAATGTAACATTGTTAAAAATAATTATTTTTTTGGAGACATTTCTCCTCTAGGTGAGATCTGTAAAAACTAAGTATTTTTATGAAATTACATTTTTTAATAATGAATCTGTTATACTGGGCATAATATGGAGTACTTAATATATGTGAATTATATATGGGGAGTGATGTGTTTGTAGGTCTGGATGGAATGTATCTCATCAGGATGTAAAATGCTCATTGTTTACACTGATTCTCCTATGAAAAGGTCTCGGAGTATTCCCAGGAATCTCTTACAGATGCTAAATAGGAGTGTGAACAATAGGTCTCTGCCCTGCAAATACGATGTGTAAATGAAGGACCATCTCAGGAGGCCAGAAAATGCTAAACTGGTTAATGAGGAGGTGGCACCATTATTCTTCCACTGTAGCCAGAGCTGATGATGAAAGTTTTCATTTATTATGATGGGGGGAGCAGAGGAGGCGCAGATAGCTATAGCCACCAAAGGAGTATAAAACGTGGCTTAGAAATCTAGAATTCACTAAGGGAATTTACTTGGATCACTGACTTGGTGAGGAGAAGACACTGACTGCAGATCAAGTCCTGATTGTGTGAAGGATCCATGTCTGGTGCCACTGAACTGACTGTAAGTGGAAGGAATTATAAGATATTGTAAATTGTGCTGTGTATAAGGACAATGTGTCTCTGTCTGCAATGTCTCCTGTCAGGGCCGGTGCAAGGATTTTTGCTGCCCTAGGCAAAGATCCATTTTGCCGCCCCCCCCCCATGTCACTCACACACTGACAGACAGACACGCACACACACTGACAGACAGACACACACACACTGGCAGACAGACACGCACACACTGACAGACAGACACGCACACACTGACAGACAGACATGCACACAATGACTGACAGACACGCATACACTTACAGACACGCACACACTCACTGAAAGGCACACACTGACAGGCATACAATCACTCAGATACTCACTGACAGACAGGCATACAAACTCACTGACATACACACACTCACTCAATGACAGACACACATACACTCACTGACATACACACACTCACTCACTGACAGACACACATACACTCACTGACATACACTCACTCACTCACTGACAGACACACATACACTCACTCACTGACAGACACACACAGGCAGACACTCACCTCCCTGGGGTCCAGTGTGGTGCAGCTCCTCAGTCCTCCAGTGCGCCGTTTAGTATGCCGGGGCCGAAATGACGTCATATTCTGGCTCTCTGCATCACAGAGGGCTCGCGAGGGAGGAGTGGGGAGCTGCTAGAACAGCCTCCCTTGCCGCCCGCCTCCTCTGCTCCGGTAATTTACTGGCAGAGCAGGCACCTGCCATCAGGGTAAGCAGGTGCCTGCTCTGCCATATTTAAGAAGGACCTCCACCTCCTGGCCCCCTTGTAATGGCGCTGGGGGTGGCCGCTCGCCCAGCACTGCAGTCCCAGACAGGGGGAGCCCACCAGATACTTTCCCCACCCTTTCTCCTGTGTATGTCTCCATGTAAATCTCCATATATCTCACATCATAACTGGACACTAATTTTCCACCTTTTACAATACACATTTTCTACACTTCTTCTTGTATTTCATTTCTTGCTTTGAACCTTAGAATCAGACCCGGTAAGAGGGAGGAAATTCTTACATTGGGAATTAGGCCTGTATTAGACCTGCTGATGTAGCAGCTGATTGTTGGGAAAGAAATGTTCCATATTGTCAATTACCTGCTCGTTAGAGGAGGAGACCGCTGCTATTATATGTAGTAATCTCCTCCACAGTATGGGGAGTAGTGATCGCTAATGCCATCGCTCGTCCCCATACTGACTCGTTGTTTGCCAGCAGCAGCACGATCTGCCGCCTGTAAATAATGATAAAAATTACTTAAAAATCTTGATTGCCTGATGAACATCTGCTCAGTCATAAAGTAATTGGCAGCATTTTTTGGGGGCTGTATTAAAAAGCCAGGTCATCACTAAAGAGTGTTCCTATGAATGCTCCTTAACGATTATCTGAACGACTATCATCCTGTATAATACAGCCCTAAGTCTTTAGTCTTTAGTGATGGCAGCAGTGACTGATGATTGTCCGCACAGTATTGTGTAAGTGATTGTACACGCGGTATCCATACATGTGATAGTACATACCTGTAACTGTGCCGGGAACACGGACAATCACCGATCCTGACTTCCATCACTGGACCGCTCCAAAGCATCAATAACAGGGGGGAAGAAGATTACTGACAGGGGGATCTTCCCAGCACCTTTATAGATATCTGTATATAGCAAAACCTAAAAAAAATTTGGTGTGTATACCCAACATATTAACACATGAATCCGATAATGTAGCAAATGTAATTTATTAGAAAATACATATAGCAAAGGGAGTAAACATATTTCAGTGGGGTAGCAAGAGTATGAGGGGAAGACATGGGAAGGGGATAGTAGTGATCATATACAAGTGCAGAAAATCATGTGTAGTAATACTGGATGAAGGCTGTCAACGCGCCTGCTCCACTGCACATCACCGGTATGGGGAAAACATGCAGGGATCCAGCGAGCACACAGCCTGCAAGAGTAGCAGTAATACTGCACAAAATAACAAAATGTAAATGAAATCACTGTCAACAGGTTACAAAGTTAGTCAAACAACCTGGGCAGGTGAGGTGACACTGGAAAGGGGATTACCATCTTGTTTGAAATGAATTGAACTTGTATGTTTTTTTATTTTTATTTTTTTTTACTTTTATTTTAACAAAATGTAAATGCAATCACTGTCAACAGGTTACAAAGTTAGTCAAACAACCTGGACAGCTTAGGTGACACTGGAAAGGGGATTACCATCTTGTTTGAAATGATTTGAACTTGTATGTTTTTTATTTTTATTTTTTTAACTTTTATTTTAACAAAATGTAAATGCAATCACTGTCAACAGGTTACAAAGTTAGTCAAACAACCTGGGCAGCTGAGGTGACACTGGAAAGGGGATTACCATCTTGTTTGAAATGATTTGAACTTGTATGTTTTTTTGTTTTTTTTAACTTTTATTTTTGTTTACACTTTTATATAGTTCCCATAGGGAACTATAACTTACAAACTTACAAAAAATCGCATATTTCCTATGAAGCCGATTATAGGCAAGGCTCTATAGGAAATACTACAGAGCAGCCTGGGTTTCATTCATAGAAACCCATGCTACTACAGGCGTGCTCTGGCTCCTCCGATCGCCACACGGGGAGCCGGAGCGCAAACCGAATGTAAAACTTTCGGTTTGAGCGCACTCATATGCCGTGGTCAGGATTGACCACAGCATCTGAGGGGTTAAATGTCCACGATCGGCATTGCTGCCGGTCGCGGACATTAGCAGCGGGTGTCTGCTACAAGAACCATGTGGACACCCGCGGCTAAGGCGCCCGCATGAAGCAGGAGCAGGCTCCGTCTTTAGGGACAGGAAACAGAATGTACGGGTATGTCCTGTGTCCTTAAGAGGTTAAGGTAATATATCAGTATTCTTAATAATGTTATTTTATTATTCCACAGAGAAACCCCTAAGCTACTGCTCATGACAAGTGATGCAGATCCTGAATCTATAGCAATGCCTTTTGGCCCTTAAGGTGTTCTCTGGCAAATAACAGATAGGTCATCAATACCATGTCAGTGTAGTGTGGAGTGGTCATGCTGGCATACTGTTATTCACCTCCCTTCACTTTAGTGGAACCCAACACAGTCACTGCACAATAGGTGGAGACTTCTGTTTCCGATCAATCCACAATTTTTGTCTCTGGCATCACCAGCTGTCAAGAACAGCTGATCATGGGGGTACCTGGTGTAGGAAAACCACAGATCTGAAATTAATGCTTTATCCAACGGAAACATCATCAATATATAAATAGTAGAAACCCCTTTTACGTTCAAAATGTATATACTTTTCACTTTGTAATGTAGTTTGCGGTCAGTATCTCTAGATTGGACCCGCCGTCACATGATTCCATCCACTAAACAAGACGGTCCTTCTACTGATTTATGTCCATTGACCATCTTTGCAAATCAGTTCTGGGGTGATGCAATCTTAAATTCTCCCATTCGAAAAAAAGAAGAAGGAAGCAGTGGACATAACTTCTAGGGAAGGACCGTCTTGTTAAGTGGATATTCATGGTCCTATAATTCCAATTTATAGATGTCTACCACAATGGCAAATAAACTATATTACACAGTAAAAGGTATATATATATATATATATATATATATATATATATATATATATAAATTTATATATAAATTTAATGATTTGCACTTATTTATACCTGAGCAAATAATTTAAAGGAGTGGTGGGGTCAAGACCATGTAAGAAAACATTGAAACCATATGCATTACATTACTTTCAATATGTATACACTTTTCACTTTGTAATATAGTTTTGTGGTCCGTATCTTTATATTGGACCTCCTGTCACATGATTCCATCCACTAAACAAGACGGTCCTTCTACCGATTCATGTCCATTGACCATCTTTGCAAATCAGTTCTGGGGTGATGTGATCTTCAAATTCTCGAAAATCAGAAGAAGAGAGCAGTGGACATAACTTCTAGGGAAGGACCATCTTGTTAAGTGGATATTCATGGGCCTAGAATTCCAATGTATAGATATCAACCACAATGGTAAATAAACTATACTACAAAGTAAAAAGTATATAAATATTAACATTAATTATTCATACTTATTTATTCATTAGCAAATTATTTAAAGGAGGGGTGGGGTCATGACCATGTAAAGAAACATTTGTAACCATGTGCATTACATTTGCTATTTTGTTTACATATTATATTGCATATGGGCTAGTATAATTTGTGGCCAGAGATGCTTTGTATTCCCAGTTTAGCCCTACATGGAGACCCCTAATTGGAGCTTTGTACCAGCAATTTAATTGGTGAAACAAAATCAGGTGACAGCCTTTTTTAAATTAATGCTTTTGTCTATTTTTAAAAGCAAGTCTTACAGTATTTTAATTCTGGTGGATTTTTTGTAAATGCGGCTGAATACATGTTACTGAGATATTTTTATTTGCACTGTTTATCAAAAAAGATTCTTTTAACTTATAAAAAATGATTTTTTTTCTAGGTGAAGACTTGATGAAAGGTTCAGACAGACGTCTACGTTTATCTCCTTCTTATGTATTAGAAGATAATCCATCACAGGTTGGCAGTAATAGAACTGGACATAGACTGGGAGAGATGTTTGCAAGTTCTGAGAATCTATCTATGTACAAGAAAAATCACAAAGATGAAAGTCCATTTATAGTTTCTGAATGTGATAAAATGATTACAGAGAGAGCAAGTCTTGTTAAACAGCAGAGAATTCACACCACAGAGAGTCAGTTTTCATGTCTGAAATGCGGGAAAATGTTCAAACTTAAACAACTTCTTGAGAAACATGAGAGAACTCACACAGTGGAGAAGCCATATCCATGCTCAGAATGTGAGAAATATTTTACTCAAAAAGCATGTCTTGTCGAACATAAGAAAACTCACACTGGAGAGAATCTGTTTCCATGTCCTGAGTGTGGGAAGAGTTTTATCCAGAAATCAAATCTTAAAACACATCAGAGAATTCACACAGGAGAGAAGCCATTTTCATGTCCTGAATGTGAGAAATGTTTCACTGTGAAATCAAGTCTTGAGAAACATCAGAGAATTCACAAAGGGGAAAAGCCATTTTCATGTCCTGAATGTTGCAAGAGTTTTACAGAGAAATCAACTCTTGTGAGACATCTCAGAATTCATACAGAAGTGAAGCCTCATTCATGTACAGAATGTTCAAAATGCTTTAACCATAAATCAAGTCTTAAGGAACATTTGAAAAGTCACACAGGAGAAAAGCCATTGTCATGTCCTGAATGTGGGAAGTGTTTTATCAAGAAATCAAATCTATATATACATTAGAGAATTCACACAGGATAGAAACCATTTTCGTGTCCTGAATGTGAGAAATATTTCACTGTGAAATCAACTCTTGTGACCCATCAGAGAATTCACACAGGAGAGAAGCCGTTTTCATGTCCTGAATGTGGCAAGAGTTTTACACAGAAATCAAATCTTGTGAGACATCTCAGAATTCATACAGAAGTGAAGCCTCATTCATGCACAGAATGTTCAAAATGTTTTAACCATAAATCACGTCTTATGGAACATTTGAAAAACCACACAGGAGAAAAGCCATTGTCATATCCTAAATATTGAAAATATTTTAACCATAAATCAGCTCTTCTGATACATTTGAGAATTCACACAGGGGAAAAAACATTTTCGTGTTCAGAATGTGGAGAATGTTTTAGACATCAGTCAAATTTTGTCAAACATCTAAGATCATATCAGGGAGAATCTATTGGTGTGTAAAGTCTAGGGAAAGAAATAACAAATTTAGTACTGGCGGCGGGCACTCATATATGGACTGAACAACTGGAAAGTAATTCTTAAAACAAGTACTTTAATAATCCCATGTAGTGCTAATACATCAATGAATGCATAAAAAATAAATAAATAAAAAACTCAAATAAAATGGAATGCTCCCTAAATATCACCATTAGAGACAAACCATGGGTTTTGAGAGTGTCTCTGTAGGGGTGCTAAATGATAATAAGAACAGAGGCAAACTACTAACACATGGTATGTTTCAATAGTTCAACGACAATACAGTGGCATATATATCATATTTCCAATTGGAGATGACACAGCAAATGTGTAAGCAGATAGTCTTTTGACGTAGGACAATGAATAACAGTAAAAATCCAAACCGATCCTTTCTTTTGGATTATAGATCACTTGAATGTCTCTAATCTCATACATCCGATGTCATACGGTGCCGGCTAAAATATAAATGTCTCTGTTGTCATGCATCCAGTATCTAAATGCCAACTGAATCGCATATATCTCACACCTGGAGTAGATCAATGGTAGTGTTGAGCGAACAGTTCGAAAATCGTTCGGGTCTGTACCGAATTTTGGGGTGTCCGTGACACGGACCCGAACACGGACATTTTCAAAAAAGTTCGGGTTCGGGTCCGGTGTTCGTCGATTTCTTCCCGCTTTCTGAAGGGCTACATAGCAGCCAATCAGCTAGCGTTTTACTTCTTGCCCTAAGAGCCCATCAATGGCATGGCTGTGATTGGCCAAGTGCAGCATGTGACCCAGCCTCTATTTAAGCTGGAGTCACGTAGCGCCGCACGTCACACTGCTCTGACTAGTGTAGGGAGAGGATGCAGCTTCTGTGAGGGCGAGATAGGCAGGGATAAAGAAGTGATTGAATGATCTACCTTTCTACACCTGTGCATCAGAACAACTCAGCTGAGCTGTTCACTGAAAGTCACTATTTTGTTGAGACTGGCCAGAGCGATTTTTACTGGCACATGTAACTGGGCTGACCGGGCGGTGGCCATTTTGGGACTTGTGGTGCGCCAGCACTTGCTGCCACAGAGTCTAAACCAAAGCTCCAAAGAAGTGAAAAATCTACACCTGTGAATCAGAACAACAGCGATTCAGCTGCTCAGTCAAAGTCAATTTTTTTTCTGGCTGGGCAGACTGTTTTCTGGTACATGTTACTGGGCTGATAGGCGGCGGCCATTTTGGGACTTGTGGTGCTACAGCAAAAGCTGCCACAACGTCCATTAATCTCATGTAATAGTCGATTTTTTCATAGATATACTACATCAGGGGTTTGGCTGTGCTTGTGTCACCCATACTAACTGCAAAGATATTTAATATATCAGTGGTGAAACTGAAAGTAACCCACTTGGATAGCAAATCCCAAGAATGTGCTGTTCCAGCTAGGCTAGCCAGTGCCACTACAGCCAGCCAAGTCCAATACTGTCAGCCAGAAATTTTTTTTTTTTTATGTGCCAGAAATATAAATTAGAAAAAGCTTTCACCGTAATAATAAAATTATTCTGGTGTTAGACCAGAAGAAGCACTCCTGTTGTAATTAATACTGTTAAAAGGCTTAGGCAATATTTCTCCCAGTGTGGGAAATTTATCTAGCAAAACTAGCATTTTAAAAATTGCGGTGTTCTGAAATAACAGCAGTCCTCTTGTAATTAATACCGCCAAAAGGCATTATATCGTCCAGTGTTGTAATTTTGGTGAAAAAAAGGCCAATTTAATCAATCTGGTGTTTGTTAGACCAGAAACACTAGGCCTCACGTTTTTACTCCTGTAAAAGGAATTATATCTCCCGTGTGGGAATCTATGTACCAAAACTAGCATTTTAAAAATTCAGATGTCCAATTTGCAGCAGTTTTCTTGTAAATAATACCGCCAAAAGGCATTATTGTCCAGTGTTGTAATTTTGGTGAAAAAAGGCCAATTTAATCAATCTAGTGTTTGTTAGACCAGTCCAGAAACACTAGGCCTCACGTTTTACTCCTGTAAAAGGAATTATATCTCCCGTGTGGGAATCTATGTACCAAAACTAGCATTTTAAAAATTCAGATGTCCAATTTGCAGCAGTTTTCTTGTAAATAATACCGCCAAAAGGCATTATTGTCCAGTGTTGTAATTTTGGTGAAAAAAAGGCCAATTTAATCAATCTAGTGTTTGTTAGACCAGTCCAGAAACACTAGGCCTCACGTTTTACTCCTGTAAAAGGAATTATATCTCCCGTGTGGGAATCTATGTACCAAAACTAGCATTTTAAAAATTCAGATGTCCAATTTGCAGCAGTTTTCTTGTAAATAATACCGCCAAAAGGCATTATATCGTCCAGTGTTGTAATTTTGGTGAAAAAAGGCCAATTTAATCAATCTGGTGTTTGTTAGACCAGAAACACTAGGCCTCACGTTTTTACTCCTGTAAAAGGAATTATATCTCCCGTGTGGGAATCTATGTACCAAAACTAGCATTTTAAAAATTCAGATGTCCAATTTGCAGCAGTTTTCTTGTAAATAATACCGCCAAAAGGCATTATATCGTCCAGTGTTGTAATTTTGGTGAAAAAAGGCCAATTTAATCAATCTGGTGTTTGTTAGACCAGAAACACTAGGCCTCACGTTTTACTCCTGTAAAAGGAATTATATCTCCCGTGTGGGAATCTATGTACCAAAACTAGCATTTTAAAAATTCAGATGTCCAATTTGCAGCAGTTTTCTTGTAAATAATACCGCCAAAAGGCATTATATCGTCCAGTGTTGTAATTTTGGTGAAAAAAGGCCAATTTAATCAATCTGGTGTTTGTTAGACCAGAAACACTAGGCCTCACGTTTTACTCCTGTAAAAGGAATTATATCTCCCGTGTGGGAATCTATGTACCAAAACTAGCATTTTAAAAATTCTGGTGTCCAATTTGCAGCAGTTTTCTTGTAATTAATACCGGAAAAGGAATTATATATTCCAGTGTGGGAATTTATGTACACAAACTAGCATTATAAAAATTCTGGTGTCCAATTAGCAGCAGTGTTCTTGTAATTAATACCGCCAAAAGGCATTATTGTCCAGTGTTGTAATTTTGGTGAAAAAAGGCCAATTTAATCAATCTGGTGTTTGTTAGACCAGAAACAGTAGGCCTCACGTTTTCACTCCTGTAAAAGGAATTATATCTCCCGTGTGGGAATCTATGTACCAAAACTAGCATATTAAAAATTCTGGTGTCCAATTTGCAGCAGTTTTCTTGTAATTAATACCGGAAAAGGAATTATATCTTCCAGTGTGGGAATTTATGTACACAAACTAGCATTATAAAAATTCTGGTGTCCAATTAGCAGCAGTGTTCTTGTAATTAATACCGCCAAAAGGCATTATTGTCCAGTGTTGTAATTTTGGTGAAAAAAGGCCAATTTAATCAATCTGGTGTTTGTTAGACCAGAAACAGTAGGCCTCACGTTTTCACTCCTGTAAAAGGAATTATATCTCCCGTGTGGGAATCTATGTACCAAAACTAGCATTTTAAAAATTCTGGTGTCCAATTTGCAGCAGTTTTCTTGTAATTAATACCGGAAAAAGGAATTATATCTTCCAGTGTGGGAATTTATGTACACAAACTAGCATTATAAAAATTCTGGTGTCCAATTAGCAGCAGTGTTCTTGTAATTAATACCGCCAAAAGGCATTATTGTCCAGTGTTGTAATTTTGGTGAAAAAAGGCCAATTTAATCAATCTGGTGTTTGTTAGACCAGAAACACTAGGCCTCACGTTTTTACTCCTGTAAAAGGAATTATATCTCCCCGTGTGGGAATCTATGTACCAAAACTAGCATTTTAAAAATTCTGGTGTCCAATTTGCAGCAGTTTTCTTGTAATTAATACCGGAAAAAGGAATTATATCTTCCAGTGTGGGAATTTATGTACACAAAACTAGCATTATAAAAATTCTGGTGTCCAATTAGCAGCAGTGTTCTTGTAATTAATACCGCCAAAAGGCATTATTGTCCAGTGTTGTAATTTTGGTGAAAAAAGGCCAATTTAATCAATCTGGTGTTTGTTAGACCAGAAACACTAGGCCTCACGTTTTTACTCCTGTAAAAGGAATTATATCTCCACGTGTGGGAATCTATGTACCAAAACTAGCATTTTAAAAATTCTGGTGTCCAATTTGCAGCAGTTTTCTTGTAATTAATACCGGAAAAAGGAATTATATATTCCAGTGTGGGAATTTATGTACACAAACTAGCATTATAAAAATTCTGGTGTCCAATTAGCAGCAGTGTTCTTGTAATTAATACCGCCAAAAGGCATTATTGTCCAGTGTTGTAATTTTGGTGAAAAAAGGCCAATTTAATCAATCTGGTGTTTGTTAGACCAGAAACAGTAGGCCTCACGTTTTCACTCCTGTAAAAGGAATTATATCTCCCGTGTGGGAATCTATGTACCAAAACTAGCATATTAAAAATTCTGGTGTCCAATTTGCAGCAGTTTTCTTGTAATTAATACCGGAAAAAGGAATTACATCTTCCAGTGTGGGAATTTTGGGGCTAAAAAATAATATATTTTGTTGTGGTGCGAGTTGAATCGCAACAATGAGGAAACATTCTATTAAGGGACAAGGACGCGGTCGTGGTGGTGTCCGTGGAGCCTCTGTTGCTGGCAGAGGACGTGGCCGTTCGGCCTCAGGCGCACAAAGTAGTGAACCAACTCCCTCAAGTAGCCGGCAGAATTTACAGCGATATTTGGTGGGGCCCAATGCCGTTATGAGGATGGTAAGGCCTGAGCAGGTACAGGCATTAGTCGATTGGGTGGCCGACAGTGCTTCCAGCACGTTCACCACATTGTCTTCCGCCCAGTCTTCTGCGGAAAGCGCACAGGTGGCACCTGAAAACCAAGCCCATCAGTCTGTCACATCACCCCCATGCATATCAGGGAAACTGGCTGAGCCTCAAGTTATGCAGCAGTCTCTTATTCTGTTTGAAGACTCTGCTCCCACGGTTTTCCAGGGATGTCCACCTAGCCCTTCCCCAGCGGTGGAAGACATTCCATGCACTGACGCACAACCACTTATGTATCCAGATGATGAGGACATGGGAATACCACCACAGCAGAGTGACTGAGTCTCTGATGATGACGAAACACTGGTGCTCACTGCCGCGTCTTATTGCAGTGTGCAGACTGAACAGGAGGAGGTCAGGGAGGAAGACTGGGTGGAAAACGATGCAGAGGACGATGAGGTCTTAGACCCCACATGGACTGAAGGTCGTGCCGCTGACTTAAATAGTTCAGAGGAAGAGGCAGTGGTGAGACCGAGACAACAGCGAAGCCAAAGAGGGAGCAGGGGGCAAAAGCAGAACAGCCGCCGTCCAGAGAGTTTGCCTGCTATTGGCCAGCGCCAACAGGGACCCAGCACCCCAAAGGCATCTTCAAGGAGTTCCCTGGCATGGCACTTCTTCAAACAATGTGCTGAGGACAAGACCAGAGTGGTTTGCACGCTGTGCCATCAGACCCTGAGGCGAGGCATTAACGTTCTTAACCTGAGCACCACCTGCATGATCAGGCATCTACATGCAAAGCATGAACTGCAGTGGAGTACACACCTTAAAAACAAGGAACCCGCTCAGGCTCCCCTGCTCCCTCTACCGCTGCTGCCTCGGCTTCCGCCTCGAGAGGAATGTTGCCACCTGCCGAGCAGCAAACAGAGGATGTGCCACCGACACCACCACCACCACCGCCACCGTCACCTAGCGTCTCCACTATTTCACACAGCAGCGTTTCAGCTCTCCATCTCTCAAACCTTTGAGAGGAAGCGCAAATTCCCACCTAGTCACCCTCGAGCCCTTGGCCTGAATGCCAGCATTTCTAAACTACTGGCCTTTGAAATGCTGTCATTCCGGCTGGTGGACACAGACAGCTTCAAACAGCTGATGGCCATGGCTGTCCCCAGTATGTGGTTCCCAGCCGCCACTACTTCTCCAAGACAGCCGTGCCTTCCCTGCACATGCAAGTGTCCGATAAAATCAAGTGTGCACTGCGCAACGCCATTTGTGGCAAGGTCCACCTAACCACAGATACGTGGACCAGTAAGCACGGCCAGGGACGCTATATCTTTCTAACTGCACACTGGGTAAATGTAGTGGCGGCTGGGCCCCAGGCGGAGAGTTCCTTGGCGCACGTCCTTCCGCCGCCAAGGATCACAGGGCATCATTCTTTGCCTCCTGTAGCCTCCTCCTCCTACTCGGCTTCCTCCTCCTCTTCCTCTGCTTCCACCAGCTCATCCAGTCAGCCACACACCTTCACCATCAACTTCAGCACAGCCTGGGGTAAACGTCAGCAGGCCATTCTGAAACTCATATGTTTGGGGGACAGGCCCCACACCGCGCAGGAGTTGTGGCGGGGTATTGAACAACAGACCGACCAGTGGTTGCTGCCGGTGGGCCTCAAGCCCGGCCTGGTGATGTGCGATAATGGGCGAAATCTCGTGGCAACTCTGGGACTAGCCGGTTTGACGCACATCCCTTGCCTGGCGCATGTGCTGAATTTGGTGGTGCAAAAGTTTATTCACAACTACCCAGACATGTCAGAGCTGCTGCATAAAGTGCGGGCCGTCTGTGCGCTCACATCCGGCGTTCACATCCTGCCGCTGCTCGCCTGTCAGTGCTACAGCGGAACTTCAGCCTTCCCGCTCACCGCCTAATATGCGACGTGCCCACCCGGTGGAACTCCACCTTGCACATGCTGGAGAGACTGTGCGAGCAGCAGCAGGCCATAGTGGAGTTTCAGCTGCAGCACGCACGGGTCAGTCGCACTGCGGAACAGCACCACTTCACCACCAATGATTGGGCCTCCATGCGAGACCTGTGTGCCCTGTTGCGCTGTTTCGAGTACGCCACCAACATGGCCAGTGGCGATGCCACTGTTATCAGCGTGACGATGCCAATTCTATGTCTCCTAGAGAAAACGCTTAGGGCGATGATGGAAGAGGAGGTGGGCCAGGGCCAGGAGGAGGAGGAGGAGGATGACGGGTCGCTTTTAGCACTTTCAGGCCAGTCTGTTAGAAGTGGCTCAGAGGGAGGTTTTTGCAACAGCAGAGGGCAGGTACAAATGTGGCCAGCCAGGGACCACTACTGGAGGACGAGGAGGATGAGGAGGAGGTGGAGGAGGATGAGGATGAAGCAGGTTCACAGCGGGGTGGCACCCAGCACAGCGCAGGCACATCCCTGGTGCGTGGCTGGGGGATACAGAGGATGATGACGATACGCCTCCCACAGAGGACAGCTTGTCCTTACCTCTGGGGAGCCTGGCACACATGAGCGATTACATGCTGCAGTGCCTGCGCAACGACAGCAGAGTTGCCCACATTTTAACGTGTGCTGACTACTGGGTGGCCACCCTGCTGGATCCACGGTACAAAGACAATGTGCCCACTTTACTTCTTGCACTGGAGTGTGATAGGAAGATGCGCGAGTACAAGCGCACACTGGTAGACGCGCTCCTGAGAGCATTCCCAACTGTCACAGGGGAACAGGTGGAAGCCAAGGCCAAGGCAGAGGAGGAGCTAGAGGTCGCCCACGCAGCAGTGTCACGGCCAGCTCCTCTGAGGGCAGGATTAGCATGGCAGAAATGTGGAAAAGTTTTGTCTCCACGCCACAGCTAACTGCCCCACCACCTGATACGGAACGTGTTAGCAGGAGGCAACATTTCACTAACATGGTTGAACAGTACGTCTGCACACAACTCCAAGTACTGACGGATGGTTCGGCCCCATTCAACTTCTGGGTTTCCAAATTGTCCACGTTGCCAGAATTAGCATGTTATGCCTTGGAGGTGCTGGCTTGCCCGGCGGCCAGCATTTTATCTGAACGTGTATTCAGCACGGCAGGGGGCGTCATTACTGACAAACGCAGCCGCCTGTCCGCAGCCAACGTGGACAAGCTGACGTTTATAAAAATGAACCAGGCATGGATCCCACAAGACCTGACCCTCCCTTGTGCAGAGTAGTCCTTAATAACTGCCTTAAACCATGTTGTCTTGTACTCCTGGCCACTTCTTCATTGAAAAATCAATTTTTGAAATTAAGTAGGATCTTGGGGTGCAACCCAGAGTTGAATGAACCTTCCGTCTGTCTGGGTGCCGGGGCCAAAGTACATGAAAGTGTCCTTCTCCTGTGCTGGGTGATATGAATGTTATACTTGTGCTGTCTGACATGTCTCCTCTGTGTGGGTGCAGGGGCCAAAGTCACTGAAAGCGGCCTTCTCCTGTGGTGGCTGATATAAATGCCTGAATCTCTGCTGTGGAACCTCTCTCCTCTGTCTGGGTGCAGGGGTCAAAGTCTCTCAAAGTGGCCTTCTCCTGTGGTGGTTGATGTGAAACTGATGCTTGTGCTACCTGATCTGTATCATGGTTGTCGGGGTCCCAAGTAAATGAGTGGCCTACTCCTGTGGTGGGTGATCTAAATGCCTGATTCTCTGCTGTGAAACCTCTCTCCTCCGTCTGGGTGCTGGTCCAAAATACATGAGAGTGGCCTTCTCCGGTGGTGGTTGATATGAGGCATGATTCCTTGCTGTGGGACCTCTCTCCTCTGTCTGGGTGCTGGTCCAAAATACATGAGAGTGGCCTTCTCCGGTGGTGGTTGATATGACGCATGATTCCTTGCTGTGGGACCTCTCTCCTCTGTCTGGGTGCTGGTCCAAAATACATGAGAGTGGCCTTCTCCGGTGGTGGTTGATATGACGCATGATTCCTTGCTGTGGGACCTGTATCCTCTGGGTGCTGGTCCAAAATAAATGAGAGTGGCCTTCTCCGGTGGTGGTTGATATGACGCATGATTCCTTGATGTGGGACCTCTCTCCTCTGTCTGGGTGCTGGTCCAAAATACATGAAAGTGGCCTTCTCCGGTGGTGGTTGATATGACGCATGATTCCTTGCTGTGGGACCTGTATCCTCTGTCTGGGTGCTGGTCCAAAATAAATGAGAGTGGCCTTCTCCGGTGGTGGTTGATATGACGCATGATTCCTTGCTGTGGGACCTGTATCCTCTGTCTGGGTGCTGGTCCAAAATAAATGAGAGTGGCCTTCTCCGGTGGTGGTTGATATGACGCATGATTCCTTGCTGTGGGACCTGTATCCTCTGTCTGGGTGCTGGTCCCAAATAAATGAGAGTGGCCTTCTCCGGTGGTGGTTGATATGACGCATGATTCCTTGCTGTGGGACCTCTATCCTCTGTCTGGGTGCTGGTCCAAAATAAATGAGAGTGGCCTTCTCCGGTGGTGGTTGATATGACGCATGATTCCTTGCTGTGGGACCTGTATCCTCTGTCTGGGTGCTGGTCCAAAATAAATGAGTGGCCTTCTCCGGTGGTGGTTGATATGACGCATGATTCCTTGCTGTGGGACCTGTATCCTCTGTCTGGGTGCTGGTCCAAAATAAATGAGAGTGGCCTTCTCCGGTGGTGGTTGATATGACGCATGATTCCTTGCTGTGGGACCTCTCTCCTCTGTCTGGGTGCTGGTCCAAAATAAATGAGAGTGGCCTTCTCCGGTGGTGGTTGATATGATGCATGATTCCTTGCTGTGGGACCTGTATCCTCTGTCTGGGTGCTGGTCCAAAATAAATGAGAGTGGCCTTCTCCGGTGGTGGTTGATATGACGCATGATTCCTTGCTGTGGGACCTCTCTCTCTGTCTGGGTGCTGGTCCAAAATACATGAGAGTGGCCTTCTCCGGTGGGTGGTTGATATGACGCATGATTCCTTGCTGTGGGACCTGTATCCTCTGTCTGGGTGCTGGTCCAAAATAAATGAGAGTGGCCTTCTCCGGTGGTGGTTGATATGACGCATGATTCCTTGCTGTGGGACCTGCATCTCTGTCTGGGTGCTGGTCCAAAATACATGAAAGTGGCCTTCTCCGGTGGGTGGTTGATATGACGCATGATTCCTTGCTGTGGGACCTGTATCCTCTGTCTGGGTGCTGGTCCAAAATACATGAGAGTGGCCTTCTCCGGTGGTGGTTGATATGACGCATGATTCCTTGCTGTGGGACCTGTATCCTCTGTCTGGGTGCTGGTCCAAAATAAATGAGAGTGGCCTTCTCCGGTGGTGGTTGATATGACGCATGATTCCTTGCTGTGGGACCTGTATCCTCTGTCTGGGTGCTGGTCCCAAATAAATGAGAGTGGCCTTCTCCGGTGGTGGTTGATATGAGGCATGATTCCTGGCTGTGGGACCTCTCTCCTCTGTCTGGGTGCTGGTCCAAAATACATGAGAGTGGCCTTCTCCGGTGGTGGTTGATATGACGCATGATTCCTTGCTGTGGGACCTGTATCCTCTGTCTGGGTGCTGGTCCAAAATAAATGAGAGTGGCCTTCTCCGGTGGTGGTTGATATGACGCATGATTCCTTGCTGTGGGACCTGTATCCTCTGTCTGGGTGCTGGTCCGAAATAAATGAGAGTAGCCTTCTCCAGTGGTGGGTGATATGACGCATGATTCCTTGCTGTGGGACCTCTCTCCAATTGATATTGGTTAATTTTTATTTATTTTATTTTATTTTAATTCATTTTCCTATCTACATTTGTTTGCAGGGGATTTACCTACATTTTGCTGCCTTTTGCAGCCCTCTAGCCCTTTCCGGGAGTCTTTTACAGCTTTTTTAGTGCCCAAAAGTTTGGGTCCCCATTGACTTCTATGGGGTTCGGGTTCGGGATGAAGTTCGGGTTGAGTTCGGATCACGTACCCGGACATTTTCCGGAAGTTCGGCCGAACCTCTCGAACCCGAATATCCAGGTGTTCGCTCATCTCTAATCAATGGGCCACATACGCACTTACTCCATCAGAGATAGATATTAATCCGTTGGTCTTGATATATTAGCGATAGTGTTTCCCACATCAAGTGGGCTTACCTCCACTCTTTATATCAGATTGCAGTTTATGCCAGATACCTGTATTCCCAGTGTAAAATCGCCGGCGTCCCGGCGTTCCACGTGTGCTCTTTATACTCGCGACAGCCAAATCTCGTAAGGAGGTCTCGTGTGAGTTGTCGTAGGCTGTGGTTTTGCCTACCCGTACTGTCAGATAGAAAACTATTGGTCCTCTTCACAGTGCACTGTATCTTTGCGATGTCAAAATTCGGGGTACGATTCCTTCCAGCCAGACGCGTTTCGGGGAGCGCTTTCCCCTTCCTCAGTGGCAATACCCCGTTTGATCAACACCGCCTCTTTTATAATCCAATTTGGAAAGGTTCAAGTTCCGGATTGGGTCTTAATGGACCTGGAGTACCATAATTTTTGTTCAGCAAGGAAATCAACCTTGCAGTTTTTATGCGGTTCTTCGGCATTTATGAAAAAATAATGTCAAATGATATTCTCAAAAATGTTCTACTCCATATTTCAATTGAATTCACTTAATATCATCCATATGCGTTTTTTTAAAACAATCAATAGTGGCCTCTCTCTTAACTATCTGAACCCATACATATATAACAGATGTTTAACTGGTAGATCGCAATGGCCCCAACTTAAATGCTTACAAATCGCAAAAAAGTAGCTTAGCGGTATTCATGCGATTTTGATGCGTTTTTTTTCTTGCGTTTTTTTCTTCATATGCGTTTTTCATTTCGATGTTTGCTTTGCAGTCTCAAGTATACTCCCAATGAAGGATTTTTCTCTCCCTAACTTAATAACCTCAAAAAAGGACATTTTTATATGATATGTATACTTTTTTACAGTGAACTACATATCTTATATAGACCATGGGTGATTAAATTCTGCATTCATTTCTCATAGTTAAGAATACATATACAACATTTACATATAATAATTTACAATAAAAATTATTTCATAAAAAATTCCCCAAAATATTAGCTTTCATAAAAATGTCAGCCGATATTCAACATTTAGTATTCAGTGTTTTATATTCAGTTTCAGTTTCAGTTTATATTCACTTTCTTTAACTCTCTTGTACTTTCTTAGTATGGATATATGGAACCATATGGAAAGTAAAAAACTTAAAGCCGAAAATTTTACTTTTGGAAACATTGACGGGTCAATTAACCTCGTGCCAAAGGATGAGTCAATAACCGAAATTTTTAGGGATTTGGAAAGTCTTCTTCATAAAAAATTGAGACAGATCTGGGAAATACGCTCTTTACAGTTATATCTGACCCATAATAAAATTACAAAGGGACTGCAATTATCTAAAATTCCTGCACAGGATTTAGCAGGGGATCAATTTAATAATGAATTGAATGAATTATTACATATTCAATCCAGAGCCCTTATTGAACTAATAATTAGGAGGAGCAATGTAATTTTGGAGAGTTTATCTGAGTGAGGAGATTACAAAAATAAAAGTAAAATTAGAGAAATTCCCAAAGGATCAATCATTTGAAACATGGCAAGACAGACTATGTAAAAGTGTGGATAGAGTAGAACAAGAAATTATATCTAAAAAAACCAACAAATATAGGTTCACAAATATGAAAATGGATGTTAATACCAATAGAGAGGAAGAAAAAAAAAACATCATGATCAAGATAGGGATAAAAACAAAAAGAAAAGTGATCCCCAGAGAAATGTTGTACGATACAAAAAACCCAAAGAAATTAGACAATATAACATCCCCACCCAAAATAGGTATGAGACATTAGCTAATAACTCTTTTTTAGACACATCCCCCTCACACCATTCACCGAGGACCAAACACAGACGGTCTCAGTCACCGTCACACAGGAGGTCGTCACCCAATCCACACAGAACACCGTACAAGCTGAGATACAGGATTCAACAAACTCACATGAACCAAACTTTTGCACAGAAGAATGTAGGAAAACACAATGAATGGACACCAGAGCAGGAGAATCACCGAAACATCACATCGATGGGAACACATTACAAAGAAGATTCATCACAAAAAGAAAGACACGTAGATCACAGAGAAAGAGAAAAATACGGTAGGAATTATTGAATTCAGGACAGTCAAATATTATTAATTTGAGCGAAATGGAACTCACTAATGCACAAGTCACATTGTTGAACAAAGGTTTAAAATTTGCACCATCAAATTCCCTTAATAAATTTGATACGTATATAGGTATCCAAAAATTTATTCGGAGAATCTGTTTGAAAAAATATTTTTTGAAAAATCCAGTAGAAACAGAAATTCCCAAGAGAGATCCAATCATCCATACTACACTTAGAAAGAAATCAAAAAAATTCCCTAGGGCAGAAATAAGTCTAGAAATGTCCACGTTCCAGAAATGTGTAGAGACAGACCTTGAGAAATTGAAAATAAAGAATAGATATAGAAGTAATCTTAATATGGGTGAACTAAGAGCAATCAAACAGCTACAAAAGAACAACAATATGGTAATACGTCCTGCGGACAAAGGAGGGACAATCGTCCTTTGGGGAGTAGAAAAATATGAGAGGGAATGTTTGAGGCAACTATCAGATCAAACTACCTATAAACTAATGAAGCGAGACCCCATGGGTGAATTTAGGGTAGCCCTGTCTAAATTTTGTGATAAGGGTCTGAAACAAGGGATACCTAATCAACAAGAATACGACTATATTTTGAGTACCCCAGGTAGATTACCTATATTCTATTGCCTACCTAAGGTGCATAAAAATCTTGAAGATCCACCAGGCCGCCCTATTATTTCGGGCATAGGCTCCTTGACAGCCAATCTTTCTCAGTATATTGACACTTTGCTACAACCAGAGGTGAAAAAGATAAAGTCGTATATTGTAGATACCACAGAAATAGTAGGTATACTGGAAAGTTTGGAGGCCCAAGACGAGTGGCAGATGGGAACGTTGGATGTGCAGTCCCTTTATACTATTATAGAGCACCAATATGGTATACAGGCTCTAAGAGAACAACTTTCTTTAAACCAATGTTGGACAGGGGACCAAGTGGAATTCGTATTGGAAGGGGTTAACCATATTCTACATCACAACTATTTCTGCTTTTCAGACCAATTTTATTTACAGCAGCGAGGGACCGCCATGGGGACTAGGTTCGCCCCCAGCTACGCCAATTTATTTTTGGCGTGGTGGGAGTGCCAGACTATTGATCCCATATTGGGGGCGGACCTGGTCCTCTGGCGGCGTTATATAGACGATGTTATTTTTATTTGGAGAGGTAGTAATACGGACCTCGCGAATTTTATAGGGAATATCAACACCAACCCTTATAATTTGAAGTTCACGTTAAATATGGGGAATAAAGTCGAATTTTTAGACCTGCAGGTAGTTCGTAAGGATAGAAAATATATATGCAATACATTTAAGAAACCCACTGCAAAAAATGGATATATTCCCTATTCGAGCTGTCATCTACCTAGATGGCTAACTAATGTCCCGTATGGACAGTTTCGCAGATTAAAACGCAATTGCACAGAGGAAGAAATGTTTGAGAAGGAGGCAGAAATATTGAAAGAACAATTTAAACTAAAAGAGTATCCGGAAGTAACTGTAAATTTGGCCCTAGAAAAAGTAAGAAAGCTTGATAGAAAATCTTTTTTTAAACCCAAACCAAAACAAGAATCTGGAGAAAAAGATGGGGAATTTAGAATTATCCTTCCATATAATACACAATCAAAACAAGTGGAGGACATTATTAGATCCCACTGGCATCACATTTCGAAGGATAAAATAATCGGTGCAGTATTGCCTACAATTCCCAAAATAGTCTATACAAGAGCCCCTAACCTTGGCATACAAATAGCCCCTTCAATAAAAAAGAACGTGAAAGACCGAACACCCACATGGCTCTAACCAAATGGTTTTTATAGATGTGGGAAATACGCGGGATGTAAGAAGACTAAGTCTCCCAGAAAACTTGTTAGTGTTGCCTCCACGCAAAATTCACACTCTATGTCAATCAAACAGTGCATCACGTGTAGTACCACTAACGTGATCTACTTGATCCAATGTCCGTGCTCAAAACAGTAATATAGGTAGAACGAAACGCCCATTAAAGGTGAGAATTTCTGAACACCTTAATAATATAAAAAAGGATATGATAAACATCCTCTATCCAGACATTTTAGTGAGGATAGTGATTATGACCTTGATGATGTCACATGGTCACATGGACCATCACGTGCTCCATCACCATAGTGATGGAGCAGGTGATTGGGCCATGTGATGTGACGTCATCACAGGTCCTTTAGATCATCGATGCTGCAGGGAAAGAGAGGACAGATCGCGACTACGCGATCAAGTGGCTAAGGTAAGTTAACTTTATTATTTTTAACCCCTTCCTCATCATTTAACAATGCATTCTTTATTAAGAATGCTATTATTTCCCTTATAACCATGTTATAAGGGGAAATAATAGAGATTGGGTCCCGTTGCTAGTCAACAATGCGGAAAATCGCAACGCATCCGCACTTGGTTGCGGATGCTTGCGATTTTCCCGCATCCCCATTCACTTTTATGGGGCCTGCGTTGCGTGAAAAACGCACAATATAGAGCATGCTGCGATTTTCACGCAACGCAGAAGTGATGCGTGAAAATCACCGCTCAGGTGCACAGCCCCATAGAAATAGACAGCCATCAGCAAGATGCTGAAGGTCTCTTTTTCACGGCCTTGGAAAAAGTAGATGCTCACTGGCGAGGGGGTAATCAAATCGAGGTGGCCTTCTGAAATCCCGCGCTGTCCTTGCTTCCGGGTGTACTCAGAGGTATTCAGCGCAGGCGCGGTGAGCTGAGGACAGCAGGCACCAGCGTCCTCTGCTCACCGCGCCTGCGCCGAATACAGAGCGGCGGCGCAGGCGCGGGATTTCAGAAGGAGACAGTGCCGGAGGATCGCTGCCCGGCACTGTCACTCAAAGTAAGAAGGGGCGTGCCAGCAGGTTGCCGCACGGAGCCTCTAGGAGCAGGGCAACGCCCCCCTGCTCCTAGAGGCTAATTTACATATTATAAAAGTACGTTTTTCAGCCAAAATATAAATCGTATTTTTATAAAAAAGACATTATCAAGCTGCTCTGACATTAGCACATAGCTAATGTCAGACAGCCTATAATGTCAAAACTTGATGACAGAAACCCTTTAAATATGTTCCAGTCCTGGAAAACAACTTTTGGTTGTGGTTTGGATATTCTGTGCTATTTACTTTTGGTTATGTAAAGCTATCCTCTATCGATTGAATAGGAGAGAACTATTAGATCAATGGGGTCTTACTGCTTTGCCAGTTATAAAAATGAGTACCTTGTGTCCCATGGAGCCCCTCAAAATGAACATTGTGTATAATCGGGCGTGCAAGCAACTGGTGCATTTATTTCTATGAGATTTCTGGAGATCGCTAAGCACTGTACTTGACTATCTCCGGAACTCCTATAGAATTGAATGGAGCAGTAATGTGCATTCCAGACCGGCTGCTCTGTTCATTTCAAGGGGCTCCATGAAGTAAGTTGGTCCCATTCTCGTAATCATTGAAGGTCCCAGAATTAGGACCCCACCAATCTAGTGGTTTCCACCTATCCTGTGGATGGGGGATAATTCAACATAACCAGAATATCTCTTTAAATAGATCAACTCTACAAAACCAGACATAACCTCTTAAAATAAACAAATTTGACCAGATTAGTATTAAATGGGCAATATCACAAAATTCTTCTATGTTTGATTAAAGTATTTTGGAGGAGTTAGCGGCTTTCCTTAAGAACAGCAGCTGTGTATAGAGAATTAGTGGCAATGTTTCCTTAAAAAATAATATGAAAAGTGGTATTTTCCATAGAAAAAGAACTATCTCATTAGTAATACCTATCAGAAGCGCTCACTATGAGTAAAACTTGACAAGAGAAAATATTGACACAGAGGGAGCCCTTTCCAAAAGGTGCACAATCAAAGTTATGTTTCTCTGAGAGAAAGCTGTTACCTGGAAATTTAAGTAAATAAACCAATTTTTATCCTTATCTCCTTGAATTTTTTTTACTATGAGTTGATGAACAATGAGATTGTCCTCCCTGAATTTTGTTTTTCTGCTTTGTGCTTTTTTTCTCGTCAGCAGTAATCAGGCATAAATCTTCATACAAGAGAAATCCTCTAATGTGTGACTGCATTTCATTGGATATGTCCTCTCCTTATTCTCCTGATGCGATTATTTATGGTGAGAGCAGTGAGACTATGGAACTCTATGCCTGAGGAGGTGGTGATGGTGAGTACAATAAGGGAATTCAAGAAGGGCCTGGATGTATTTCTGGAGTGTAACAATATTATAGGCTATAGTTACTAGAGAGGGGTCGTTGATCCAGGGAGTTCTTTTGATTGCCTGATTGGAGTCGGAAAGGAATTTTTTACTCCCCTTAAGTGGGGAAAATTGTCTTCTACCTCACAGGGTTTTTTTTTTGCCTTCCTCTGGATCAACTAGCAGGATGACAGGCCGAACTGGATAGACAGATGTCTTTTTTCGGCCTTATGTACTATGTTACTATGTATCCTGTGGATTTGGGATAACTCAACATTAGAGTTGAGTGGACACCTGGATGTTCGGGTTCGAGAAGTTCGGCCAAACTTCACGAAAATGTTCGGGTTCGGGATCCGAACTCAACCCGAACTTGATCCCAAACCCCTTTAAAGTCAATGGGACCCGAACTTTTGGACAAATAGTCCTGGAAAGGGCTACAGGGCTGCAAAATGCATCAACATGTAGGTAAATCCCCTGCAAACAAATGTGGACATGTCCTCTCCTTATTCTCCTGATGTTTTTTTAATTAATAAAATTTCTTTTAAACAAAATAAATTGTATGGTTTTATTAAGAATGTGTTTTAATAATGTAATAGACATTTCACAAAATAGATGGTGCTCAGTAAAAAAGTATGTAGAAAGGGGTTAGGTAAATGACTAAAGAAATCAGTAGGAATGGGGAGAACAAGGCATAGGAGCATTCTATAAACCCCAGAACAAGTGCAGATCTATTCATGCTACCTAATCCCAGAGTAGGCTTGGCTCTCGAATTTGGCTCACAATAAGTGATGGAAATAACTGACTAAATAACAGAAGTGTGAACTCAGCCTTAGGCCTCATGCACATGGCTGTTTTTGTGCCCGTGGCTGTATTGCAGGCTGCATATGGCAGATCAGCAATACAAGGGCATCGGCCCTTGTGCACTCGCATGACGAATGCGGACCCATTCGCTTGAATGGGTTCGTAATTAGAGATGAGCGAACACCTGGATGTTCGGGTTCGAGAGGTTCGGCCGAACTTCCGGAAAATGTCCGGGTTCGTGATCCAAACTCAACCCGAACTTCATCCCGAACCCGAACCCCATAGAAGTCAATGGGGACCCGAACTTTTGGGCACTAAAAAGGCTGTAAAAGACACCCAGAGGGATAATATTCCGCAATAAACGCATTGCGATTACAACTTTGAGCTAACGATCACCATGGGAACGCTCCTCAAGTAGAATGTACTGTCGGATCTGAGAATTAAGTTGAAATCGCAATGCGATTCTTTATATTTGCTTAATCGCATCGCGATTTCAACTTAGCATTGCAATAATTCCATCCATATCGCTAACTTACTGAGTCAGTAGTTAACGAATATGGATGGAATTATTTAGCAATGCTAAGTTGAAACGGCAATGCGATTAAGCAGATATATAATAACCGCATTGCGATTTCAACTTAATTCTCACATCCGACAGTACATTCTACTGGAGGAGGCGTTCCTATGGTGATCGGTAGCTCAAAGTTGTAATCGCAATGCGATTAAGAATACATAAGAATCGCATTGCGATTCCAACTTTTTAGTACTCAACTTTTAAAATCGTACACCACTTTAAGTTCCAAAGTTGCAATCGCGTTCGAATAGAACTTAAAGCTGTCTCTTAGTCAGTTTTAGTATTGGTGTGCTGTAATAGAAGTTACATTCGTACGCGAATATAACTTAGAGCAATACAGTCAACTTTATCGCGATAATACAACTATTCAAGAATTGTGTACGTGCGTCTGTACGTGTGTGCGTTACCTCGGACACTATTCTATTTTGCCAGCCACAGCTGAAACCACTGATTTATGGTATTGCTATTTTGGCAATTGAATTTAACCCCAGAAAATAATCTATCCTTTGCCGGACAGCAGACAGTATTATACTTGTCTAACCAAAGCTGGAACACCAGATTTAGGGGATTGGTATTTGGGCAATTGTATTTAAACCCTTAATAAAATATAGAAATTTCTTTCCTGAGTTTCTAGGGGTGACAATTAGCACAGCCAAGCCCCTGATGTAGGATATAGCAAAAAAAAAAAACTAGTATTGATGGATTGATGGACTTGGCGGCAGCTTCTTCTGGCGCACCACAAGTCACAAAATGGCCGCCGATCAACCCAGAAAATAAGTGACAGAAAAACGCTCTGTGCAGCCTAAAAACTAGCGAGCAAGTAACTAGCAGAAGTTCAATGATTCTCAGCTGTAAATTGATCCGTTCATTAGGTGCTGTTGCTGACTTTATAACCTGCCTAATCTCGCCCTGACAGAAGCTGCGTCCTCTCCCTACACTAATCAGAGCAGTGTGACGTGCGGCGCCACGTGACTCCAGCTTAAATAGAGGCTGGGTCACATGCTGCACTTGGCCAATCACAGCCATGCCATTAGTAGGCATGGCTGTGATGGGCTCTTAGGGCAAGAAGTAAAACGCTAGCTGATTGGCTGCTGTGCAGCCCTTCAGAAAGCGGGAAGTAATCGACGAACACCGAACCCGAACCCGAACTTTTTTGAAAATGTCCGGGTTCGGGTCCGGGTCCCGGACACCCCAAAATTCGGTACGAACCCGAACTATTCTCGAACTGTTCGCTCAACACTATTCGTAATCACGGAGAGGCGGAATGGAATTACGGAATGAAACCCCACGGAAGCACTGCAGAGTGTTTCCATTTTGTTCTGGCCGTGCCTCCACACCGCAAAAAATAAGATCTTGTTCTATCTTGTTCTACGGACGTTTTCCATGCGGACGTTTCCCGCATGGATGTTTCCCGTGCATTTGGGACTGCAAATTGTCCCCAATGGATGGAAAGGACGCACAACGGCTGTGTGCATGAGGCCATACAGGTCAATGTTAGCGTCAGCTCTAATTTATGTGCGTGGAATTAACCGCGCAGAGGTAAAGATTCAAGTAGTAGCCCGATGACAGTGGGGTGTCAGCGGTAAGGTTCTGTTCACATCACTGTTTATTGTTCCATTTTTCTGATCCATCATAAGAGCAGCCCCAAAAATGTGGATCCTGTATTTTGAGCATCTACCTTCAAACCTTCAGTATTTGGTCAGCATTTGATCAGTATTTGTAATGCTTAAACAGAAGTGAGCCCAAAACAGATATAATATGTTATTAAAATGTTTGCATGTCTTCTGTGTTTTTGACCCACTCCTGCTTTTGGCTTCCAAATTATGATAACACCGTAATGGAAAAAACTGATCGTGTGATAGAGGCCTTATGGACGGTGAAACAACAGGACTCTTTTTTTTCAGTTTTCTATTCTTTTGATGGATCAGAAGTAGAGATGAGCGAACACATGGAAGTTCGGGTTCTGGAAGTTCGGCCGAACTCCCCGAAAAAATATTCGGGTTCGGGATCCGAACTCGACTCGAACTTTATCCCGAACTCGAAGCCCTTTGAAGTCAATGGGGACCTGAACTTTTGGGCACTAAAAAGGCTGTAAAATAGTCCAGGAAAGGGCTAGAGGGCTGCAAAAGGCAGCAAATGTAGGTAAATGCCCTGCAAACAAATGTGGATAGGGAAATGAATTAAAATAAAATAAAATAAATAAAAATTAACCAATATCAATTGGAGAGAGGTCCCATAGCAGAGAATCATGCGTCATATCACCCACCACTGGAGAAAGCCACTTTCAGTTATTTCGGTCCAGCACCCAGAAAGAGGAGAGAGGTCCCACAGCAAGGAATTATGTGTCATATCACCCACCACTGGAGAAGGCCACTTTCAGTTATTTCGGCCCCAGCACCCAGACCGAGGAGAGAGGTCCCACAGCAAGGAATCATGCGTCGTTTCACCCACCACTAGAGAAGGCCACTTTCAGTTATTTTGGCCCCAGCACCCAGAGAGAGGAGAGAGGTCCCACAGCAAGGAATCATGCGTCATATCACCCACCACTGGAGAAGGCCACTTTCAGTTATTTCGGCCTAGCACCCAGACCGAGGCGAGAGGTCCCACAGCAGGGAATCATGCGTCATTTCACCCACCACTAGAGAAGGACACTTTTAGTTATTTCGGCCACAGCACCCAGACAGAGGATACAGGTCCCACAGCAATGAATCATGCGTCATATCACCCACCACTGGAGAAGGCCACTTTCAGTTATTTCGGCCCAGCACCCAGACCGAGGAGAGAGGTCCCACAGCAGGGAATCATGCGTCATATCACCCACCACTGGAGAAGGCCACTTTCAGTTATTTTGGCCAAGCACCCAAACCGAGGAGAGAGGTCCCACAGCAAGGAATCATGCTTCATATCACCCACCACTGGAGAAGGCCGCTTTCAGTTATTTCGGCCCCAGCACCCAGACAGAGGAGAGGTTCATTCAACTTTGGGTTGCACAGCAAGATCATGGTAAAGTTAAAAAAATTAGGATTCAATAAAGAAGTGTCCGGAGTACAATAATACATGGTTGAGGGGGAGGCAGTTATAAATGTCTATTCTGCACAAGGGAGGCACAGGTCCTGTGGGATCCATGCCTGGTTCATTTTTATGAACGTCAGCTTGTCCATGTTGGCTGTGGACAGACGGCTGCGTTTGTCAGTAATGACGCCCCCTGCCGTGCTGAATACACGTTCAGACAAAACGCTGGCCCTGGGCAGGCCAGCACCTCCAATGCATAAAATGCTAACTCTGGCCACGTGGACAATTTGGAGACCCAGAAGTTGAATGGGGCCGAACCATCAGTCAATACGTGGAGGGGTGTGCAGACGTACTGTTCAACCATGTTAGTGAAATGCTGCCTCCTGCTAACACGTTCCGTATCAGGTGGTGGTGCAGTTAGCTGTGGCGTGGAGACAAAACTTTTCCACATTTCTGCCATACTAACCCTGCCCTCAGAGGAGCTGGCCGTGACACAGCTACGTTGGCGACCTCTTGCTCCTCCCCTGCCTTCGCCTTGGGCTTCCACCTGTTCCCCTTTGACATTTGGGAATGCTCTCAGGAGCGTGTCTACCAGTGTGCGCTTGTACTCGCGCATCTTCCTATCACGCTCCAGTGCAGGAAGTAAGGTGGGCACATTGTCTTTGTACCGGGGATCCAGCAGGGTGGCAACCCAGTAGTCCGCACACCTTAAAATGTGTGCAGGCAATGAAGCATGAAGTCGCTCATGTGTGCCAGGCTCCCCAGAGGTAAGGACAAGCTGTCCTCTGTGGGAGGTGTATTGTCATCGTCCTCCGTATCCCCCCAGCCACGCACCAGTGATGGGCCTGAGCTGTGTCGGGTGCCACCCCGCTGTGAACCTGCTTCATCCTCATTCTCCTCCACCTCCTCATCATCCTCCTCGTCCTCCAGTAGTGGGCCCTGGCTGGCCACATTTGTACATGGCCTCTGCTGTTGCAAAAAACCTCCCTATGAGCCACTTCTAACAGACTGGCCTGAAAGTGCTAAAAATTACCCCTCATCCTCCTCCTCCTCCTCCTCTTGGGCCACCTCCTCTTCCATCATTGCCCTAAGCGTTTTCTCAAGGAGACATAGAAGTGGTATTGAAACGCTGATAACGGTGTCATAGCCACTGGCCATGTTGGTGGAGTACTCGAAACAGCGCAACAGGGCACACAGGTCTCGCATGGAGGCCCAATCATTGGTGGTGAAGTGGTGCTGTTCCGCAGTGCGACTGACGCGTGTGTGCTGCAGCTGAAACTCCACTATGGCCTGCTGCTGCTCGCACAGTCTCTCCAGCATGTGCAAGGTGGAGTTCCACCTGGTGGGCACGTTGCATATGAGGCGGTGAGCGGGAAGGCCGAAGTTACGCTGTAGCGCAGACAGGCGAGCAGCGGCAGGATGTGAAAGCCGGAACTTTATGCAGCAGCTCTGACATGTCAGGGTAGTTGTGAATGAACTTCTGCACCACCAAATTCAGCACATACGCCAGGCAAGGGATGTGCGTCAAACCAGCTAGTCCGAGAGCTGCGACGAGATTTCGCCCATTATCGCACACCACCAGGCCAGGCTCGAGGCACACCGGCAGAAACCACTCGTCGGTCTGTTGTTCAATACCCCGCCACAACTCCTGCGCAGTGTGGGGCCTGTCCCCCAAACATATGAGTTTCAGAATGGCCTGCTGACGTTTACCCCAGGCTGTGCTGAAGTTGGTGGTGAAGGTGTGTGGCTGACTGGATGAGCTGGTGGAAGCAGAGGAGGAGGAAGCCGAGTAGGAGGAGTAGGCTACAGGAGGCAAAGAATGATGCCCTGTGATCCTTGGCGGCGGAAGGACGTGCGCCAAGGAACTCTCCGCCTACATTTACCCAGTGTGCAGTTAGGGAGATATAGCGTCCCTGGCTTACTGGTCCACGTATCTGTGGTTAGGTGGACCTTGCCACAGATGGCGTTGAGCAGTGCACACTTGATTTTATCGGATACTTGGTTGTGCAGGGAAGGCACGGCTGTCTTGGAGAAGTAGTGGCGGCTGGGAACAACATACTGTGGGACAGCCATGGACATCAGCTGTTTGAAGCTGTCTGTGTCCACCAGCCTGAATGACAGCATCTCAAAGGCCAGTAGTTTAGAAATACTGGCATTCAGGCCCAGGGCTCGAGGGTGGCTAGGTGGGAATTTACTCTTTCTCTCCAAGGTTTGTGAGATGAAGAGCTGAACGCTGCAGTGTGACATGGTGGAGATGCTTGGTGACGCAGGTGGTGGTGTTGGTGGCACATCCTCGGTTTCGTGGGCGGCAGGTGCCAACATTCCTCCCGAGGCGGAGGAAGAGGGAGCAGGGGGAGCCAGAGTGAGTCCTTGCTGTTAAGATGTTTACTCCACTGCAGTTCATGCTTTGCATGTAGATGCCTGGTCATGCAGGTTGTGCTAAGGTTCAGAACGTTAATGCCTCGCTTCAGACTCTGATGGCACAGCGTGCAAACCACTCTGGTCTGGTCGTCAGCACATTGTTTAAAGAAGTGCCATGCCAGGGAACTCCTTGAAGCTGCCTTTGGGGTGCTCGGTCCCTGGTGGCGGTTGGCCAGTAGCAGGCGAACTCTCTTGGTGGCGGCTGTTCTGCTTTTGCCCCCTGCTCCCTCTTTTGCTACGCTGTTGGCTCGGTCTCACCACTGCCTTTTCCTCTGAACTATGAAAGTCAGTGGCACGACCTTCATTCCATGTGGGGTCTAGGACCTCATCGTTCCCTGCATCGTCTTCCACACAGTCTTCCTCCCTGACCTCCTGTTCGGTCTGCACACTGAAGAAAGATGCAGCAGTTGGCACCTGTGTTTCGTCATCATCAGAGACATGCGGACTCCGATGAGGTGGTATTCCCATGTCCTCATCATCAGGAAACATCAGTGGTTGTGCATCAGTGCATTCTATGTCTTTCACCACTAGGGAAGGGCTAGGTGGATTCCCTTTTGAAAACCCTGCCAGCAGAGTCTTCAAACAGCATAAGAGACTGTTGCATAACTTGAGGCTCCGACAGTTTCCCTGATATGCATGAGGGTGATGTGACAGACTTATGGGCTTGGTTTTCAGGCGCCACCTGAGTGCTTTCTGCAGAAGACTGGGTGGGAGATAATGTTGTGAATGTACTGTATCCACTGTCGGCCACCCAATTGACTAGCGCCTGTACCTGCTCAGGCCTTACCATCCTTAGAACGGCATTGGGCCCCACCAAATATCGCTGTAAATTCTGGCGGGTACTGGAACCTGAGGTAGTTGGTTCACTAGGACGTGTGGCTGTGGCAGAATGGCCACGTCCTCTCCCAGCACTAGAGGGTACACTAACACCACCACGACCACGTCTGCATCCCTTACTAGATGTTTTCCTCATTGTTTCCGTTCACCAAGCACCACAAGAAGAAAAAAAATATTTGGCCCAATGTATTGATTTCAAATTCAGACCTACCACTATCTGCCTATTTATTTATGTAGCGTATTACACTAATCCAGGCACAGCAGTAACCACTGATTGAGGGGAATATCTGTTTTAGGGCTAGTATTTAGGCCCTGGATGAAAGGTATCCTTTTATGGACATATTTACACTTGGCCTGCAACTGCTGGAACACTTGTTTCAGGGTATTGCTATTTTGGCAATTGAATTTCACCCCAGAACAAAATATATGTTTTTGCGGACACTATTATAGTTTGCCAGCCACAGCTGTGACACCAGATTTATTGTATTGCTATTTTGGCAATTGAATTTCACCTCAGAACAAAATATATGTTTTGGCGGATACTATTTATTATAGTTTGCCAGCCAGTGCTGAGACATCAGATTGAGGGAATTGCTATTTTGGCAATTGAATTTCAACTCAGAACAAAATATACCCTGTTATGGACAGATTTAAACTAGGCCTGCAACAGCTGGAACACAAGATTCAGGGTATTGCTATTTTGGCAATTGAATTTCACCCCAGAACAAAATATATCGTTTGCAGGACACTATGAAACTTGGCCAGGCACAGCTGAAACCACTGATTTATGGTATTGCTATTTTGACAATTGAATTTCACCCCAGAACAAAATATATGTTTTGGCGGACACTATTATAGTTTGCCAGCCACAGCTGTGACACCAGATTTAGGGGATTGCTATTTTGACAATTGAATTTCACCAAAGAAAATAATCTATCCTTTGCCAGACAGCAGACAGTTTTATACTTGGCTAGCCAAAGCTGGAACATCAGAAGAACAGAAAAAGAAATGGTGATGTAAACATGGCCAAACAACCACACTAGGGGCCATGTAACAGACATACGGAAATGGAATGCACAAGGAGTAACTTCCGTTTTTTTTGGCTGATCCATTAAAGTGAATGGTTCCGCATATGGTCCGCAAAAATCAGAACAGACACAGAAAGAAAATACATTCGTGTGCATGACCCCTAAAAAGAAATTCTGGGAAAATTGATTTGTTACCATGAAGCATGAGGAAATTTGGCTTCGCAGCAAGTCGTATTTTTCCTGAAATTTGTATCAAAGTCAATTAATTTATCTTTGACTCTCTCAACACTACAAAATAGCCATATATTAAATAAGGAAGGGGACTCCTAAGCAGAGCAGGACTGGATACAATGTTCTCATCGACCGCGCTGCTTCTGATGCACCATATGCGGTTGCCCATCTGGCTCTATTAACGGCCCTTCTGTCAAGGCATAATGTTTGGACGATTGGTTCCCCAATACCATAATATCCTAAAGACCTAACCCGGGTAAGGTTGTAAATACTTATTTATTAAACTAATGCCTAGACTAGGCTATGCAACCTATCTTGACCCAGGTGTGAGATAAAACTTCACTTTTATTATGACAAATAAAATTAAATATCTAGTGCGTATTTTATTTGGAACCGGAACATAATGATTAAAAATACAGTCACCACTCCACAAATATTTGTCTATGTCTGCAGTGATAGGTGAAGGAGATGTGCACACTCTCCTGCCTATTCACTGTTATCTCAAGGCTCACTGGTGACAGTGTTTGTATAAACAGTGGGGCTTGCTTTTGATCAGTAGCCAACTGCAACAGATACTGTTCCTGAACCCGTATCCAGAGGAGCACTATTGCTTACATGCTCTCCTGGACTGCCATTAGGTTCTCAAATTATCCAATTGTTAGCGCTGTAGTATAGCAGTGGCTTAAGGCTAAACCCACTTCAAACACCAGCACCTCTTGTCATAATAAAAGTGAAGTTTTATCTCACACCTGGGTCAAGATAGGTTGCATAGCCTAGTCTAGGCATTAGTTTAATAAATAAGTATTTCCCCAATACCAAGAACAACTGGGCACTCTCCTATATCTGGAATTCAATAATTTATTACTATATTAAAAAAAACAAGTATAGCAGCAAATCCACAAGTATAGCAGCAAATACACCAAAAATATACAATACAGTAATAATCAGCCAATATAAAACACTCATTTTGTGCCAGTTTACGTATATCGATCAAATGTCCACTGCGGGGGAAGTGTTGGCCCACAGAGATACTTCACAATTAGTACTATCCCTTATATAGTTCAAATGCCAGGTTAAAGGATCATCAATAGTGATAAACTTGAAGAGTCTCTCCTATATTTGAATGTGAAAACCAAAATCGCATAAGTTGTATCGAGAGGCGTCCCGCTCCTGAGACAGTTCAGCGGCGTCCCACTGTATTTCACTTTAGTAACTGCCGACGTTGTATAACAACTTTCATAGAAAAAAGAAGGCCACAGTCTTACCAGGCAAAGCATCTTGAACGGAGCCTGTGAGTGTCCCCAATTTATTCCCGTCTGAACTCACCACGCCGGCGTCTCACGTGATTCTCTGCGGATGTCCGATCTCACTCTGGAGCGCCACAGCTCGCGCGGCAGACGGGATTCACTTTGTATAGGGTCACTATCATTCACAAGGATCCGATGTAAAATTGCATTTATGTATCCCTGGATAGGTGGCCAAGATTGATTCTAATGCGCAAATATTTCCAGATATAGGAGAGTGCCCAGTTGTTCTTCGAATTTAGTTTTGTGTAGAGTGGGTGGATCTACCAACTGAGAGCACCTCCAATTTGTATACTCGCTATCATGGTGCGACACTTTATCTCCATTTTTTTTGGTTCCCCAATAATCCTATTTTTTTTTTTTTTATTTATCCCATAACACTGTGTGTTTAAACACCATCTGACCCCAATAATGGACAATTTTTGTAATATGAAAAAACATTACATGTGTCAGCATTGTTTCTTAATGTCGCCAAATGCGCGTTTACCAATAACTATGTGTCAGTGTCAAGGCATGATTTTTTATTGCTGTCATTAGGTTTGAGAGCTTGTTGAGAGAAATATAAAAACTCATAATAAAAAATTGAATGAAAAGAGATAACAGGACCTCGGAGACTAGAAGGTGTCAGGGGGAAACTTGCAAGAGTCACGTTACTTTGTACTTTGTTTCCCCTGAAACCCCTGGACTGTTATTTGGGTTGGGCGGCAGAGAATCACCATCTGAACGACTGGAGTAGTTGTCTTTGTGAGGCTAATGTCCAGGTGAGGATCGCTTACAATTGTTGTGTTGACAATCCCAGGTCTCTGTGAATGTGGTAGACGATACACAAGGTGCTGCCTCATCTACACATCCTGGTGTGGCAATGTTTGTATATTGTTTGAACTTTTATCTATTTGCATTTATTTTATTGACAACACATTTTATTGTTTTCATCTATCAGGTGACATGCTCTTTTAAAATCTTAAGGATACAGAATAGTTTGATTTTTGAGCAACAATTTCCTACAATTTTTTTATATTGTTTTCTATGTTTTAAGCAATAAAATTTATTTTACAGATTATTTAATTGCTGTATTTAACAATTCATAAATGTATATTTTACTATATATAAACTATATTTAAAAATAAGTGCAGCAGGAAATGTGTTGCTGACACGTGGTGTATGTTTTCGCTATAATTTAGGACAAGTCACAAACTAGGGGACTACACCTCGTTTGTCTGTGGGATTCAAGTTGATTACTAAGTTCTCCCCTTGTGCCAAGGGTATGCAAACAACTTTAGCATCAAAGACCCAGACACTTCGATAGTTCAAGGATTCCCTGCCGGTCAACACCCGTAGAGTTGATTTTACTAGTTGCACAAAATGCGCTTTCATAGAGTGAATTCATCTATCGTACAGACACTTCAAACATCTTCCTTGGCATTAGATCAGCTGCATCAGAACAATGAATTTGTATATAGATGAGTGATAGTAATAGTCATTGTGCGTCCTCATGCAGTGGACGTGATTGTTTCATGTAAATACAGCTCTTCATCTCCACTGACGAGTAGTCAGTTAAAATTTAATGTGTCACCCAATAAATAGTCAAGCAAAATCCACTCTCCAAAAGCCAAATAGAGCTCCTTCCCTTCTGAACCCTGCCACCTGCCAATAAAGCAGCTTACAGCCATGTTTATGGCACTTCTGTACATAAGAGAACCGGCCTAAATATTCAAGTAGTGTGATGTGAGTGTCTGATGATACCAGCTAGGCACAATAAGGGAAAATCATCACAGTGGGCCTCAAAATGTTCATGGTGTACTTTTACACCTGAGCCTTCTCATAAACTCTGCAAAAGAATAGGGCCACATATAGGGTGTTTAAAAATCAAGAAGCACAGTATAAGGGCTTATGCACATGGTTATAGCCTTTTTGTGGTTCGGAAATTGCAGATCTTAAAAATACTGTATACTGTCTTTTTGCTTATTGCATTTTGCGGAATGGAATGCCCTGCCCTTTATAAAACTGTCCTATCCTTATCCGTAATACCAACAAGAATAGGACATATTTTTATTGTTGGTGCCGAGGAGCAGTCGCCCGCTGGCTCCTGGTATTGCCCATACAGCATAGGTAGGCGAGTCTTAGAACCCAAGTTACATAAGAACCCTTGGCATGGTGCTCGGGCTTAGACATGTCCTCCACAGTAGGATATGTTGACTAATATCTCAATTTTATTTTAGTTTAGTTTGAGGTATTAGTAAGACCGCAGAGTCCACCTCTACTTGTAATTATTATGCAGAGGAATGGACATACAGATGTGGACAGATCGGATGCAGAAAAAAAAATCTATTATACAATAGAACAGGAAGGGGTAGTATCAGTAATAATATCTATGATGAAGTAGAGGTAAATAAGCAGAATTCTATATGGATTATTATTTTATATTTTTTGTTTCTAAATTATGTGTTGATGAATATTTGCCTCAATGTCTGGTTCTCTATTTATCACACGTGCAATGATTATAAATGATTTCCTCCTCAAGGTAATCAGTTGTTATCAAGCATCATATACAGGGCCTTCTAAAAAAAATTAGCATATTGTTGATAAAGGTCATTATTTTCTGTAATGTACTGATAAACATTAGACTTTCATATATTTTAGATTCATTACACACAACTGAAGTAGTTCAAGCCTTTTATTGTTTTAATATTGATGATTTTGGCATACAGCTCATGAAAACCCCAAATTCCCATCTACAAAAATTAGCATATCATGAAAAGGTTCTCTAAACGAGCTATTAACCTTATTATCTGAATCAACAAATTAACTCTAAACACCTGCAAAAAATTCCTGAGGCTTTTAAAAACTCCCAGCCTGGTTCATTACTCAAAACCGCAATCATGGGTAAGACAGCCGACCTGACTGCTGTCCAGAAGGCCATCATTGACACCCTCAAGCAAGAGGGTAAGACACAGAAAGAAATTTCTGAACGAATAGGCTGTTCCCAGAGTGCTGTATCAAGGCAACTCAGTGGGAAGTCTGTGGGAAGGAAAAAGTGTGGCAGAAAACGCTGCACAACGAGAAGAGGTGACCGGACCCTGAGGAAGAATGTGGAGAAGGACCGATTCCAGACCTTGGGGGACCTGCGGAAGCAGTGGACTGAGTCTGGAGTAAAAACATCCAGAGCCACCGTGTACAGGCGTGTGCAGGAAATGGGCTGCAGGTGCCGCATTCCCCAGGTCAAGCCACTTTTGAACCAGAAACAGCGGCAGAAGCGCCTGACCTGGGCTACAGAGAAGCAGCACTGGACTGTTGCTCAGTGGTCCAAAGTACTTTTTTCGGATGAAAGCAAATTTTGCATGTCATTTGGAAATCAAGGTGCCAGAGTCTGGAGGAAGATTGGGGAGAGGGAAATTCCAAAATGCCTGAAGTCCAGTGTCAAGTACCCACAGTCAGTAATGGTCTGGGGTGCCATGTCAGCTGCTGGTGTTGGTCCACTGTGTTTTATCAAGGGCAGGGTCAATGCAGCTAGCTATCAGGAGATTTTGGAACACTTCATGCTTCCATCTGCTGAAAAGCTTTATGGAGATGAAGATTTCATTTTTCAGCACGACCTGGCACCTGCTCACAGTGCCAAAAACACTGGTAAATGGTTTACTGACCATGGTATTACTGTGCTCAATTGGCCTGCCAACTCTCCTGACCTGAACCCCATAGAGAATCTGTAGGATATTGGGAAGAGAAAGTTGAGAGACACAAGACCCAACACTCTGGATGAGCTTAAGGCCACTATCGAAGCATCCTGGGCCTCCATAACATCTCAGCAGTGCCACAGGCTGATTGCCTCCATGCCACGCCGCATTGAAGCAGTCATTTCTGCAAAAGGATTCCCGACCAAGTATTGAGTGCATAACTGAACATAATTATTTGAAGGTTGACTTTTTTTGTATTAAAAACACTTTTCTTTTATTGGTCGGATGAAATATGCTAATTTTTTGAGATAGGAATTTTGGGTTTTCATGAGCTGTATTCCAAAATCATCAATATTAAAAGAATAAAAGGCTTGAACTACTTCAGTTGTGTGTAATGAATCTAAAATATATGAAAGTCTAATGTTTATCAGTACATTACAGAAAATAAAGAACTTTATCACAATATGCTAATTTTTTTCACAATATGCTAATTTTTTTAGAAGGACCTGTATTTTATGGAGAAAAGACAGTAAAATGGACTCAATTGTATAAGTGGCACCTAATAAAGGAATAAGCACAGTCAGAAGAAATCCAAGCAGATGACCAGAAGAAGTCTACATCCTCCGAACCGGAGATGATCTGAGAGCCCAGTGACGTCAGTCTGAGCTTGTATCATGGTGATGACCACAAGTAAATTATAGAGCATATAGTGTGGAGATTGAAGTAATTGTGTCATAGAAAAAAAATCTGATGTGATCGGAGATCTATAAATTGTCTGATGGAGCAAACAGGAAATATAGAAATGTCTGTGAATGTCGTCATTGCTACAAAAGCAACCTTATAGAGGATACAATTATATAGAGGATTATCTGTTCCATTTTCTCTTAGAAAATTGAATCATATACTAGTGTTGATTACGAATTTTCGAATTGCGAATTTTAATCGCGAATATCGGCACTTCGAGAATTCGTGAATATTTAGAATATCGTGAAATATATTCACAATTGCGAATATTGTTTTTTTTTTTTTAATTCCAGTTTATGCGAATTTTTATGCAAATTTTATTCTAATCTTTCATATGCAAATGTTCGCAATCAAGAAAATGATGTCATTATTTTCTTGATTGCGAAAATTCTCATTAAAAAATTGCATAAAATTAGCATAGATAGTTTTAAAATACCAGTTTATGCGAATTTTTATGCGAATTTTACGTGAATTTTTTTATGCGAATTTTAGCAATCAAGAAAATAATGACTGGAGATTACGAATTCGCGAATTTCCGAATATATGGCGAATATTCACCCAAATATTTGCGAAATATCGCAAATTCGAATATTGCCCCTGCCGCTCATCACTATCATTTACAACTGAAAAGTATCAGCCTGACAACCTTAAAAGCAAGAAATGTAACATTGTTAAACAGAATTCATATTCTTAGAGTCGTTTTTCCTCTCGGTGAGATCTGTAAAAAATAAGTATTTTAGAATAATGAATCTGTTATACTGGATATAATATGGAGTATTTCATATAAGTGAATTATAGATCAGGAGTCATGTGGATGTATGTCATGGATGAAGCAAGAAAGATAAAACAGCTCTCATCTGCTCTTCATCTACTTTAAACACAGAAGAACCGCACTTGGATGCGGGTAAGTAGAAATCCAATGAAGAGAAAACAATCCAGCTGATTCCGTAGACGGTGCAGCGGTAATTTATTTCAGCGATTAAAAGTTAAACAGCCAATTTGACAAATCCTCGTCTACCGGTTTCGGGCTATTGTGATGTCAGCCCTTACTCATGACATACTGAGGATACAAATGATTCCAGCAGATGAGCGGATCACACACCTGCACCCGCAATTAGGCTGTCATGTGACCAGGTAATACACTGGCAATCAGGTGTATAAACACTCCTCAATTTTTTAAAAGTTACATACAAAAACCATATCATAAAACATAAAAACATAAAATATATAGTGGGAACCATATTATGTTATTGTTGCAATATTAGATCTAATCTTTTATTTAAACCCTTTGGCTGACAGCTATCAAATTGAAAAATCCAGATTCTCTGTTTAAAAGTTTCCTTTTGTGACTGGCATCTTAACTCTTTCTATTCCTTGAACTCGCATACCTGATGTGTCCCCACCATGGGCTATCGCAAAATGCAGGCTGACTGCTGACACATTGCGGCTCCCATGGTTCGGCACATCAGATATGTGTCTGCGAACCCCCACTTTTATCGCATTGGTCGTACAGCCGACATACTGTAGTTTGACAGATTGTACAAGTAATCAAGTAAACAACACATGTAGTTTTACAGTGAAGATGAGATTTTATCACAAATTCATTACCATTCACAGTAGAATTGAATGTTTTGGCAGCTACTGTGTGGCTACAGAAAATGCATCTGCCATGGCCACACTTGTAGCTGCCTTTAGTAATTAGCCATATAGGTTGTTATTTCTTCCCATCCTGATAGAGACTAGGACTAACTGAATTTGCTATAGTAGGGGCCCTCCGGGCCGCACATCCCACACCTCCCATGGCTATTTCTGCCCATTGCTTGTCATATGCTAATATTGGGAGGTGTTTCCTAATTATCCTGCCGATTTCTGGATATTTAACACTCTATTGTGTCACAAAAGTGCTCTGGGGCTTATTAGCTAAAGGCATTGGAGATTCTGTGTCTTTTGGTTTCCACTGGGGGTGTACTAATGATTTTCTAATAATTTCTAGCGTCTGTTGCATGCTATTGGTAACATGCTTCACTGAATAGGTCCTCTGGGATAACTTAGTAGTTATATTCATTGCTTCCTGTACAAATGTCTCCATATCTGAACAATTCCGTCTTGCACGGATCATCACCCCCTTCGGTATATTTTGCAATACATGTGGTGGGTGGCAGGATGATCCATGCAATATAGTGTTACCTGATAAAGGTTTCCTATAAGTGAATGTATGGCTGGTGGAGGTGGCCAGCTCATATGCTGGAATCATTTGTATCCTCAGTATGTCATGAGTAAGGGCTGAAATCACAATAGCCCGAAACCGGTAGACGAGGATTTGTCAAACTGAATGTTTAACATTTAATCACTGAAATAAACTACCTTCTACGCATTTAGCTGGATTGTTTTCTCTTCATTGTATGTCATAAATGAATGTATCTCATCAGGATGTAAATAGATCATTGTTTACACTGATTCTCATATGAAAAGGTCTCAGAGTATCCCAGGAATCTCTTACAGATGCTAAATAGGAGTGTGAACAATAGGTCTCTGCCCTGCAAATACAATGTGTAAATGAAGGACCATCTCAGGAGGCCAGAAAATGCTAAGCTGGTTAATCATGAGGTGGCACCATTATTCTTCCATTGTATATGGTAATGAGGGAAGCCCGGTCTGATGATGAAAGGTTTCATTGATTATGAAGGTGCGGCTGGGCGTCTCCTGGGAGAAGAGGAGGAGCAGATAGTTATAGCCACCAAAGGGGTATAAAAGACCCAAGCATGGTTCAGAAAGCTGGAATTCACCAAGGGAATTTTCTTGGATCACTGACCTGCTGAGGAGAAGACACTGACTGGAGATCAAGTCCTGAGTGTGTGGAGGGTCCATGTCTGGTAAGTGTCACTGAACTGTCTGTAAGTGGAAGGAATTATAAGATATTGTAATCTGTGCTGTGTATAAGGACAATGTGTCTCTGTCTGTAATGTCTCCTGTGTATGTCTCCATGTAGATCTCCATATAACTCCCATCATACCTGGACACTGATTTTCCACAGTTTACATTACACATTCTCTACACTTCTTCTTGTATTTCATTTCTTGCCCTGAACCTTAGAATCAGACCCAGAGGTAGGGAGGAAATTCCTAAGAGGGAATTAGGCCTGTATTAGACCTGCTTATCTTGACCTGCGGCACTTTTGGGACTGTATTACACAGCCAGGTCATCATTAAAGAGGTTTCCTATGAATGCTCCTTAATGATTATCTGGCCGACTATCATCCAGTGTAATACAGCCCTAAGTCTTTAGTGATGGCAGCAGTGACCGGTGATTGTCCGCACAGTAGTGTGTAAGTAATTGTACACGCAGTGTCCATACATGTGATAGTACATACCTGTAACTGTGCTGGGGACACAGACAATCACCGATCCTGACTGCCATCACTGGACCATACCAAAGCATCAATAACAGGAGGAAAGAAGATTACTGACAGGTGGAATCTTTCCAGCACCTTTATAGATATCTGTATATAGTAATATAATAAAAAGGTGTCTATATAGAATAAAATGTATCTATTCACCCTGCACAGTATTCAGGAACTATTATCCCAAAGCCAAACAGTGCACATAATATAAAAAAGGTCTCTATATAGAACACATTTAGCACAATATAGAGCAACTATCACCTCAAAGCCAATCATTGTTCACAATATTAAAAATAGGTAATTAAGGAGACCAAAAATTTATTGTGTAAAGTTATTTTGTGCACTTACTAATTGAATAAATGAATTGGAGGACAATTATATATAGAATAGAGGTAAAACGTAATTCTTAAATTTCTAATGATGTATTTCTTACTGAATTCAGATGAGGCAGTAGTATGAAAACTGATCTTTTATCCTCCATCCGCGCTATTTTCCAGTCAGTCTTGAAGTCAAGGGGGCAGTGACCTCCTTGCTTCTAGTCATGGTTACCAGGCCGCCTTCCGTGCCCCTTCGCTGTGACTGACAGTGCTTATGCCCGACAGCTGACTGGCTTTACCGAACAGCTAACAGGGCAGGGAAGGAGGCATGGTTACCGTGACTTAAAGCCGTGACTATTTACCACAATGGTAAAAATGCTATATTACAAAGTACAAAGTATACACTTATTAAAATGATTGATTTGTACTACTTTATGCCTGAGCAAATTATTTAAAGGAGTGGTGGGGTCATGACCATGTAAAGAAAAAATTGCAACCATGTTAATTACATTTGATATTTTGTTTATATCATATTGTATATGGGTAAGTATGGTTTGTGGCATGGTTTAATTGGTGAAAAAAAATCAGATGACAGCCTTTTTAAGTTAATGCATTTGTCTATTTTTATCAGCAAGTCTTACAGTATTTCTAATTTTGGTGGATTTTCTATAAATGCTATTGACTTCATGTTACTGAGATGTTTTTATTTGCACTTTTTATCAAAAAAGAATCTTTTATCTTATAAAAATGATTTCTTTTTACAGGTGAAGACTTGATAAAAGGCTCAGACAGACATCTAAGTGTATCTCCTTCATATGTATTAGAAGATAATCCATCACAGGTTGGCAATAATAGAACTGGACATAGACTGGGAGAGATGTTTGCAAGTTCTGAGAATCTATCTATGTACAAGAAAAATTACAAAGATGAAAGTCCATTTATAGTTTCAGAATGTGATAAAACTATTACAGAGGAATCAAGTCTTGTTGAACAGGAGAGAATTCACACAGTGGAGAATCCATTTCCATGTCCTGAGTGTGGGAAGTGTTTTAACCAGAAATCAAATCTTGATAAACATATGAGAACTCACACAGGAGAGAAGCCATTTTCATGTCCTGAGTGTGGGAAGTGTTTTAACCAGAAATCAAATCTTGATAAACATCAGAGAATTCACACAGGAGAGAAGCCGTTTTCATGTCCTGAATGTGAGAAATGTTTCACTGAGAAATCAACTCTTGTGAAACATCAGAGAATTCACACAGGAGAGAAGCCATTTCCATGTCCTGAGTGTAAGAAATGTTTCGCTCAGAAATCATGTCTTGTGAAACATCAGAGAATTCACACAGGGGAAAAGCCATTTTCATGTCCTGAATGTGGAAAGAGTTTTACACAGAAATCAACTCTTGTGAGACATCTCAGAATTCATACAGAAGTGAAGCCTCATTCATGTACAGAAGGTTTAAAATGTTTTAATCATAAATCATGTCAAAAGTCACACAGGATAAAAGCCATTTCCATGTCCTGAATTTTGAAAACATTTTAACCATAAACCAGCTCTTCTGATACATTTGAGAATTCACACAGGGAAAGCCATAATTATGTTCAGAATGTGGAGAATGTTTTAGACATCAGTCAAATTTTGTTAAACATCTAAGATCACATCAGGGAGAATCTATAGGTGTGTAAAGTCTAGGGAAAGAAATAACACAGTTTTAGAACTTGTGGCACATCAGTGAGCTCACAAATACTCTGTTTGTTGGAAATCTAGCAGGTATGGAGCACCATTGTAGGATCTGCTGACTCAGGATGACGTCTAATACATAAGTTAAATATGTTCCAGTACTGGAAAACAACTCTTGGTTTTGGATTGGAAATTCTGTCCTATTTACTTCTGGTTATGTGAAGTTATACTCTATCCATTGGATAGGAGAGAACTATTAGATCAATGGGGTCTTACTGCTTTTCCTATTATAAGAATGAGCACCTTGTGTCCCATTGAGCCCCTCAAAAGAAACACAGTGTCTAGTCGGGCATGCAAGTAGCTTGTACATTCATTTCTATAAGATTTCTGGAGATAGCTAAGCACTGTACTTGACTATCTCCGGAACTCCAGTAGAAATGAATGGCGCAGCTATGTTCATTTCAAGGGGCTCCATGGAGTAAGTTGTCCCCATTTTTGTAATCATTGGTGGTCCCAGGAGAAGGACCCCACTAATCCAATAGTTTCCACCTATCCTGTGGATGGGGGATAACTCAACATAACCAGAATATCCCTTTAAATAGAGCAACTTTACAAAACCAGACATAACCTCTTTCAATAAACAAATTCGACCAGATTAGTATTAAATGAGCAATATCACAAAATTCTACTATATTTGATTAAAATATTTTAGAGAAGTTTTCTTTAAGAACAGCAGCTGTGTATAGAGATTTAATGGCAATGTGTCATGGAAAAAGAATATAAAAAGTGGTATTTTCCAGAGAGAAAGAACTATAAAATTCATAGAAAATTTGTTTTTTATAAAATAAATTGTATAGTTTTATGAAAAATATGTTTTAATAATGCAAGGCTACTTTCACACTTGTTCATGACGGATCCTCACTGATAATACAAATGTCTGCATCCGCTCAGAACGGATCCGTTTGTATTATCTTTAACATAGCTATTACGGATCCGTCTTGAACACCATTGAAAGTCAATGGGAGACGGATCAGTTTTCTATTGTGTTATAGAAAATGGATCCGTCCCCATTGACTTACATTGTGTGTCAAGACGGATCCGTTTGGCAAGCAGCGTTTTGGTGTCCGTCTCCAATGCAGAATGGAGGCAGAACCGAGTCAAACTGATGCATTGTGAGCGGATTCTTATTCATTCAGAATGCATTAGGGCAAAACGGATCCATTTTGGACCGCTTATGAGATCCCCAGAACGGATCTCACAGACGAAAAACAAAACGCCAGTGTGAAAGTTACCTTATAGACATTTCACAAAATAGATGGTGCTCAGTAAAAGAGTATGTGGAAAGGGGTTAGGTAATTGACTAGGAAAATCAGGGGGGAAAGGGGAGAACAAGGCATAGCAGCATTCTATAAACCCCAGAACAAGTGCAGATCTATTCATGCTACCTAATCCCAGAGGAGGCTTAGCTCCCGAATTTGGCTCACAATAACTGATGGAAATAACTGACTAAATAACTGAAGTGTGAACTCAGCCTTAGGCCTCATTCACATGGCCGTTGTGTGCCCGTGGCTGTATTGCTTCTGTAGTGTTTCTTGCCCGGCCATCTGCAGAAGTTGAATGGGTCTCGATCCGTCCCGTCCACCGTCCGGTTGTTGCCTGTGCATTTGGGACTGCAAATTGCGGTCCCCAATGCACAGAACGAACGCACAACGGCCGTGTGCATGAGGCTTTACAGGTCAATGTTAGCGTCAGCTCTAATTTATTGGCATTGGCTTGACCGTGCAGAGGCCAAATATTCAAGTAGTGGCCCGAAGACAGTGTGGTGTCAGCAGTAAGGTTCTGTTCACATCACTGTTTATTTTTCCATTCTTCTGATCCATCAGATGAGCAGCCTAAAAAAGTGGATCCTGTATTTTATGCATCTACCTTCAAACCTTCAGTATTTGGTCAGCGTTTGATTGGTATTTGTAACTCCTAAACAGAAGTGAGCCCAATACCAATGTAATATGTTATGGAAATATTTGCATGTCTTCTGGGGTGTTTTTGACTCACTCCTGCTTCCAAATTATGATCAAATCCTGATGCAAAATACTGACGGTGTGATAGAGGCCTTATGGATGCTCAAACAACAGGACTCGTTCTTTTTGTTAGTTTTCTATTCTTTTGATGGATCAGAAGAACAGAAAAAGAAATGGTTATGTTAACATGGCCAAACAAGCACACCAGGGGGCCATGTAACAGACTGGTGAGGGTGGCAACATCAGTAGCAGTAACAGTACAATGTGTTGGTAGATCACAGTAGGAGCAGATGGAAGTAGAGGCACCAGGCGTGTGGCATCAGACTTTTGGCAGCAGCACTGTGGACACGCGGCTGTACTTGTCTGTTATAACACCCCCTGTCCTGCTAAACACATGTTCAGACAATACACTGGCTGCAGGGCAGGCCAGCACCTCCATGGCATAAATGGCAAGCTCAGGCCATGTGCCCAATTTGGAGACCCAGAAGTTGAATGGGGCAGACCCATCAGTCAGTACGTATAGGCGTGTGCACACATACTGCTCCACCAGGTTGCTGAAATGCTGGCTCGTGCTAAGACGTTGCGTATCAGCTGATGGTGCTGGTTGTTGTGGCGTGGTGACCAAACTTTTCCACATTTCGGCCATGCTTACCCTGCCTTCTGAGGTGCTGGCGGTGCCCTGGCTGCGTTGGTGGCCTCTTCCCCCTCCTCTTCCCTCACCTTGTGCTTCCACTAAGCCCCCGGTGTCAGTTGGGAATGTCATCAGCAGCGCGTCTACCAGCATGCGCTTGTACTCGCACATCTTCCGATCATGCTCCAGTGAGGAAATTAAGGATGGCACGTTGTCCTTGTAATGGGGATCTAGCAGGGTGGCCACCCAGTAATCAGCACAAGTTACAATGTGAGCAACTCGGCGGTCGTTGCGCAGGCACTGCAGCATGTAGTCGCTCATGTGTGCCAGGCTGCCCAGAGGCAAGGACAAGCTGTCCTCTGTGGGAGGTTTACCGTCTGTGTCCTCTGTATCCCCCCAGCCAAGCACAAGTGATGCCCATGAGCAGCTTTGGATAGGGTAGTGAAGGTGTTATGCTGAGAGGATGAGGAGGGGGTAGAGGAGAAAGAGGAGGAGGAGGCAACAGGAGGCAAAGAGAAATGCCCTGCAATCCTCGGGGGCATGCGCCAAACAGCTATCCGCCTCAAGCCCAGCCGCCACTGCATTTACCCAATGTGCTGTTAGGGAGATCCAAGTATCCGTAGTTATGTGGACCTTGCCACAGATGGCGTTGCGCAGTGCACACCTTATTTTGTCCGTCACTTGCTTGTGCAGGTAACGGATGGCTCGCCTGGAAAAGTAATGGCGGCTTGGAACGATGTACTGTGGGACAGCTAAAGCCATAAGGTTTTTAAAATTCTCCATCTCCACCAGACGGAATGACAGCATTTCAAATGCCAGAAATTTTGAAATGCTGGCATTCAGGGCCAGGGATCACAATTGGGTAGGGGAGTACTTCTTTTTTTGATCCAGTGTTTGGGAGATGGACAGCTAAACGTTTTCAGGTCAATGTTAGCGTCAGCTCAAATTTATGTGCGTGGACTTAACCTTGCAGAGGTCAAAGATTCAAGTAGTGGCCCAATGACAGTGGGGTGTCAGCAGTAAGGTTCTGTTCACATCACTGTTTATTGTTCCATTTTTCTGATCCATCAGAAGAGCAGCCCCAAAAACGTGGATCCTGTATTTTGAGCATCTACCTTCAAACCTTCAGTATTTGGTCAGCATTTGATCAGTATTTGTAATGCTTAAACAGAAGTGAGCCCAAAACAGATATAATATGTTATGGAAATATTTGCATGTCTTCTGTGTTTTTGACCCACTCCTGCTTCTGGCTTCCAAATTATGATAACACCCTAATGCAAAAAACTGATCGTGTGATAGAGGCCTTATGGACGGTCAAACAACAGGACTCGTTCTTTTTTTTCAGTTTTTTATTCTTTTGATGGATCAGAAGAACAGAAAAAGAAATGGTGATGTTAACATGGCAAAACAAGCACACTAGGGGCCATGTAACACACATACGAAAATTGAATGCACAAGTAGTAACTTCAGTTTTTTTTGGCTGACCCGTTAAAGTGAATGGTTCCGCATATGGTCTGCAAAAATCGGAACGAACACAGAAAGAAAATACATTCGTGTGCATGACCCCTAAAAAAAAAATTAAAAAAAAATTGATTTGTTACCATGAAGCACGAGGAAATTTGGTTTCGCAGCAAGTCGTATTTTTCCTGAAATTTGTATCAAAGTCAATTAATTTATCTTCGATTCTCTCAACACTACAAAATAGCCATATAATAAATAAGGAAGGGGACTCCTAAGCAGAGCAGGAGTGGATACAATGTTATCACCTACCGCGCTACGTCTGATGCACCACATGCGGTTGCCCATCTGGCTCTATTAACGTCCCTTCTGTCAAGGCATAATGTTTGGACGATTGGTTCCTCAATAATCCTTTTTTTTTTATTTATCCCATAACACTGTGTGTTTAAACACCATCTGACCCCAATAATGGACAATTATTGTAATATGAAAAAAACATCACATGTGTCAGCATTGTTTGTTAATGTCGTCAAATGCGCGTTTACCAATCACTATTTGTCAGTGTCAATCAGGCTTGATTTTTTATTGCTGTCATTAGGTTTGAGAGCTTGTTGAGAGAAACATAAAAACTTATAATAAAAAATTGAATGAAAAGAGATAACAGGTCCTCGGAGACTATAAGGTGTCAGGGGGAAACATGCAATAGTCACTTTTCTTTGTACTTTGTTTCCCCTGAAACCCCTGGACTGTTATTTGGGTTGGGCGGCAGAGAATCACCATCTGAATGACTGGAGTAGTTGTCTTTGTGAGGCTAATGTCCAGATGAGGATCTCTCACTATTGTTGTTTTGACAATCCCACGTCTCTGTGAATGTGGTAGACGATACACAAGGTGCAGCCTCATCTACACATCCTGGTGTGGCAATGTTTGTATATTGTTTGAACTTTTATCTATTTGCATTTATTTTATTGATAACACATTTTATTGTTTCCATCTATCAGGTGACATGCTCTTTTAAAATCTTAAGGATACAGAATAGTTTGATTGTTGAACAACAATTTCCTACATTTTTTTTTATATTGTTTTCTATGTTTTAAGCAAAAAAATTTCTTTTACTGATTTTTTTAATTGCTGTATTTAACAATTCATAAATGTATATTTTACTATATATAAACTATATTTAAAAATAAGCGCAGCAGGAAATGTTTTCGCTATAATTTAGGACAAGTCCCAAACTAAGGGACTACACTTCGCTTGTCTGTGGGATTCAAATTGACTAATAAGTTCTCCCCTTATGCCCAGGGGATGCAAACGACTTTAGCATCAAAGACCCAGACACTTCGATGGTTGAAGGACTCACTGCCAGACAACACCCGAAGAGTAGAGATGAGCAAACTTTAAAAAAAAGTTCGGCGTTCGGGTTGTGGTAACTCGCGCATCCCGTTATGGATTTGATCCCGTGCTGAGCCACGCCCCCTGCACTGATCACATGACGGTGACGTCACCCCAGGTCCTTTAGCTGTTCAACAGTTCGGGTTCGTGGAAGCCGCCCCTTATGGATTCCATATGCCGGGATAGTCCGCGGTAGTGGAATCCATAACGGGATGCGGCGATTACCACAACCCGAACGCCAAACTTTTTTTTAAAGTTCGCTCATCTCTACCGAAGAGTCAATTTTACTAGTTGCACATTGGGGGTCGGGTCTAACTCCCCCCCATTTAATCAAGTAAACAATCAAAAGTATAAGTATAGAATACAGAAGTAAACTCAGACATTACATGTCAAATTATCATTCTAAATATTGCCAAAAGCCAAATTCCTGAAAATAGAGATATTTAATAAAATTAAATTCCACTGATTAGTCGAATTTCATAAAGAAATTAGCTTTGTGACGAAATATTTCCCCTGAGGGCTTTCAAAGGTTAATCGGTAAAAAAATAATAATAATTATACTTACCCCATACATTTAAGCATGATGAGGCTGTTGCAGCCATCTTAATTGAAGATACCGCACCACGCCAGCCAGCAAGATTTCGCTTGGGATCTCCTCTTCACGCTGAAATGGATGAGGTGAGTATATTTTCTTTTACCGCTATTTCAGTTAAAATATAAAAATTGTTACCACAAAGTATGGGGAAATTCGTCTTAATTGCGAATCTATTCTGGATTCTTCAATTAGCTCAACACTATCTGTATATTTCATAATATCATGATTACTTAACCACTTCCTGACCGCAAAACGCACAACTGCGTTCTCGCGGCGGTCGGGCTGTTCTGGGGCGCCGCATATGTGCGTCATCTCGCGAGACGCGAGATTTCGCACATATTCGGCCGCGCATGCGCAAATCGCGCATTGCACAAGGCTTACATGAAGTGGGTTATCAGCCTGCCAGCCAATCGGCATCGCTGGCGGGCTGATGACTTTTAAAAAAACGAATCGCAAGCCATTTAACCCATCATATTTGCAAATATGATGGATTATATGGCTTCTGTGCTCTCTCCTGGGTCCTTTTCGTCGGTTGGACCCAGGAGAGATCACACCTCTACAGTGAGTACACCAAGCACCACACACTAGCCCCTGATCAGCCCCCCCATCACCCAAATTAACCCCTTGATTACCCCTCTCAGCACCTGTCAATCATCTAGTGAAAGGGAAAAAAGTGATCAGTGTAAACTGTCACTTTTTTTTTTCACTAGGATTAATTGTTAGGTTTAGCTTAGTTTAGGCCCCTTTGGTAGGTAGTTAGCGTTAGCGCCAAGCCCACCGCACTGCAGTCACTGGTTCGCTGATTAGCGTAGCGCTAATCAGCGTTTGTACTTTTATAGTATCTGTAAGTGATAAGAACTGATCACGGTCAGATCTATAATAGTACTAGTGTCACTTTAGTTCGCCCTCCACCCCAAATGCAGTGTTTGCCCGATCAGGCCTGATCGGTCGCACACACCTGCGTTCACCCACGCCCACCCCGCCGCAGTGACAAAAATTTTTTTTTTTTGTAATCACTGCACAATCCCTTCACAAGCGCTGCGGCAATAAAAAAATCAGTTTTGATCTTTTTATCAATCGCAGCGGCTTCTGTACTTCGCTACCCTCTCAATTGTAAGACAGGCTTGCTTTTTTCTTGGGTAGTCTCAGGGAATACCCCTAAATTTAGTTGCCCAAATGTCAAGAAAGGGGTATTCTCCTGAAGAGGCCTACAGGATTCTGACCCAGTCGGATGAGGAATGGGAACCCTCATCTGACGAATCTAGCGGGTCAGAATACGAACCTGTAGAGAGCAGTGGCAGTCTGACCCAAAGTTCGGACGAGGAGGTTGAGGTCCCTGATAGAACCAGGCGTACCCGGCCCCGTGTCGCTAGACCGCAAGTTACGCAGGATCCGTTTCAAGGGCAGCAGAGTGGGGCTGGCGCTGCCGGATTACGTGGTGAGGCATACACCAGCAGCGCAGCCCGTCCTGGACCTTCTACCAGCACTGCCGTACAACATGGTGAAGTGGCGAGCACCAGAAGGGCAGTTGAAGCTGGTACGGTGGCACGTGCAGTAGTTTCCCCGTCGCAGCCACCGCGCAGACAGGCCCGTAGAGCCCCTAGAATCCCTGAGGTGCTGGCAAACCCTGATGGCTGTCCCCATCTTCAGCCGCACCATTAGTTCCCCCTTTCACCGCCCAGTCAGGAGTTCGGGTGGAAACAGCTCAGATTGGATCGGCGCTGGGGTTTTTTGAGCTGTTTTTCACTGCGGAGCTCTCTGACTTAGTCGTGGCAGAAACAAATCGGTATGCCACTCAATTTATCGCCGACAACCCGGGAAGCTCCTATGCCCAGTCTTTCTGGTGGAAACCAGTCCAAGTTTCCGAATTTAGAACTTTTCTGGGCCTTCTCCTCAACATGGGCATTACAAAAAAGCATGAATTGCGGTCATATTGGTCCACGAACCCAATTCATCACATGCCCATGTATTCTGCTGCCATGTCCAGGACACGTTTTGAGACCATCCTGCGTTTCCTGCACTTTAGCGACAACACCGCCTCCCGTCCCAGAGGCCACCCAGCTTTTGACCGGCTCCATAAAATTCGGCCCCTCATAGACCATTTCAACCAGAAATTTGCACATTTGTATACCCCTGCACAAAACATCTGCGTAGACGAGTCCCTTGTACATTTTACCGGGCGCCTTGGCTTCAAACAGTACATCCCAAGCAAGCGCGCCCGGTATGGGGTCAAATTGTATAAGCTCTGTGAAAGGGCCACAGGCTATACGCACAAATTTCGGATCTATGAGGGAAAAGATCAGACCCTGGAGCCGGTCGGTTGCCCTGACTACCTGGGGAGCAGTGGGAAGATAGTCTGGGACTTGGTGTCACCCTTATTCGGCAAGGGGTACCATCTTTATGTGTCCAACTTTTACAAAAGTGTGGCCCTCTTCAAGTATTTGTTCCTAGAACAGATTGGCTGTGTGGTGCCGCGCGACCTAGTCGCCGGGGCTTCCCCCAACGGCTCATTACCACCAGACTTGCAAGGGGGGAGAGGGCTGCATTGTGTAACGAAGAACTGCTCGCGGTGAAATAGAGAGAAAAGCGTGACGTTTACATGCTCTCCTCCATTCACGCAGACACGACAGTCCAAATTGAACGGGCAACCAGTGTCGTTGAAAAGCCCCTCTAAGTCCACGACTATAACCTCCACATGGGAGGGGTGGACTTCAACGACCAGATGTTGGCCCCTTATTTGCTTTCCCGACAAACCAGACGCTGGTATAAGAAGGTGTCTGTATATTTAATCCAATTGGCTGCCTATAATAGTTACGTTCTCTACAGTAAGGCTGGGAGAACGGGATCCTTCCTTAAATTCCAGGAAGAGATCATTTCGGAACTCCTGTATCCAGGAGGTTCCGTGGCCCCAACCACCAGTGTAGTTAGCCGTCTACACGAGCGACACTTCCCCAGTGTCTTTCCTGGTACCTCAACCCAACCGTCACCCCGAAAAGATGTCGTGTCTGTGGCAGGAGTGGAATAAGGCGTGACACCCGTTATTTCTGTCCTGACTGTCCTGACCACCCTGCCCTATGCTTTGGAGAGTGTTTCCGGAAGTACCACACTCAGGTACACTTAGGGACATAGGGACAGCACTACACAGGTAGTTTTTTTCACTCAGGCTCAAGGGTCTCTCAGGATACTAGGTTTTGAGAGACCCTAACACATAGGGAACGGTGCTGGTGTGCTACAGCAGAAGTGTGAAACGGTAGAAACCTCTCCTTTAACTTGGGATAACGTGTATAGTGTACTTCGCACCATCTCTGTGTGATTTACACTTTACACATTGTCCCATGGGAAAGGAGAGGTTTCTGCTAGGAAAATAAAGAGTGAAATGGTTAAAAAAAAAAAAAAATAAACAGGTAGCAAGAAAAAAAAATCTTGAGTTAGTTCAGGTTTTTATGTTCATGTTTTATAAAAGTTTTACAATGTTCTGGTTTTATAAAGTTTGCAACGTTCAAGTTATGTGCCTGCTGCCTGTTTTTTCTTCTTTTTTTTTTTTTTCCCCTAACCACCCTTTATTTTCCAGGAAGACCAACGGACCAACCGACGAAAACACCGCAGCACTGATGTGAATTCTGAGAGAAGCATTGCGCTGCTTTCAGAAGACACGTAAAGTCGGTGTATGCAGCGCTGCAAGACGAGATTTCTCCTCTGCAGGACAGGTACGTTTGCCCAGGCATATGAGCTGAGGAGAGGTGTTGGAGTTCATATTCTTTGGCAAACACTTTGTATAAAAAAATCTGGCAAAGATGTCTTCCTCCACACCGATCGATTGATCGATGTGAATGGAGAAATCACGTTTGCCAGGACATAGGAGCTAAGTGGGTATGGATGTTTGGGCGGAGCCCCTATGTCCTTGCGATCGCCAGGCCCCTCTTTTTTTTTTCTTGCATATTTTTTGGCAGAGATTTTTTCATCCACATCGATCGATGCGAATGAGGAAATCTGTGCCGTTCATTTTTTCTTTCAGCCCAGAGGCTGAACGGAAAAAATCTCATTACCTGTATGCTCCATATAAGGAGAATCGCAGAAACTCCTAATGCTGGCCATACATGTAATGATTGCGGAGACCCTCAAATGCCATGGCAGTGGAAAACCTCACATGTGACCCCATTTCGGAAAGAAGACACCCCAAGGTATTCGCTGAGGGCATATTGAGTCCATGAAAGATTAAACTTTTGTCACAAGTTAGCGGAAAGGGAGACTTTGTGAGAAAAAAAAAATAAAATTCTGCTAACTTGTGGCAAAAAAAAAAATCTTCTATGAACTCGCCATGCCCCTCACAGAATACCTTGGGTTGTCTTCTTTCTAAAATAGGGTCACATTTGGGGTATTTTTAGTGCCCTGGCATTTTAGGGGCCCAGAAGCGTGAGAAGAAAAAGGCGTAAAAATGCCATCCTGAAAGGTACTCATTGGATTTAGGGCCCCTTTGCGCATCTTGACTGCAAAAAAGTATCACACATGTGGTATCGCCGTACTCAGGAGAAGTAGGGCAATGTGTTTTTGGGTGTATTTTTACATATACCCATGCTGGGTGAGAGAAATATCTCTGTAAATGGACAACATTTTTACGCATTTGGATTCCAAACTGCTTCTGACGTTTAAGGGCCCCTAAAATGCCAGGGCAGTAAAAATACCACACAAGTGACCCCATATTCGAAAGAAGACACCCCAAGGTATTCGCTGAGGGGCATATTGAGTCCATGAAAGATTAAACTTTTTGTCACAAGTTAGCGGAAAGGAGACTTTGTGAGAAAAAAAATAAATCATTCTGCTAACTTGTGGCAAAAAAAAAATCTTCTATGAACTCACTATGCCCCTCAGCAGAATACCTTGGGTTGTCTTCTTTCTAAAATAGGGTCACATTTGGGGTATTTTTAGTGCCCTGGCATTTTAGGGGCCCAGAAGCGTGAGAAGAAAAAGGCGTAAAAATGCCATCCTGAAAGGTACTCATTGGATTTAGGGCCCCTTTGCGCATCTTGACTGCAAAAAAGTATCACACATGTGGTATCGCCGTACTCAGGAGAAGTAGGGCAATGTGTTTTTGGGTGTATTTTTACATATACCCATGCTGGGTGAGAGAAATATCTCTGTAAATGGACAACATTTTTTACGCATTTGGATTCCAAACTGCTTCTGACGTTTAGGGGCCCCTAAAATGCCAGGGCAGTAAAAATACCACACAAGTGACCCCATATTAGAAATAAGACACCCCAAGGTATTCCGTGAGGGGTATGGTGAGTTCATGTAAAATTGTATTTTTTGGCACAAGTTAGTGGAATATGAGACTTTGTAAAAAAAAAAAAAAAAAATCCATTTCCGCTAACTTGTGCCAAAAAATAAAAACTTCCATGAACTCACTATGCCCATCAGCGAATACCTTGGGGTGTCTACTTTCCGAAATGGGGTCACTTGTGTGGTATTTTTACTGTCCTGGCATTTTAGGGGCCCCTAACGTCAAAAGCAGTTTGGAATCCAAATGCGTAAAATGTCCTGTAAAATCCTAAAGGTACTCATTGGATTTAGGGCCCATTTGCGCATCTTGGATGCAAAAAAGTGGCACACATGGGGTATCGCCGTACTCAGGAGAAGTAGGGCAATGTGTTTTGGGGTGAATTTTTACATATACCCATGCAGGGTGTGAGAAATATCTCTGTAAATGACAACTTTTTAGAAAATTTCTTACAAAGTTGTCATTTACAGAGATATTTTTCACACCCAGTAGGGGTATATGTAAAAAGACACCCCAAAACACATTGCCCTACTTCTCCCGAGTGTGGCACTTTTTTGCATCCAAGATGCGCAAATGGGCCCTAAATCCAATGAGTACCTTTAGGATTTTACAGGACATTTTTACTCATTTGGATTCCAAACTGCTTTTGAAGTTTAGGGGCCCCTAAAATGCCAGGGCAGTAAAAATACCACACAAGTGACCCCATTTCGGAAAGAAGACACCCCAAGGTATTCTGTGAGGGGTATGGTGAGTTCATGTAAAATTGTATTTTTTGGCACAAGTTAGTGGAATATGAGACTTTGTAAAAAAAAAAAAAAAGAAAATTCAATTTCCGCTAACTTGTGATAAAAAATAAAAACTTCCATGAACTCACTATGCCCCTCAGTGAATACCTTAGGGTGTCTACTTTCAGAAATGGGGTCATTTATGGGGTATTTCTACTGTCTGGGCATTGTAGTACCTCAGGAAACAGGACAGGTGCTCAGAAAGTCAAAGTGCGGAAATTCACTTTTTTGCACCATAGTTTGTAAACGCTATAACTTTTACCCAAACCAATAAATATACACTTATTGCATTTTTTTTATCAAAGACATGTAGAACAATAAATTTAGAGAAATTTTTTTAGAGAAATGTAGTTTTATTTGATAAATTTTCCAACATAAAGTGAAAAATATCATTTTTTTGTAAAAATTTCATCAAAAAAAGTAAAATATCAAAAAAAGTAAAAATGTCAGCAAGAAATAAATAGCACCAAATGAAAGCTCTATTAGTGAGAAGAAAAGGAGGTAAAATTCATTTGGGTGGTAAGTTGTATGGCCGAGCAATAAACGGGTAAAGTAGTGTAGTGCAGAATTGTAAAAAGTGGCCTGGTCATTAAGGGGGTTTAAGCTAGGGGGGCTAAAGTGGTTAAGCAGGCTTCTTCCTACTTGCAAAATATAGCTTGATCTAGGTTTATTATAAAATGATAATTGTAAAACAGATTAAAGAAAAACAACAGACTATTGGGGTCATTTATCAAGCTGGTATAAAGTAGTACTCGCTTAGTTGCCCATAGCAACCAATCAGATTCCACCTATCATTTTGGACAGCTCCTTTGGAAAATGAAAGGTGGGATCCGATTGGTTGCTATGGGTAACTAAACCAGTTCTACTATACACCAGTATGATAAATGGCCCCCTATGTTCTTAAAGTAAAGATACAAAGGAGAAGAAGACAAAATTGACGCTAAGCAAATCTGCGTTTAACTCAGATCAAGTTCTTTCACAATGTAAATGGTGGTCGAGCAGGTACATGAACGCCTGTCCCCCGATGAATGAGCAAAATGCTTTTTCATAGAGTGAATTTATCTATCGTACAGACACTTCAAACATCGTTTCTGGGCATTAGATCAGCTGCATCAGAACAATTTATTTGTATATAGATAAGTGATAGTAATAGTCATTGTGCGTCCTCATACAGCGGACATGATTGTTTCATGGAAATATAGCTCTTCACTTCCACTGATGAGCAGTCAGTTATCTGCAAATTTGATGTGTCAACCAATAAATAGTCGAGCAAAATCCACTCTCCAAAAGCCGAATAGAGCTCCTTCCCTTCTGAACCCTGCTGCCTGCCAATAAAGCAGCTTGCGTCCATGTTTTGGCACTTCTATACATAAGAGAACCTGCCTAAAGATTCAAGTAGTGTGATGTGAGTGTCTGATGATACCAGCTGGGTACCACAAGGCAAAATCACCACATTGGGCCTCAAAATGTTCATGGTGTTCTTTTACCCGAGCCATCTCATAAATTCTGCAAAAGAATAGGGCCACATATGGGGTGTTTAAAAACCAAGAAGCACAGTATAAGGCTCATGCACATGGCCATAGCTATTGTTGCGGTTCGAAAATTGCAGATCTGAAAAATACTGTATACTGTCTTTTTACTTATTGAATTTTGAGGAATGGAATGCCCTGCCCTTTATAAAACTGTCCTATCCTCCTCCGTAATACCAACAAGAATAGAACATATTCTATTTTTTTATTGTGGGTGCCGAGGAGCGGTCACCCGCTGGCTCCTGGTATTGCCCATACGGCATAGGTAGGCGAGTCTTAGAAGCCAAGCTACTTGAGAACCCTTGGCGTGGTGCTCGGGCTTAGACATGTCCTTCACGGTAGGATATGTTGACTAATATCTCAATTTTAGTTTAGTTTAGTTTGAGGGATTAGTATGACCGCAGAGTGCACCTCTCCTTGTAATTGTTATTATGCCGAGGAACGGACATACAGATGTGGACAGATCAGATGCAGAGAAAATAAATCTTTGTTTGTGTGAGCCCTAATAATAAAAGTGCTGACTTTTCACACTGACACACAATAGGCACAACATATTGGACACCTGTAAATGATAATGTGGGTAAAGCTTTTGAGCCCCATGTCATATAGGACTGTATCAGCAAGTTACTGAACGGTAAGCACCTACTGCCTCAACAGACTATTATGAAATAGTACAGGAAGGTGTAGTATCAGTAATAACATCTATGATGAAGTAATGGTAAATAAGCAGAATTCTATCTGGATTATTATTTTATATTTTTTGTTTCTAAATTATGTGTTGATGAATATTTGCCTCAATGTCTGGTTCTCTATTTATCACACGTGCAATGATTATAAATGATTTTCCTCCATAAGTTAATCAGTTGTTATCAAGCATCATATATTTTATGGAGAAAATACAGTAAAATGGACTCAATTGTATAAGGGGCACCTAAAAAAGGAATAAGCACAGTCAGAAGAAATCCAAGCAGATGACCAGAAGAGGTCTACGTTCTCTGAACCGGAGATGATCTGAGAGCCCAGTGAGGACAGCCTGAGCTTGTATCATGGTGATAGCCACAAGTAAATTATAGAGCAGATAGTGTGGAGATTGAAGTAATTGTGTCATAGAAAAAGAAGTGAACCTCCTAGTGAAAATTTGTATACCGTTTTCACTAGGAGGTTCACTTCTTCCAAAACCTCCCCCTTCTCTACATTACTTTTCATTCTTATCATAATAAACTAATAATTTCTCATCCCAGATTAGAGTGTGCCTACTTTTTTCTCTTGATATACAATTATATAGAGGATTATCTGTTCCATTTTGTCTTAGAAAATTGAATCATTTACAACTGAAAAGTATCAGCCTGACAACCTCAAAAGCAAGAAATGTAACATTGTCAAACAGAATTCATATTTTTAGAGTCATTTTTCCTCTCGGTGAGATCTGTAAAAAATAAGTATTTTTGAATAATGAATCTGTTATACTGGATATAATATTGAGTATTTCATATAAGTGAATTATAGATCAGGAGTCGTGTGGATGTATGTCATGAATGAAGCAAGAAAGATAAAACGGCTCTCACCTGCTCTTCATCTACTTTGAGCACAGAACAACCGCACTTGGATGCGGGTAAGTAGAAATCCAATGAAGAGAAAACAATCCAGCTGATTCTGTAGAAGGTGCAGCGGTAATTTATTTCAGCGATTAAATGGTAAACATCCAGTTTGACAAATCCTCGTCTACCGGTTTCGGGCTATTGTGATGTCAGCCCTTACTCATGACATACTGAGGATACAAATGATTCCAGCAGATGAGCGGATCACACACCTGCACCCGTAATTAGGCTGTCATGTGACCAGAAAATACACTGGTAATCAGGTGCATAAACACTTCTCTATTTTTTAAAAGTTACATACAAAAGACCATATCATAAAAACATAAAGTGGGAACCATATTATGTTATTGTTGCAATATTAGATCTAATCGTTTATTTAAACTCTTTGGCTGACAGCGATCCAATTGAAAAATCCAAAAGGATTCTCTATTTAAAAGTTTCCTTTTGTGATCACCTCCCCTGACTATGCATTTTAACTCTTTCTATTCCTTGAACTCGCATACCTGATGTGTCCCCACCATGGGCTATCACCAAATGCAAGCTGACTGCTGACACATTGCGGCTCCCATGGTGTGGCACGTCAGATATGTGTCTGCGTGCCCCCACTTTTATCGCATTTGTCGTACAACCGACATACTGTAGTTTACAGATTGTACAAGTAATCAAGTAAACAACAAATGTAGTTTTACAGTGAAGATGAGATTTTATCACAAATTCATTACCATTCAGAGTAGAATTGAATATTTTGGCAGCTACTGTGTGGCTACAGCAAATGCATTTGCCATGGCCACACTTGTAGCTGCCTTTAGTAATCATATAGGTTGTTATTTCTTCCCATCCTGATAGAGACTAGGACTAACTGAATCTGCTATAGTAGGGGCCCTCCGGTCCGCACATCTCACACCTCCCATGGCTATTTCTGCCCATTGCTTGTCATATGCTAATATTGGGAGGTGTTTCCTAATTATCCTGCAGATTTCTGGATATTTAACACTATATTGTGTCACAAAAGTGCTCTAGGGCTTATTAGCTAAAGGTATTGGAGATTCTGCGTCTTTTGGTTTCCACTGGGGGTGTATCCTCAGTATGTGACGAGTAAGGGCTGACATCACAATAGCCCGAAACCGGTAGACGAGGATTTGTCATACTGAATGTTTAACTTTTAATCGCTGAAATAAACTACTACTGCACCGTCTATGCATTGAGCTGGATTGTTTTCTCCTCATTATATGTCATAGATGAATGTGAATCATCAGGATGCAAAAAGCTCATTGGTAATCTTGAGCGAACAGTTCGAGCATCGTTCGGGACATTTTCAAAAAAGTTCGGGTTCGGGTTCGGTGTTCGTCGATTATTTCCCGCTTTCTGAAGGGCTGCACAGCAGCCAATCAGCTAGCGTTTTACTTCTTGCCCTAAGAGCCCATCACAGCCATGCCTACTAATGGCATGGCTGTGATTGGCCAAGTGCAGCATGTGACCCAGCCTCTATTTAAGCTGGAGTCACGTAGTGCCGCACGTCACACTGCTCTGATTAGGGTAGGGAGAGGACGCAGCTTCTGTCAGGGCGAGGTTAGGCAGGTTAAAGTCAGCAACAGCACCTAATGAACTGATCGATCTACAGCTGAGTATCATTGAACTTCTGCTAGTTACTTGCTCACTGGTTTTTAGGCTGCACAGAGCGTTTTTCTGTCACTTATTTTCTGGGTTGATCGGCGGCCATTTTGTGACTTGTGGTGCACCATAAGAAGCTGCCACCAAGTCCATCAATCCATCAATACTATTTTTTTTGCTATATCCTAAATCAGGGGCTTGGCTGTGCTAATTGTCACGCCTAGAAACTCAGGATAGCAATTTCTATATTTTATTAAGGGGTTAAATACAATTGCCCAAATACCAATCCCCTAAATCTGGTGTTCCAGCTTTGGCTAGACAAGTATAATACTGTCTGCTGTCTGGCAAAGGATAGATTATTTTCTGGGGTGAAATTAACCTGCCAATATAGCCATACCCTGGATCTGTTGTCCAAGCAGTTGCAGGCCAGATTTCCTAGTATCCGCTTACACATATATTTTGTTCTGGGGTGAAATTAACCTGCCAATATAGCAATACCCGGAATCTGGTGTCTAAGCAGGTACAGGCCAGATTTCATAGTGTCCGCTTACACATATATTTTGTTCTGGGGTGAAATTAACCTGCCAATATAGCAATACCCTGAATCTGGTGTCCAAGCAGTTGCAGGCCAGATTTCATAGTGTCCGCTTACACATATATTTGGTTCTGGGGTGAAATTAACCTGCCAATATAGCAATACCCTGGATCTGTTGTCCAAGCAGTTGCAGGCCAGATTTCCTAGTATCTGCTTACACATATAATTTGTTCTGGGGTGAAATTAACCTGCCAATATAGCAATACCCTGAATCTGGTGTCCAAGCAGTTGCAGGCCAGATTTCATAGTATCCGCTTACACATATATTTTGTTCTGGGATGAAATTAACCTGCCAATATAGCAATACCCTGAATCTGGTGTCCAAGCAGTTGCAGGCCAGATTTCATAGTGTCCGCTTACACATATATTTTGTTCTAGGGTGAAATTAACCTGCCAATACAGCAATACCCTGAATCTGGTGTCCCAGCAGTTGCAGGCCAGATTTCATAGTGTCCGCTTACACATATATTTTGTTCTGGGGTGAAATTAACCTGCCAATATAGCAATACCCTGAATCTGGTGTCCCAGCAGTTGCAGACCAGATTTCATAGTGTCCGCCAAAACACATATTTTGTTCTGGGGTGAAATTAATTTAGCAAGATAGCAATACCCTGAATTTGGTGTCCCAGCAGTTGCAGGCCAGATTTCATAGTGTCTGCTAAAACATATATTTTGTTCTGGGGTGAAATTAATCTGGCAAAATAGCAATACCCTGAATCTGTTGTCCCAGATGTTGCAGGTCAATTGTAAATCTGTCCATAAAAGGATACCTTTCATCCAGGGCCTAAATACTAGCCCTAAAAGAGATATTCCCCTAAATCAGTGGTTACTGCTGTGCCTGGATTAGTGTAATACGCTACATAAACAAATAGGCAGATAGTGTTAGGTGCCTGTAAAAAAAGGCCCAAATTTGAAATCAATACATTGGGCCAAATATTTTTTTCCTTATTGTGGTGCTTTGTGAATGGTTAAAATGAGGAAAACATCTAGTAAGGGACGCGGACGCGGTCGTGGTGGTGTTAGTGTACCCTCTGGTGCTGGGAGAGGACGTGGCCATTCTGCCACAGCCACACGTCCTAGTGAACCAACTACCTCAGGTTCCAGTACCCGCCAGAATTTACAGCGATATTTGGTGGGGCCCAATGCCGTTCTAAGAATGGTAAGGCCTGAGCAGGTACAGGCGCTAGTCAATTGGGTTGCCGACAGTGGATCCAGCACGTTCACAACATTATCTCCCACCCAGTCTTCTGCAGAAAGCGCACAGGTGGCACCTGAAAACCAAGCCCATCAGTCTGTCACATCACCCCCATGCATATCAGGGAAACTGTCAGAGCCTCAAGTTATGCAGCAGTCTCTTATGCTGTTTGAAGACTCTGCTGGAAGGGTTTCTCAAGGAAATCCACCTAGCCCTTCCCCAGTGGTGGAAGACATAGAATGCACTGATGCACAACCACTGATGTTTACTGATGATGAGGACATGGGAATACCACCTCATCGGAGTCCACACGTCTCTGATGATGATGAAACACAGGTGCCAACTGCTGCGTCTTTCTGCAGTGTGCAGACCGAACAGGAGGTCAGGGAGGAAGACTGTGTGGAAGACGATGCAGGGTATGATGAGGTCCTAGACCCCACATGGAATGAAGGTCGTGCCACTGACTTTCATAGTTCAGTGGAAGAGGCAGTGGTGAGACCGAGCCAACAGCGTAGCAAAAGAGGGAGCAGGGGGCAAAAGCAGAACATCCCCCGCCAAGAGAGTTCGCCTGATACTGGCCACCGCCACCAGGGACCGAGCACCCCAAAGGCAGCTTCAAGGAGTTCCCTGGCATGGCACTTCTTTAAACAATGTGCTGACGACAAGACCCAAGTGGTTTGCACGCTGTGCCATCAGATCCTGAAGCGAGGCATTAACGTTCTGAACCTTAGCACAACCTGCATGACCAGGCATCTACATGCAAAGCATGAACTGCAGTGGAGTAAACACCTTAAAAGCAAGGAACTCACTCAGGCTCCCCCTGCTCCCTCTTCTGCTGCTGCCTTGGCCTCTTCCTCCACCTCGGGAGGAACGTTGGCACCTGCCGCCCACCAAACAGAGGATGTGCCACCGACACCACCACCTGCGTCACCAAGCATCTCCACCATGTCACACGGCAGCGTTCAGCTCTCCATCTCACAAACCTTGGAGTGAAAGCAAAAATTCCCACCTAGCCACCCTCGAGCCCTGGGCCTGAATGCCAGCATTTCTAAACTACTGGCCTTTGAAATGCTGTCATTCAGGCTGGTGGACACAGACAGCTTCAAACAGCTGATGTCCATGGCTGTCCCACAGTATGTTGTCCCCAGCCGCCACTACTTCTCCAAGACAGCCGTGCCTTCCCTGCACAACCAAGTATCCGATAAAATCAAGTGTGCACTGCGCAACGCCATCTGTGGCAAGGTCCACCTAACCACAGATACGTGGACCATTAAGCCAGGGACGCTATATCTCCCTAACTGCACACTGGATAAATGTAGTGGCGGCTGGGCCCCAGGCAGAGAGTTCCTTGGCGCACGTCCTTCCGCCGCCAAGGATCACAGGGCATCATTCTTTGCCTCCTGTAGCCTCCTCCTCCTACTTGGCTTCCTCCTCCTCTGCTTCCACCAGCTCATCCAGTCAGCCACACACCTTCACCACCAACTTCAGCACAGCCCGGGGTAAACGTCAGCAGGCCATTCTGAAACTCATATGTTTGGGGGACAGGCCCCACACCGCGCAGGAGTTGTGGCGGGTATTGAACAACAGACCGACCAGTGGTTGCTGCCAGTGGGCCTCAAGCCCGGCCTGGTGGTGTGCGATAATGGGCGAAATCTCGTCGCAGCTCTGGGACTAGCCGGTTTGACGCACATCCCTTGCCTGGCGCATGTGCTGAATTTGGTGGTGCAGAAGTTCATTCACAACTACCCCAACATGTCAGAGCTGCTACATAAAGTGAGGGCCGTCTGTGCGCGCTTCCGGCGTTCACATCATGCCGCTGCTCGCCTGTCTGCGCTACAGCGGAACTTCAGCCTTCCCGCTCCCCGCCTCATATGCGACGTGCCCACCAGGTGGAACTCCACTTTGCACATGCTGGAGAGACTGTGCGAGCAGCAGCAGGCCATAGTGGAGTTTCAGCTGCAGCACACACGCGTCAGTCGCACTGCGGAACAGCACCACTTCACCACCAATGATTGGGCCTCCATGCGAGACCTGTGTGCCCTGTTGCGCTGTTTCGAGTACTCCACCAACATGGCCAGTGGTGATGACACCGTTATCAGCGTTACAATACAACTTCTATGTCTCCTTGAGAAAACGCTTAGGTCGATGATGGAAAAGGATGTGACCCAGGAGGAGGAGGAGGAGGAGGAGGAGGGGTCATTTTTAGCACTTTCAGGGCAGTCTGTTAGAAGTGGCTCAGAGGGAGGTTTTTTGCAACAGAAGAGGCCAGTTACAAATGTGGCCAGCCTGGGCCCACTACTGGAGGACGAGGAGGATGAGGAGGAGGTGGAGGAGGATGAGGATGAAGCAGGTTCACAGCGGGGTGGCACACGACACAGCTCAGGCCCATCACTGGTGCGTGGTTGGGGGGATACAGAGGACGATGACGATACGCCTCCCACAGGGGACAGCTTGTCCTTACCTCTGGGGAGCCTGGCACACATGAGCGACTACATGCTGCAGTGCCTGCGCAACGACAGCAGAGTTGCCCACATTTTAACGTGTGCGGACTACTGGGTTGCCACCCTGCTGGATCCCCGGTACAAAGACAATGTGCCCACCTTACTTCCTGCACTGGAGCGTGATAGGAAGATGCGCGAGTACAAGCGCACGCTGGTAGAGGCGCTCCTGAGACATTCCCAAATGTCACAGGGGAACAGGTGGAAGCCCAAGGCGAAAGTAGAGGAGGAACAAGAGGTCGCCAACGCAGCAGTGTCACGGCCAGCTCTTCTGAGGGCAGGGTTAGCATGGCAGAAATGTGGAAAAGTTTGATCTCCACGCCACAGCTAACTGCACAACCACCTGATACGGAACGTGTTAGCAGGAGGCAGCATTTCACTAACATGGTTGAACAGTACGTCTGCACACCCCTCCATGTACTGACTGATGGTTCGGCCCCATTCAACTTCTGGGTCTCTAAATTGTCCACGTGGCCAGAGTTAGCATTTTATGCCTTGGAGGTGCTGGCCTGCCCGGCGGCCAGCGTTTTGTCTGAACGTGTATTCAGCACGGCAGGCGGCGTCATTACTGACAAACGCAGCCGCCTGTCCACAGCCAACGTGGACAAGCTGACGTTCATAAAAATGAACCAGGCATTGATCCCACAGGACCTGTGCCTCCCTTGTGCAGAATAGACATTTATAACTGCCTTCCCCATAACCATGTATTTTTGTACTCCGGGGCACTTCTTTATTGAATCCTCATTTTTTTAACTTTACCATGATCTTGCGGTGCAACCCAAAGTTGAATGAACCTCTCCTCTGTCTGGGTGCTGGGGCCGAAATAACTGAAAGTGGCCTTCTCCAGTGGTGGGTGTTATGACGCATGATTCCTTGCTGTGGGACCTCTCTCCTCTGTCTGGGTGCTGGGCCGAAATAAATGAGAGTGGCCTTCTCCGGTGGTGGTTGATATGACGCATGATTCCTTGCTGTGGGACCTGTATCCTCTGTCTGGGTGCTGGGCCGAAATAAATGAGAGTGGCCTTCTCCGGTGGTGGTTGATATGAGGCATGATTCCTTGCTGTGGGACCTCTCTCCTCTGTCTGTGTGCTGGGCCGAAATAAATGAGAGTGGCCTTCTCCATTGGTGGTTGATATGAAGCATGATTCCTTGCTGTGGGACCTCTCTCCTCTGTCTGGGTGCTGGGCCGAAATAAATGAGAGTGGCCTTCTCCGTTGGTGGTTGATATGAGGCATGATTCCTTGCTGTGGGACCTCTCTCCTCTGTCTGGGTGCTGGGCCGAAATAAATGAGAGTGGCCTTTTCCGGTGGGGGTTGATATGACGCATGATTCCTTGCTGTGGGACCTCTCTCCTCTTTCTGGGTGTTGGGCCGAAATAAATGAGAGTGGCCTTCTCCGGTGGTGGTTGATATGACTCATGATTCCTTGCTGTGGGACCTGTATCCTCTGTCTGGGTGCTGGTCGGAAATAAATGAGAGTGGCCTTCTCCAGTGGTGGGTGATATGACAAATGATTCCTTGCTGTGGGACCTCTCTCCAATTGATATTGGTTAATTTTTATTTATTTTATTTTAATTCATTTCCCTATCCACATTTGTTTGCAGGGGATTTACCTACATTTTGCCGCCTTTGGCAGCCCTCTAGCCCTTTCCTGGACTATTTTACAGCCTTTTTAGTGCCTAAAAGTTCGGGTCCCCATTGACTTCAATGGGGTTCGGGATAAAGTTCGGGTCGAGTTCGAATCTCGAACCCGAACATTTTCGGGAAGTTCGGCCGAACTTCTCGAACCCGAACATCCAGGTGTTCGCTCATCTCTACTCATTGGTTACTCTGATTCTCATATGAAAAGGTCTCGGAGTTTCCCAAGAATCTCTTACAGATGCTAAATAGGAATGTGAACAAATGGTCTCTACCCTGCAAATACAAAGTGTAAATGAAGGTCCATCTCAGGAGGCCAGAAAATGCTAAACTGGTTGATGAGGAGAAGGCACCATTATTCTTCCATTGTACATGGTAATGAGAGAAGCCAGATCTGATTATAAAAGGTTTCATTGATTATGAAGGTGGGGCTGGGCGTCTCCTGGAGGAAGAGGACGAGCAGATAGCTAAAGCCACCAAAGGGGTATAAAAGACCCAAGCATGGCTCAGAAAGCTGGAATTCACCAAGGGAATTTTCTTGGATCACTGACCTGCTGAGGAGAAGACACTGAGTGGAGATCAAGTCCTGAGTGTGTGGTGTGTCCATGTCTGGTAAGTGTCACTGAACTGACTGTAAGTGGAAGGAATTATAAGATATTGTAATCTGTGCTGTGTATAAGGACAATGTGTCACTGTCTGTAATGTCTCTTGTGTATGTCTCCATGTAGATCTCCATATAACTCCCATCATAACTGGACACTGATTTTCCACCGTTTACAATACACATTTTCTACACTTCTTCTTGTATTTCATTTCTTGCCCTGAACCTTAGAATCAGACCCGGTAAGAGGGAGGAAATTCTTACTATGGGAATTAGGCCTGTATTAGACCTGCTGATATAGCAGATCATTGTTGAGAAGGAAAAGTTCCTTATTTGCAATTGACTGCTCGTTAGAGGAGGAGACTACTGCTATTATATGTAGTAATCTCCTCCACAGTATGGGGAGTAGTGATTGCTAATGCCATCCCCATACGGACTTGTCGTTGGCCAGCATCAGCACGATCTGCCGCCTGTAAATAATGATAAAACATGCTTAAAAATCTTGATTGCCTGATAAACATTTGCTCATTGATAAGGTAATTGGCGGCACTTTTGGGGCTGTATTACACAGCCAGGTCATCGCTAAAGAGTGTTCTTATGAATGCTCCTTAATGATTATCTGAACGACCATCATCCAGTGTAATACAGCCCTAAGTCTTTAGTGATGGCAGCAGTGACTGGTTATTGTCTGAACAGTAGTGTGTAAGTGATAGTACACGCAGTGTCCATACATGTGATAGTACATACCTATAACTGTGCCGGGAACGCAGACAATCACCGATCCTGACGGCCATCACTGGACCGCACCATAGCATCAATAATAGGAGGATAGAAGATTACTGACAGGCGGAATCTTTCCAGCACCTTTATTGATATCTGTATATAGTAATATAATAAAAAGGTATGTATACAGAATAAAATGTATCAATTCACTCTGCACAGTATTCAGGAACTATTATCCCAAAGCCAAACAGTGCACCTAATATAAAAAAGTGTCTCTATATAGAACACACTTAGCACAATATACAGCAACTATCACCCAAAGCCAATCATTGCTCATAATATTAAAAAAGGTCATTAAGCGGACAAAAAAATTCTTGTGTAAAGTTATTTTGTGCACTTACCAATTGAATAAATTAATTATTAAGAACCTGAGCTACTGGAGGACAATTATATAGAATAGAGGTAAAACATAAATGGTGATAATGGCTTTCTGGTGATTATTAATATTGATAATTCTTAAATTTCTAATGATGTATTTCTTACTGAATTCAGATGAGGCAGTAGTATGAAAACCAATCTTTTATCCTCCATCCGTGCTATTTTCCAGTCAGGCTTGAAGTCAGGGGGGCAGTGGACTCTTTGCTTCTAGTCACGGTTACCAGGCCGCCTTCCGTGCCCCTTCGCTGTGACTGACAGCGCTTATGCCCGACAGCTGACTGGCTTTACAGAACAGCCGGCTGTCAGTCACAGCGAAGGGGCAGGGAAGGGGCATGGTTACCGTGACTTAAAGCCGGGACTATTTACCACAATGGTAAATAATCTACATTACAAAGTACAAAGTATACACTTATTAAAATGATTGATTTGTACTTATTTATGCCTGAGCAAATCATTTAAAGAAGTGGTGAGGTCATGACCATGTAAAGAAAAAATTCAACCAATGTGCATTACATTTGCTATTTTGTTTATATCATATTGCATTTGGGCTAGTATGGTTTGTGGCATGGTTTAATTGGTGAAAAAAAATCAGGTGACAGCCTTTTTAAATTATTGAATTTGTCTATTTTTATCAGCAAGTCTTACAGTATTTCTAATTTTGGTGTATTTTCCATAAATGCTATTTACTTCATGTTACTGAGATGTTTTTATTTGCACTTTTTATCAAAAAAGAATCTTTTATCTTATAAAAATGATTTCTTTTTACAGGTGAAGACTTGAGGAAAACTCAGACGTCTACTTTTAATCCATCACAGGTTGGCAGTAATAGAACTGGACATAGACTGGGAGAGATGTTTGCAAGTTCTGAGAATCTATCTATGTACAAGAAAAATCACAAAGATGAAAGTCCATTTATAGTTTCAGAATGTGATAAAACTATTACAGAGGAAGCAAGTCTTGTTGAACAGGAGAGAATTCACACAGTGGAGAAGACATTTCCATGTCCTGAGTGTGGGAAGTGTTTTAACCAGAAATCAAATCTTGATAAACATATGAGAACTCACACAGGAGAGAAGCCGTTTTCATGTCCTGAATGTGAGAAATGTTTCACTGAGAAATCAGCTCTTGTGAAACATCAGAGAATTCACACTGGAGAGGAGCCATTTTCATGCCCTGAATGTGGCAAGAGTTTTACACAGAAATCAGCTCTTGAGATCCATCTTGAAAATCATACGGAAGTAAAGCTTTATTCATGTACAGAATGTTCAAAATGCTTTAATCATAAATCACGTCTTATGGAACATTTGAAAAGTCACACAGGAGAGAAGCCGTTTTCATGTCCTGAATGTGAGAAATGTTTCACTGAGAAATCAACTCTTGTGAACCATCAGAGAATTCACACAGGAGAGAAGCCATTTTCATGTCCTGAATGTGAGAAATGTTTCACTGAGAAATCAACTCTTGTGAAACATCTGAGAACTCACACAGGAGAGAAGCCATTTTCATGTCCTGAATGTGAGAAATTTTTCACTGTGAAATCAACTCTTGTGAAACATCAGAGAATTCACACAGGGGAGAGGCCATTTTCATGTCCTGAATGTGGCAAGAGTTTTACACACAAATCAGCTCTTGTGAGACATCTCAGAATTCATACAGAAGTGAAGCCTCATTCATGCACAGAATGTTAAAAATGTTTTAACCATAAATCACGTCTTATGGAACATTTAAAAAGTCACACAGGAGAAAAGCCATTGTCTTGTCCTGAATGTGGAAAATATTTTAACAATAAACCAGCTCTTCTGATACATTTGAGAATTCACACAGGGAACCACATAATTATGTTAAGAATGTGGAGAATGTTTTAGACATTAGTCAAATTTTATAAAAAATAGTAAAGTTGGGCACTCTTCTTACATAGGAGATGCAGACCTTAAATTTATAAAATGTCCTTTTAATAAATTACTATTACAAACAATAAACACTATCTGGCCAGATATAGTGGATAATTACAATCAAATAAGACCGCACACTTCACATAAGAAGAGCACCGTAAGCCAGATTTCAGTTCATAAATTACAACAGTCTATACTTTAGGAAGGATAACCGTACTGGCAGTACAGCAGCCGTCCATGCTGTTAATTAGTACTATAAAGAGTGCTGGGTGGTGCTGCAATTGTAACGGCAATCCGTGCTGTTAAAAAAAAATTGCAGATTATGCTGCAGATAAATCGGTGAACTGTTCTGTGGAATGGTAGCAAAGTCTGTAAAATCACATATAGTGTGCACACTTTATCCCTCAAATTGCGCCAACTGGGTAACAACTTTTTTCTCCGCATGTACCTATATCAACCACATATAAATAATGTTTAGTATATACTCACGGAGTCCCGTAGTCTTCACAGGCAAGGAGGAGTGTTAGTGCAGCGCCCCGCGCGATAGTTACACCGCAAGCCTGCTTAGGTCACTCACGTGTGATTCTGTATAATCTGTGCGGTTTTAGGTAAATGCTGATCGACTATCTCAGCGTCCCGTAATTTCCCCGTCTCGGCGTTTCCTCTGTGAGTAGTACTTCTTTCTCAATGTCAGAGTTGCGGCTGTACGTGCAGGTCACAGGTCGCCTCGGGTTACGGGTCACTTCACGCTCTTTCTGATTTCTTAGGAAGTTATTCTTTCATTCTTGGTGGTGCTAATATAATGCATCCTCCATTATGCATCCTCCATTATATTAGCACCACCAAGAATGAAAGAATAACTTCCTAAGAAATCAGAAAGAGCGTGAAGTGACCCGTAACCCGAGGCGACCTGTGACCTGCACGTACAGCCGCAACTCTGACATTGAGAAAGAAGTACTACTCACAGAGGAAACGCTGAGACGGGGAAATTACGGGACGTGGCACATCAGTGAGCTCACAACTTCTCTGTTTGTTGTAAATCTAGCAGGTATGGAGATCCATTGTAGGATCTGCTGACTCAGGATGATGTCTAATACATAACCTAAATATGTTCCAGTACTGGAAAACAAGTTTTGGTTTTGGTTTGGAAATTCTGTGCTATTTACTTCTGGTTATGTGAAGTTATCCACTATCCATTGGATAGGAGAGAACTATTAGATCAATGGGGTCTTACTGCTTTGCCTATTTTAAGAATGAGCACCTCGTGTCCCATGCAGCCCCTCAAAAGGAACAGAATGTCTAGTCGGGCGTGCAAGCAGCTTGTGCATTCATTTCTATGAGATTTCTGGAGATAGCTAAGTACTGTACTTGACTATCTCCGGAACTCCCATAGAAATGAATGGAGCAGCTCTGTGCATTCCAGACTGGGCGCTCTGTTCATTTCAAGGGGCTCCATGGAGTAAGTTGTCCCTATTCTTGTGATCATTAGGGGTCCCAGGAGTTGGACCCCACTAATCTAATTGTTTCCACCTATCCTGTGGATGGGGGATAACTCAACATAACCAGAATATCCCTATAAATAGAGCAATGCTACAAAACCAGACATAACCTCTTTGAATAAACAAATTTGATCAGATTAGTATTAAATGGGCAATATCACAAAATTCTACTATGTTTCATTAAAGTTTTTTTAGAGGAGTTAGCAGCTTTCTTTAAGAACAGCAGCTGTGTATAGAGATTTAGTGGCAGTGTGTCATGGAAAAATAATATAAAATTGGAATTTTCCAGAGAAAAAGAACTATGAAGTTCATTGGACATGCCCTCTCACTATTCCACTGATGATTTTGAATTAATAATTTTTTTTTAAGTAAAATAAATTGTATAATTTTATAAAAAATATGTTTTAATAATGCAAGGCTACTTTGACACTTGTCTATGACGGATCCTCACCGATAATACAAATGTCGGCATCCACTCAGAACTAATACGTCTCCCATTGACTTACATTGTGTGTCAAGACGGATCCCTTTTATATCCTTATAAACATTTCACAAAATAGATGGTGCTCAGTAAAAGAGTATGTGGAAAGGGTTTAGGTAATTGACTAAGAAAATTGTAGGATTTAACTAGTTTCACGACGTAAAGTCATGATTTTATTAAAGACACGGAGGCGAGTATTGCTTTCTCCTTCTTTACTGTTAAATATTGCAGCAAATACAGAAAGTTAGAGAAAAAAACAAGTGACCTAGGCCACTCCCCTAGGAGTGCTGCAGCCGGTATAATACACAGCCATTCCCCACAATCCTTCTCTTTCTTTGCAACAAAACCATATGAACAGGCCAACAATACACCGGAACCGTGGGACTCCAACCGAACTCCGCACAGGAACTGGAACGAACAAACTGGAACTTGAAACACATTGATGCCATCTTAGGAACCGCAGGGTCCACCGCGCATGGATAGAAACCATGAGAACTCGGATCAACAGATCAACGAAGAATCAGTCTAAAAGGGGAAGGAGAAGAAAGAATGCAAAATCAATTCCGTCCCACCACAATGGGAGAGAGCACCCTGCTCAAGTAGAAAAAAATACATAAATACAACAACAGGCAAAATAGACCAGTGCCCCTGAGATTCCATACTTACCATACCCCAAGAGGAATCCCGCTTTGGAAGTGCAAACCAGGTGGGTCTATACTCGCCTTCGTAAAATCCTACAATTTTATGGCAGACATGGAGGATTTGTATTGCAAGTTCAAAGCTGCATGACTACAGAGAAGAAAACATGAGGAGAAGGGCGAAAGTAGGATTTGCGTGACCAATCGGCCGAGGCACTACGGGTGGAATGTGCAGTAAAGACCGAAGTGTCCACCCCGGCGAGTGACAGAACCCATTTTACCCAACGCGCCAAGGTGGCGCTAGACACTGGGGCAAAAGGAGGGTGATATGAGAGAAAAAGGTTGGGAGAAGAAAGAGATCTGTAGGCCACCGCCCTTGTTTCATATTCACGTAGGCAGGAAACTGAACACAAGGATGGTCTGGCTGGAAAACTCGGGAAAGAAATCGACCGAGACGCTGTCTTGGTGCGTCAAGAGATCTGAAAGGTCATCCATTCCGGGGTGAAAGACCTGGCAGAGTAATCCAGGCCTGCACCTCAGAGACCCGTTTGCAAGACACCAGACAAAAACGCAGGGAGAGGTCTGTGTTAGCGGGCCAGGAGAAAAAAAGAGAGAGGATGCAGGAGACATCCGAGGTAGTCGCATACCTGGGTCTAGGAGGGCGCGCAAAGCGAGAACTCTTGAGCAGACGGCAAACCAAAGGGTGATGTCTTGCAGGGCAGCCATTGAAACCCTGGAGAGCCGAGGATATGGCAGATCTGTACACATTGATGGTGCGATAAGCCCGACCGGCCTCGAATAAGGACGTTGAAAATTGAAGAATGGCTGTCACAGGAGCCGAAACTGGATCCAAGTCCCGTCACATGCACCAACTAGCCCAAGCCTTCCATGCAGACCTATATGATTGTCTAGTGCCGGGGGCCCAAGCGTTAGCCAATGAGCGAGATCGGAAGTCCGTGGAAATCCCAGTGGTCCCCGAAATCCTCCAGGCCAGCAGGGGCAACGATCCCTCCAGAATAAGGGGGTGATAATGACCGAGGGGTCCCGTCAGGAGATCCGGAAGGGCCGGCAACAGCCTGGGGATATCCGCAGTCAACTCCAGAAGCTGGGGGAACCACACCTGAGACCCCCAAAACGGGGTCAGCAGAACTAGTTCGGACTCTGGGAATGAGGGCAAAAGAAGGGAACGCATACACCGAGTAGGACCAGTCCTGGAGGAAAGCATCCACTGCTTCTGCCGCGGGGTCCGGGCGCCAGCTGTAAAACTGCGGGAGTTGGGCATAGAGCCGGGATGCGAAGAGGTCGATGGCAAAGAGACCCCAAAGCGAAGAAATAGCAGAGAAAACTTCCACCGTCAACTTCCAATCGCTGCTGTCCGACCAGTAGCGAGAACTCCAGTCCGCCTGTGTATTGTGGAGACTGGGGAGATAGTCCGCCTGAACAAGCAGATTTCTGAAAAAACAGAAATTCCAAAAGTCCTTCGCCAAACGAGCCAGCAACGAAGAACGCGTGCCGCCCATGTGGTTGACATAGCGCATAGCGGACACGTTGTCCATGTGCAGACGTATGCAGGCATTCACGGTGTCCTTTGTGAAACTGTGGATCGCGAAGGAGCTGGCGAGCAGTTCGAGGGCATTGATGTGGAAGCTTGACTCTTCCAATGACCAAAGGCCCCCGTGGATATCCCGTTGTAGTGAGCCCCCCAGCTGGCATCGGATTCCACTGTGAGGTCCGGCTGGGACCTGAAGATAGCCCTGCCATTCCAGGACAACAGATTGTGGATCCGCCATGTAAGCTCGATCCGTGTCTCCGCATCCAGGGACACCACGTCTGAATATGAGGCCCCCTTGAGTAGGTGGGCTATCTTCAGGCGCTGGAGAGCCCGGTAATGAAGGGGGGCTGGGAATACCGCCGGAATGAAGGACAAAAGGAGGCCGATAATACGGGCCAGGTGTTGCAGCAACAGTTGACGCTGTGTCAGTGTACGCCGTAACTCTCTGCGAATCAAGCGTACCTTGGCCAAGGAAGGCTGAGAGATTCTGCTTCCGAATCCACTCGAAAAACTAGGAATTCCATGCGCCTGGCTGGGGACAGACAGGATTTTTCCTGGTTGAGGAGGAAACCTAGTCATGAAAGGAGGTCTATCGTCCATTGAAGGTGAGACAGCAGCGTCTCCCGGCTCTGGGCCATAAGGAGGATGTCGTCCAGATAGATGATCAGAAGGACACCCCGGCCCCTGAGCCAGGACACCACCCACTTGGCGCAGCAGCTTGGTTAATCACCAAGGAGCTGAGGAGAGGCCAAAGGGAAGGCAGGTGAAGCGCCAAACCTCGTTGTTCCAGAGAAACCTGAGAAGGTCCTTGGAATGTTCTTCCAACGGGACCGTTAAAAATGCGTCCTGGAGATCCAATTTTGCCATCCAGCAGATCTCGTAGGAGGTGAATGCCCTCCATCTTGAAGTGCTGGTAGAACTAAGGCATTCAAAGCACGGAGGTTGATAACCGGACGCATCTGACCTCCATTGTCTCCACCAGGAATATGTTGCTTAAAATCACCGGAGAAGGGGAAGGGGCTTGTTCTATGGCCCCTTTGAGGAACAGAGCAGAGAGTTCCTCTTCGACCAAAGCGCGGTCGGACGATGACAGAATGATCGGATGGGGGGTTGGGATGTGGTCTGGGGCATCCACAAGCTCTATTCGGAAGCCCCTGACAGTGGAGAGGACCCAGCTGTCCGAGGTGATGCCCTGCCAAGCCAGGAAAAAATGACGGAGTCTGCCCCCTAATAATGCATTGAAAGAAACATGGGGAAAAAACATAAGCTTACCATATGGATGTCTTGAGCCGGGGGTTCCTCTAAAACCATGGGAACGCCAGGATCTTCCGTGGAAAGGGAAGAACGGGGACTGATGATGCACCTCCTGGAAGGATGACCCTTGAAAACCAGTTGACTGGGAAAAGGAGCCTCGGCCCATGTTGCGGGCTTGGTTGGTAGACCGGCCGGACAGATGGCCCCTGACACTGCCAGCCCTGGTAGAGACCCGGCTCTGAAAAAACTCTCCTCATGGAGGACTGCGCCTTGTCTAGGGCCGTGAAGGCCCCCACGAAGAGCCCTAACTCCTTAATAAAAGAGTCCCCAAACAGGAGGCCCTGGGTGTCTTTGCCCGGTTCTGTGAGGTCAAGGTTCGCCAGCTTGGGTTCTATTTTAAAGAGGATGGCTTTACGCCATTCAATGGACAGGGAAGTGTTGAGACTTCCAACAATACAGATTGCTCTTTTTACCTAGGCGCAGAGTTCCCCTGGGTCTACCTGTTTGTCTTCCGCTATGGCGGTTTTTGCCAAATCATACAGTTTTGCTAGCATGCGACCTGCATGTATGCCAGCCTGCCAGGGACATCAGTCTAATTATTTTTTGGTAGCTCAGTGGAGGAAAAATTCCTTTTTTCTGGCAGGTCAAGTCCCCCTACATTACCTATTTTATAATTTTGGGGTGACATAGAGCATTTCTGTAGTTGGGGGAATAAACCAGTACTGTCGTACCACAGAGCACATTTGCATACACCGCTGAAAAACCTATTTTAAAATTTTGCAGTGAAAAACTGCACTTCTGTAGTTGGGTTAATAAACCCGTACTTTTGTGCCACAGAGCGCGTTTGCATTTAACACTGAAAAACCTTTTTTTAAATTTATCAGTGACATACAGCATTTGTGTATTTGGGGGAAACAAACCCATATTGTTGTTCCACAGAGCAGTTTAGCATACAACGCACAAAAACCTATTTTAAAGTAATTGTATTAAATTGCTCTGTTACACTCATAGGCGTGCGCAGCCTATTGCATTAGGGTGTGCACCCTAAAGCACAAACACACATGCCGCGTGCGTGCGTGTGTGCATGTATGTATATATATATATTATATGCACACATATATATACACAAATACACTCTGCATACATACATACATACATAAAGACCTGCACTCATAATTATCATTATAAACAAAAATAAAAGTTATTTACCCCCTGTATAATTTACCCTGATACCCCACAGTTATAATATATAACTGAGGGGTATCAGGGTACATTATATAGGGGACAACTGAGGAGGGTTAGCACTGTAGCAGGGACAGGGTACATACTTCTTTATATTGCGTTATATAACTTATACAGCAGGTCTCAGCCAGGGCACTAGGCAAAATTCTTGTGACAGACTTTTTCTTGTAGACAGTCCGGATCGGAGCAGCCGGGCAAGTTCCAACACTATCACGCCGCCGCCGCTGTCCTCACCTCACTAGCAGGTGGGGCACGCAGCGTGACATCAAACTCTGTTGCCCAGACGGGACCACTCCCAGCCTGCGCCTGCACACACGGCTCTGCCTCCACCGGGTCCACCCCCACTATGTGAATTACTAGCCCCCGCCTGCCGGCAAACCGCAGGTATTGTATTACAGTGCTGCGGCGGCCAGCGTAACAGCCAGTGGCGGATCCAGAGCCTGGTCTCGGGAGAGGCACTTCCAGATTGTTTTGTGGTGGCGGACAGAAAATAATGTGGTGCTTACTTTTTTTTTTTTTTTTTTTTTTTTTTACAATGTGCAGATAGTATTGTACCCCTCCATCCCCCTTCTCCAACCACCCAGCACCCTTACTCACAGAAAACAAGTAATATATATAATATAGCTTATAGTGAATGACTGTAAATACTTACAGTTCTGAAGACTCCAGCAGGCTCAGGATCAGTGCTCTGGGCAGCTGGACTCAGGGCTAGAAGTGGGCTCCGCTCTGCAGTTTAGGAAGGAAACCTATAAGACGCACCGGCCCATAAGACTAGGTTTTAGAGGGGGACAATAAGAAAAAAAATATTTTTCATTACACCTCAGGTCAGACCACCAATCAGACCCCCAATGTTAATCAGACCTCAGGTCAGACCACCGATCAGACCCCCAATGTTAATCAGACCCCAATAAGACCTCAAATCAGACCCCCAATCAGACCTCATATAAGAGCCCCATGCCTCTCATTAGCCCCCAAAATCAGCCCTTATGCCTCTCAGCCCCCATTACCAGCCCTTATGCCTCTCAGCCCCCATTATGCATTTCAGGATTCTCAGCCCCCATTATGCCATTGCCTCGCCGAGTCAGCCCAATTTATGCCTCAGCCCCCCGCCCCATTATGCATCTCAGCCCAATTTATGCCTTAGCTCCCCCCATTATGCCTCCCAGCCCAATCTATGCCTCAGCCCCCCCATTATGCCTCTCAGCCCAACTTATACCTCAGCCCCCCCATTATGCCTCTCAGCCCAATTTATGCCTCTGTCCCCCTATGTATTTTTTAAGTGATATCTAATAAATTACATTTGCTACGTTATCGGATTCATGTGTTAATCTGTTGGGTATACACACCAAATTTTTTTAGGTTTTGCTCTATAATGGAGGTGTGATCCCATTAGGTCTCATTGTAGGCTGTTAATAGATATTATTATATAGTAATATAATAAAAAGGTCTCTATATAGAAAGCTAACCATTGCAAATAATATTAAAAAAGGTAATTAAGCAAACCAAAAAATTCTTGTGTAAAGTTATTTTGAAAAAATAAATTAGAAAGAACCTGAGCTACTGACGGACATTTATATAAAACAGAGGTAAAACATAAATGGTAAAAATGGCTTCCTGGTGATTATACTTATTAGTAATTCATATTCATAAATCATATTCCATTACATTCCTGGCGCTAGACCAATCTGATATAAATCAGTGTCAATCATAAAACAGATTCTAGTGATTTTCCCATATTAAATTATACCATCTCTCTATTAGCTCTGTTCTTGATGATGTATTTATATTAAGGTAATATTTCAGTATTCTCAATAATATTATTTCACAGAGAAACCCCTAAGCTACTGCTCATGACAAGTGATGTAGATCCTGAATCTATAGCAATGCCTTTTGGCCCTTAAGGTGTTCTCTGGCAAATAACAGATAGGAAAAGGTTGGACATGTTCCGGGTCAAATGTCCGAAGAAATACACCAAAGAAGGCGCCAAACCCAGGAGAACAGAAGGTGAATAAAGGGTGTTAAAAGTGGTGAACTAGGTCACTACTAGGTAAATAGTATAAGACTAATAAAATGTTAAATAATTGGAACAGGATAGTTGAGACCCCAAGTGAGTAGTCTATGCCTAAATCTGAAGTGATGGATTGAATCAGTACTATTTGAATTCACAGAGACTGTACACACTTCTCTATGTAGAGAATGATTCTCTTTATTCTATTTGTATTTAAACTTTAATCTTAATATGCCATTATCACTAGTGATTTTCTCCTATATAGTGAATTGGTATTCTCTAGAGATGAGCGAACACCTGGATGTTCGGGTTCGAGAGGTTCGGCCGAACTTCCGGAAAATGTCCGGGTTCGTGATCCGAACTCAACCCGAACTTCATCCCGAACCCGAACCTCATAGAAGTCAATGGGGACCCGAACTTTTGGGCACTAAAAAGGCTGTAAAAGACACCCAGAGGGATAATATACCGCAATAAACGCATTGCGATTACAACTTTGAGCTAACGATCACCATGGGAACGCCTCCTCCAGTAGAATGTACTGTCGGATCTGAGAATTAAGTTGAAATCGCAATGCGATTCTTATATATTTGCTTAATCGCATTGCGATTTCAACTTAGCATTGCTAAATAATTCCATCCATATCGTTAACTTACTGAGTCTAAGTTGAAACGGCAATGCGATTAAGCAGATATATAATAATCGCATTGCGATTTCAACTTAATTCTCACATCCGACAGTACATTCTACTGGAGGAGGCGTTCCCATGGTGATCGGTAGCTCAAAGTTGTAATCGCAATGCGATTAAGCAAATACATAAGAATCGCATTGCGATTCCAACTTTTTAGTACTCAACTTTTAAAATCGTACACCACTTTAAGTTCCAAAGTTGCAATCGCGTTCGAATAGAACTTAAAGCTGTCTCTTAGTCAGTTTTAGTATTGGTGTGCTGTAATAGAAGTTACATTCGTACGCGAATATAACTTAGAGCAATACAGTCAACTTTACACTGTTAGTTTTATTATCGCGATAATACAACTATTCAGAATCGTGTACGTGCGTCTGTACGTGTGTGCGTTACCTCGGACACTATTCTATTTTGCCAGCCACAGCTGAAACCACTGATTTATGGTATTGCTATTTTGGCAATTGAATTTAACCCCAGAAAATAATCTATCCTTTGCCAGACAGCAGACAGTATTATACTTGTCTAGCCAAAGCTGGAACACCAGATTTAGGGGATTGGTATTTGGGCAATTGTATTTAACCCCTTAATAAAATATAGAAATTTCTTTCCTGAGTTTCTAGGGGTGACAATTAGCACAGCCAAGCCCCTGATGTAGGATATAGCAAAAAAAAAAACTAGTATTGATGGATTGATGGACTTGGTGGCAGCTTCTTCTGGCGCACCACAAGTCACAAAATGGCCGCCGATCAACCCAGAAAATAAGTGACAGAAAAAACGCTCTGTGCAGCCTAAAAACCAGCGAGCAAGTAACTAGCAGAAGTTCAATGATTCTCAGCTGTAAATTGATCCGTTCATTAGGTGCTGTTGCTGACTTTAACCTGCCTAATCTCGCCCTGATAGAAGCTGCGTCCTCTCCCTACACTAATCAGAGCAGTGTGACGTGCGGCGCTACGTGACTCCAGCTTAAATAGAGGCTGGGTCACATGCTGCACTTGGCCAATCACAGCCATGCCATTAGTAGGCATGGCTGTGATGGGCTCTTAGGGCAAGAAGTAAAATGCTAACTGATTGGCTGCTGTGCAGCCCTTCAGAAAGCGGGAAGAAATCGACGAACAGCGGACCCGAACCCGAACTTTTTTAAAAATGTCCGGGTTCGGGTCCGTGTCACGGACACCCCAAAATTCGGTACGAACCCGAACTATTCTCGAACTGTTCGCTCAACACTAGTATTCTCCTACATAGTGTATTAATCTATTTTTCCTGCATAATAAATATCTCTTCAAATATCTCTGTATATAGCCATTCCAGAACACTGATTGCCTCAAACAAACATCTTCTGCTTCCCGAGACAACTGTGCGTTCCACATTAGAACGCATGCGGCTCGGCTCGGCGGAAGTTCCTGTGCGCTCCACAGTGGAACGCATAGGACATTCCGGCTTCTGCTATCTCCCGCGCTGGCCGCTCCACGTGTGCCGCGCTTCATCATATAAGTAACCTGCCATCGGGGGGTCCCAGAAAGGAAGAAAGTATTGCTTCCCCTCAGCACTATTGGATCTGCAGTAAAGACCACTGAAGGTATGGAAATATATGTGCACAGGAAACTTTAGGATTTTACTCCAACTTTAGGATTTTAGGATTTTACTTATTAGATTCAAGAGAATAACTTACCATACTGCTGACAAGAAATTGAACGCAATTGATCATCAAGTACAGGACAGATAGTATATCAATAGGTATACGAACAATTTACAAGGAATGTTCAGGCGTCATCTGTGCTATATATACTATATCTTTTCCAGTGACAACATATGAATATGCATGCAAATAACATATAGATGATATCTGTGTCCTGCATACTATGTTTGTCTTCTGATATATTCCTCTGATTTTAAATTTTTATTTTTTTTATTTGTCATCGTATTTGTTAAGTACATTTTTAGCTTCCTTGCACAAAAATATCTTATATGTCCTATGTCTATCACTTTCTACCATTTTTATTATTGTTTACATGTTAACCCCTGAAGAAGGAGGATATTGCACCTCCAAAATGCGTTGGGCCATTTTTTACCTTAATAAATCTCATCGACCAGAAGCCCCAGAGTTGTTGGCTGCCGTTGATTTGCACCATCTGATACGCGACCCTGGCCAGGGGGTAGGAGGACACAGGTGTCTTGAGCTTTATCCTGTGTCACCCCCCACCCCCCTGTGAAGCGAGTACAGTCTCTGTGAATTCAAATAGTACTGATTCAATCCATCACTTCAGATTTAGGCATAGACTACTCACTTGGGGTCTCACCTATCCTGTTCCAATTATTTAACATTTTATTAGTCTTATACTATTTACCTAGTAGTGACCTGGTCCACCACTTTTAACACCCTTTATTCACCTTCTGTTCTCCTGGGTTTGGCGCCTTCTTTGGTGTATTTCTTCGGACATTGGACCCGGCTCACCTCAGGAACATATCCAACCTTTTCCCATGGTTGCCTCTAGGGGTTTGAAAATTGTTTCATTTCCCTGAACACCTGTGCTGCCATCCCCGACCATTCTACCTAATTCACATTCTGTAATTAATACTCGCTCCACGGGAGATCCACCGAAACTTTAATAAACCTTCAGTACCTATCTATCACCCTGTTGGCGCCTATAGTCCAGGGTATTTCTGTTTCTACGGAACTACTCAAACCTCTCTTTTTTCCCTCCAAACCATTCCTTATCCATGGATCGACCGGGGTCGCACCCCCCATCGACCAGAGGACGGATGGCTGACTCAGGGTGGAGCTTCATTGAAGAGGATATCCCGGGACTTCCGAACAGACTAAGACGCGAGTTACAACCATTACCTATCCAGATTTGACCTTACCTACCCCACCAAAACCTCATAAGGATCCTGGATTTCGGCACATCAAACGAGAGACATAGGAATCGTTGGGGACCCAGAGGGCAAAAGACTTTCTCCATAATGAAATTGACTGGCTGTTCCTTTCCATCTATTTCCTATTGGATGTGATACCGAGAGGTCTACGACTATCCCTAAAACCAACATTTTCAGAAGACCCCTCCTTTGGAACCCATTGGTTAAATATTAGTGATCGGTGCTCCAGAGACTTTATGAGAACTCTCATTACAAAGAGAAAACAAACCTGTCTAAATCTAGCTAACAAACTAAAAAACCACCTCAACGGATGCAAACACTAATCCAGACTTATATTCCCCCCTGTCCCTTAAAAGAGAAACCCTACGGGTCTTTGAATACAAAAAGGTTTCAGCAAGTGCTCTAAACTCCTCAGGGACCTATCTGACTACAAAAACAAGATTAGAGTATGGGATAGGAAGATGGAAAGTAAACTCATTCCAGTAAACCCATCCTTGCCGAATAAAACTTCCAACTTCGGTTCATTATCACACATCAGGACATCCTCCTACCAAGAACCCTTATCTTATGCGGGATCGGTCAGCAAGGGTCTAACCATTTACAACAGCAATAGAGCCAAGAGCTCCCTTCTACCTACCATTATAATTCCCAAGCTTTACCCACCACACCCCAAACCCCTCCGATCAGGTCCTGTGCCCATTCTCCATAAAAAAAACCCAACCCTCCCTCTTACAGGTAACTCCACCCCACCCCAAGAAATTGGGTCCCCCTAGGGAATCCTCCCCACAATCCATAAATACCGCTATTTCACCCAGCACGGAACTCCCAACATTGACATTAGCCAACAGTTCCATTTACCACACCCCATTAGGGAATCACCCTATAGCCCTGAAAGACCTACGAGCATCACTCCAAAAGGATAGACCGGCGGGCTCCCCCAACTCTACCAAGCTTGACCAGGCATCACCTACTCTGTATATATCTACCCATTCAGTTTCTTCCAACAATTCTGAACACTTTTTACATCTACCCACCATCGTAACGGACAGTTTTTTAGAACACATATCGCCAACAGCCAAGAAAACAATACCTCCCCGCCATCCCCCAGAGCGAGTGAATCTTACTGCCAACCTCAACCTAAGCCCCTACATAGCACAAACCAGCCAACCTTCCATCAGGACCCACTACACCAAAATCACCCAATTCTTCCCCCCCAATAAAACCAACACGAAAAAGACATATATCCGACGGAGAGGGAAAAGGGGTGGAAAGCGTTGCCAGTCCGGCAAAAAAAGACCCAAACCAAAGGGGATCTAACTCCAGGATCACCAACCACAGTGGAGAAATCCAAAGGTATCTTCAATTTATCTAGGCACACTTTTCAGCCGGATGAAATATCACTACTGAGCAAGGGCCTCTCCTTTTGCCCCACTGGAAAATCGGACCCTTTTGAATTATTTGTAGACCTCAATCAACTAGTCATAAAACTTACGCTACGTAGATACTTTGCATGGAAATCCCTGGAACCCAGAGCCCTCCCCAACCCCCCCGCACCACTTCACCACTTCCGCCAGCCCCAATACCTTGTAACTTGAAAAGTAAGTCCTCCTTCTATCCACTCAAAGCAAAGGCCCCTTTATTGAATGCTTCTATGACATGACCACAAGAGACTTTAAAAGTGCCCTAAACAGGAAAAAAGACAACCCGGCACCCAAAACCAGGAGTAACCTTAATCAAAAAGAAAAACTAGCCCTGAAAACACTGATAGATAATAAGGGTATTGTAATTAAAAGTGCCTACAAAGGAGGGGGTATTGTAATCCTAGACACTGAATATTATATCGGTGAATCGATGAGAATTCTCTCTGACAAGAATTTCTATAGACCATTAACAGGAGACCCCACCAAAGAGTTCAAGAATCCCTTCATGATCTCATTGAATTGGGCTTTACTAAGGGCATCATAGATAAAAGACTCAGAACATTCCTCAAAACTCCACACCTGTCAACCCCCAAATTTTATTTCTTACCAAAGATCCACAAAACCCTAATCAATCCACCCGGCAGGCCCATCATCTCAGGGGTTGGCTGTTTGACAGCCAACCTCTCCGCCTATGTGGACCATTACCTACAAAAATACGTTACAAAACTTCCATCCTACATCAGAGACACCGCTGACCTCATCACCTCATTACAGCCCTTTAGTTGGAAAGATGACTACATTTGGGTGACCCTTGATGTCTCTGCCCTCTATACGAACATCAGACATGAACTAGGGATTGCCGCTATCAGCCATACACTCTCCCAAGATCCATTAATGCCAGACACCCAAAAAGATTTTATCATCAGAGCTATAGAATTTATCTTACAACACAACTACTTCACCTTCAACAATAGCTTCTTTATACAAACCCAGGGTACAGCTATGGGTACCAAATTCGCACCTTCATATGCAAATCTGTTTATGGGGGCTTTTGAGGAACATTCTGGTTTACTAACACACCCCAACATCAGGTTCTATCGAAGGTTCATAGATGATATCATTTTTATCTGGCAAGGTGAGACAGATAAGTTCTTGGATAAATGTGCATAAGTTAACACCAATGGCAGGAATCTATCCTTCACACTGGAACATAATAAGACGTCCGTAGTTTTCTTGGATCTACAACTTATAATCGAAGACATGGAAATCATGACCAGAACCCACTTCAAAACTGTAGACGCCAATAGCTACCTCGAGTACACCAGTTGTCACCATTTCAAATGGATACAAAACATCCCCTACAGCCAGTTTAAAAGAATCAGGAGAAATTGCTCCAATGATCATTCCCTAAAAACCCAATGGAAATCTCTAAAAAATAGGTTTAAGGAAAAGGGGTACCCCAAGAAACTATTGGATGACTCCATTAAACAGATCTCCAAAGTATCCCAAGAAGAGAGTCTAAAACCCAAAACCCATGATACATCCAATACCCCCAGCTCAGCTCCTCCCCATCAAGTAAACCTCATCACCAGATACAGTTCCCAACACAACCTTATCGGCAAAATTCTGACTAAAAACTGGGCCATTCTTCTCAAAGACCCCCTGTTAAAGCATCACATTACCCCGACCCCCACTTTAATTTTCCGTAGGGCTAAAACCCTAAAAAACCTATAAGCCCCCTCCTGCCCCAAGCTCTACCCCTCACGCAAAGAAGTTATCCTAATGAACAAACAGTCAGGAATTGAGAAGTGCAATATTAGTAGATGAAAATGTTGCAGTATGATTACGTATGGGATCAAAAGTTTTATAAATCCATCTACCTACGGTACTACAAATGTAATCTACCTGTTACGGTGCTTGTGTTCACTCCTCTATGTGGGTCGCACCACTCAATCCTTACGTGAAAGGATGAACGAGCACCGTTCTAACATAATGAGGAAAGTATTTACCCACAGTGTCTCCAGACACTTCGCCACAATCCACAATGGTGATCCCGCCTGTTTACGGGTTACTCCCATCGAAAAGGACACACACTCATACCAATCCCTATGTAGGAGGGAAATGTACTGGATCTTCAGCCTGAACACTTTGACAACATTCGGGCTGAATGAGTCCCTTGAATATAACAACTACTAAGGATCTAGTACATACATACATACATACATACATACATACATCCCACTCTCCTGCCATCTTTCGCAACTGTATGGGTATACTGGGGACACCTGGCAGATTACTAATGATCCCTGGAATAATGAGTACGTCCAGGCCATACTTTATCTATTTATTTTAGTTCATTTGCTTCTATTTAATAGACACCATTCTATTCAGGTTTTATTAGGATTAGAGATGAGTGAACACCTGGATATTCGGGTTAGAGAAGTTGGGCCGAACTTCCCGAAAATGTTCGGGTTCGGGATCCGAACTCGACCCGAACTTTATCCCGAACCCCATTGAAGTCAATGGGGACCCGAACTTTTAGGCACTAAAAAGGCTGTAAAATAGTCCAGGAAAGGGCTCGAGGGCTGCCAAAGGCAGCAAAATGAAGGTAACTCCCCTGCAAACAAATATGGATAGGGAAATTAATTAAAATAAAATAAAATAAATAAAATTTAACCAATATCAATTGGAGAGAGGTCCCACAGCAAGGAATCATGCGTCATATTACCCACCACTGGAGAAGGCCACTTTCAGTTATTTCGGCCCCAGCACCCAGACCGAGGATACAGGTCCCACAACAAGGAATCATGCGTCATATCACCCACCACTGGAGAAGGCCACTTTCAGTTATTTCGGCCCCAGCACCCAGACAGAGGAGAGAGGTCCAACAGCAAGGAATCATGCGTCATATCACCCACCACTGGAGAAGGCCACTTTCAGTTATTTCGGACCCAGCACCCAGACAGAGGAGAGAGGTCTCACAGCAAGGAATCATGAGTCATATCACCCACCACTGGAGAAGGCCACTTTCAGTTATTTCGGACCCAGCACCCAGACAGAGGAGAGAGGTCCCACAGCAAGGAATCATGCGTCATATCACCCACCACTGGAAAAGGCCACTTTCAGTTATTTCGGCTCCAGCACCCCGACAGAGGAGAGAGGTCCCACAGCAAGGAATCATGCGTCATATCACCCACCACCGGAGAAGGCCACTATCAGTTACTTAGGACCAGCACCCAGACAAAGGAGAGAGGCCCCACAGCAAGGAATCATGCGTCATATCACCCACCACCGGAGAAGGCCACTTTCAGTTATTTAGGCCCAGCACCCAGACAGAGGAGAGAGGTCCCACAGCAAGGAATCATGCGTCATATCACCCACCACCGGAGAAGGCCACTTTCAGTTATTTAGGCCCAGCACCCAGACAGAGGAGAGAGGTCCAACAGCAAGGAATCATGGGTCATATCACCCACCACTGGAGAAGGCCACTTTCAGTTATTTCGGCCCCAGCACCCAGACCGAGGATACAGGTCCCACAGCAAGGAATCATGCGTCATATCACCCACCACTGGAGAAGGCCACTTTCAGTTATTTCGGCCCCAGCACCCAGACAGAGGAGAGAGGTCCAACAGCAAGGAATCATGCGTCATATCACCCACCACTGGAGAAGGCCACTTTCAGTTATTTCGGACCCAGCACCCAGACCGAGGATACAGGTCCCATAGCAAGGAATCATGCGTCATATCACCCACCACTGGAAAAGGCCACTTTCAGTTATTTAGGCCCAGCACCCAGACAGAGGAGAGAGGTCCCACAGCAAGGAATCATGCGTCATATCACCCACCACCAGAGAAGGCCACTTTCAGTTATTTAGGCCCAGCAACCAGACAGAGGAGAGAGGTCCCACAGAAAGGAACCATGCGTCATATAACCCACCACCGGAGAAGGCAACTTTCAGTTATTTAGGCCCAGCACCCAGACAGAGGAGAGAGGTCCCACAGCAAGGAATCATGCGTCATATCACCCACCACCGGAGAAGGCCACTTTCAGTTATTTAGGCACAGCACCCAGACAGAGGAGAGAGGTCCCACAGCAAGGAATCATGCGTCATATCACCCACCACCGGAGAAGGCCACTTTCAGTTATTTAGGCCCAGCACCCAGACAGAGGAGAGAGGTCCCACAGCAAGGAATCATGCGTCATATCACCCACCACCGGAGAAGGCCACTTTCAGTTATTTAGGCCCAGCACCCAGACAGAGGAGAGAGGTCCCACAGCAAGGAATCATGCGTCATATCACCCACCACCGGAGAAGGCCACTTTCAGTTTTTTTGGCCCCACCACCCCAGACAGAGGAGAGGTTCATTCAACTTTGGGTTGCACCGCAAGATCATGGTAAAGTTAAAAAAATAAGGATTCAATAAAGAAGTGCCCCGGAGTACAAGAATACATGGTTGAGGGGGAGGCAGTTATAAATGTCTATTCTGCACAAGGGAGGCACAGGTCCTGTGGGATCCATGCCTGGTTAATTTTTATGAACGTCAGCTTGTCCACGTTGCCTGTGGACAGGCGGCTGCATTTGTCAGTAATGACGCCCCCTGCCGTGCTGAATACACGTTCAGACAAAACGCTGGCCGCCGGGCAGGCCAGCACCTCCAAGGCATAAAATGCTAACTCTGGCCACGTGGACAATTTGGAGACCCAGAAGTTGAATGGGGCCGAACCATCAGTCAGTACGTGGAGGGGTGTGCAGACGTACTGTTCAACCATGTTAGTGAAATGCTGCCTCCTGCTAACACGTTCCGTATCATGTGGTGGTGCAGTTAGCTGTGGCGTGGAGACAAAACTTTTCCACATTTCTGCTTCTCCTCTGCCTTTGCCTTGAGCTTCCACCTGTTCCCCTGTGACATTTGGGAATGCTCTAAGGAGCGCCTCTGCCAGCGTGCGCTTGTACTTGCGCATCTTCCTATCACGCTCCAGTGCAGGAAGTAAGGTGGGCACATTGTCTTTGTACCGGGGATCCAGCAGGGTGGCAACCCAGTAGTCCGCACACGTTAAAATGTGGGCAACTCTGCTGTCGTTGCGCAGGCACTGCAGCATGTAGTCGCTCATGTGTGCCAGGCTCCCCAGAGGTAAGGACAAGCTGTCCTCTGGGAGGCGTATCGTCATCGTCCTCCGTATCGCCCCAGCCACGCACCAGTGATGGGCCTGAGCTGTGTCAGGTGCCATGCCG